>OZ038489.1:101748289-101805789 GCA_964036315.1 Acanthosepion esculentum | reverse complement strand
AATGCCATACTTGGATATCAATGCCAGAATCGAGGGGGTGACCTTGACCTTCCCTCAGGCTCAAGAGGATGAAATAAGGTGTAAGGTGATAAAACCTTGGAGAAGGTCAAGCTCCCAAGTCAAACATCACGAAACTGGACAGGCTGGCGATCGGATCCCTACAGAAGAACGAAAACATCATACTACCGACTGACAAGAAAGCTGGAGAACATCATCTGAAATGGTAGCGACAGCAAAGTAAAAAAGGATCCTACAATGAAAACGGAACGTAAACTGTCACAGATATTGATCAAGAACAGGCATCATTTCGCACCTAAGACGTATAGGCAGTTGTCGCAGCGTTACACCAAGCTACCTCACATATACGGTCTCTCTAAGATTCACAAAGACAGTATTCCGCTCAGGCCGATTGGTAGTTGCCAAGGCTCTGTGTGCCACCCTCGCTTCCTTGTAGATATAATTGACCGCAAAAATCTCCTGAGCCAACCAAGCATAGAAATGAAAACAATATGGAAAAAAAGCGATAATAACAACGAAAATTGCAATATGAGCACTGGTAAAAAATGCTTGCTGAAAACATTAGTTTTATAATACCCAGAAATTCACACCCAGTTGTCCTCAACGACACATGGCACTGTGGATAAAGGTGTTAGTTAGATCCAATGACAGGACCCAAAGAGTGTGAGTTCAATACCTGGTTAAAGGCGGTGGAGAACTTGGAGAGAGGAATTAACATGAGATAACTGATAAAAGACAGCCATTAAAAATGGCACGTGGAACTAGAACAGTCTACCCCAGTGTGCGAAATATAGGGTTCAGTTCGACATTCCAACGACCTGAAGAAGGCCGGAGCGTACAACTGACGAAACGTGATAAATATGTCAACAAAGATGAGGACAATAGTCCGAATAATGTAAATAGTGTACATAATACCTCATCTCACAAATATAGACAGGTACAATATAAATTAGTTTTATTGTGTACGCTTTAGGCATAATATATTTTCCTTTCAAATGATGTAAAAATTGTATATTTTTGAAAAATTTTAATGCTGGATTAATTTAAATTATCCAAATTTGCCAGCAAAATAAGTATAAGACCATATGGATATTATGTAAATTATTTGCTTAATAAGTGGTCACATGACCCTTCATGAATGTATTATAACGTGCAATAAATGAGCACTGTTATACAATTAATTCTCTATGAGAAATCGTTGTATTCTTAGTCCAGTGACTAGATCAGAAATAGTGTTTCTTCAACAAACGTTTCATTTATGAACATAAGCAAGCAATTAAAGTGCAGCAAAACGACATTTGTTGAGGCTTGGAAGCTTTATCAGGATACTGAAAAATATAAGGATAGGCAAAGATTGGGAACACTAAGAAAAACAACAGTGCAACTGGATAGACGAATTCATAGGCTTTGCGAAGCGAACGGAATGCTGACGGCCATGAATATTTGCAGTCAATTATCTAGTAAAGCTGGAGTTAGTTTACTTCCGCAAACTGTATGAAACCGTCTAAGAGATTTTGAATTATTCGGGGACATTGCTAGAAAAAAGCCAGTTTGATTCGGAGAGGAATCAACTCAAGCGGCTGAATTTCTTGAAAATTCGCATTCAATGGACAGACGACGACTGGTGTAGAGTTATTTGGAGTTGCAAGTCACGCTTTTGCATCTTTGGATTGGATGGAAAAACCTTTGGCAGACGCTGCCCAGCCTAGGAATTCCATCCTAAATGTGTCAAAAAGACGTCCCAAGATGGGTGGAGTACATTCAGTAGCTTTGATATTGGTCCAATTGTTAAAGTTGATGGAAAACTCAACCGTTTAGGCTATATGCATTTAGTTATGGAATATGGCGCCTAGAGCTATTTATCAACAAGATAATAGCCTCATTCACAAACCAAAAGTAATGCAATTTTGATCAGCATAATATGGATGTCATTAAGTGGCTTCCACAGAGTCCAGATCTTAATCCGATTGAACATTTATGGAATTATATTTCTAAAAGTGTTAATGCTAAAGAAAACGATAGATTTTGCCGAAATATACGAAAATATGGCAGATCATTCCAAATGATTGTTGTGCTCACTTATCAAGCCCGATGCCTTGGTGACGTTAAGCTGTAAATAAAAATAAATATTACAGCACTAAATATGGATAATTTTTTTTGCTCATTTTTATTATAACTTTTTGCTTTAAATATAATAATACACATGCGGTCTTAAACTTATTTTGCTGGCAAATTTGGATAATTTAATTTAATCCATCATTAAATGTTTTCGAGTTGTAGAAAAATATACAATTTTTACATCATTTGAAAGGGAAATAAATTCTGCATAAAGCATCCACAATAAAACTAATTTTTATTGTTTTATTAGAAACATATTCTGAAATGAATAAAACTTTAAACATCGGTCTTAAACTTATTTTCAACAGTGTATGTCTCTTTATGGCATAGGTGGCAAGCGGCCTAGGCGAAGGACAACTCTGAATTAAAAACCTGTACATTAGTCCTGAGTATTTGGCTTTTTTAAAAAGTCTGGTTGGTTCTGCACAAGCCTTCATCACTATAATCAAAAGATATGTGTGGATAGTCTGGCTTTTTGTACAATTGTTACATCATTCAAAAGAGAAATAAATTCTGTATAAAGCATCCACAATAAAACTAATTTATATTGTTTTATTAGAAACATATTCTGAAATGAATAAAACTTTAACCATCGGTCTTAAACTTATTTTCGCCAGTGTATTATTGTAAAACTTCATCTGAGAGAATTTTTATCTCACGACAAATCATCTAACTCCTCTATTCAAACAAGAAGAACATTGCGAGTTGGGAAATCATTACGCATCAACTTCTTCATTCACTAAATTTTAACTTTTTCCTATTTCTTGTCATTAAATATTTTTGAAACGTACCGATTTTGTGATCACCAATAGCGTAAAAAGTCTGCTTTGATATGTTTAAACTCTTACTAAATCATAATTGTTTCAGATGTGTATAAATTATTGCTATCATCGATTCCAGAAATACATTTATGTTGATAGAGATTATGAGTAGAAACCAAGCCTATGTTTGAAATTGTCGGCTTCAGATCACATTCTATCACGATGTTATTTTATAGTTCCTTCAAGAAAATCATGAAGACTGTTTTAATCAGTATTAAATGCTGACCCTAATTTGAATACAAGTTTAGTCAGATTAATGCATTGACGCCTTGTTATATATTTATTTCATCCAGAATGACTGTAAAGAATAAACTTCCCTTGATACTACGCATTTTCTCAGTAGAGAATTACAAATAAAGATTAGAGATTCAAAAAAGTTATCGTTTACCTCTCGTTCTTTTTCATAGATTACATATATATGACAGCTCTTCTTTTATTTCGAGCAGATCAATCTTTTCTTTGAAAACAGTAAAGACACGGTAACTAAAAAACGTCTGTCAAATTTGACACTTGTACATTCATTTTTAATTTTGAAATAACATGCAGTGCACCTATGACAAATTGCTCATACATAAATGATAAATGTTTATTTATATTATTTTTATTTCAATTTCCAACATATATGTAATTATGTGTGTGTTTATATTTCTTTATATGTGGAGCAGACAGGGCTCCTAAACATTGGAAAGTAGCTTGTCTCAATGTAATGAAAAGCCTGGTTTAAAAATCCCGCTGCTTTTCATAGGAAAAGCTTAATGAGTCAACCCCTAACAATACTTCGGTTTCGGAACTGCTAAGTCTTTTCGTATTTGTATTCCGTAACGTCATTGCAACTCCTGTTAAAAAAAGCTGTAACCTTAAATATAAGTATTTGCCTTTCTGTTCGACAATTTCACCAATACAGAGAGGACGAGGCTACGGGTATGAATCTGATTTCTATATTTAACTACGCAGGCCTTGTGCGATTATGAGATGGAAATAAACAGTCATGTCATCTAAAACATCAGTCTGAGTAAAATTCCTGAGTCTCCGAGGACTGACGGATGTCTGACTGGAATTATCTTAACTGAATTTTAAAGAAAACAAGTTCAGATTGCTAATAGATGTGTTGTGCTATTCGACTTTGTAAAATCGCATCGTTTAATATTTTTCTAATTACAGATATATAACAAGAGCTGAAGAGAAGTTATCTGTCTCTAGCGCTAAATTTTCGTTTAATGCACCACAGCTTCACTCCCGATATAGGCTGAGCTAATCACGTGACATTACCTTCTTATTGCCAAAGACTGTCATAATCGAGCCAATATAAATATTCAGTATTTCTGACATTCGAAAGTTTTTTTACGTTTTACATTTCGGACGCACGATTGTGCAGTATTTACCTTTCTTTTCAACAGTACACTCTCAATATAAAACAACTGATTGATTGACTGAATCGTTTTCTAGTTTTATCAATCGTTTAAAGGTTATTCACAGACAGATATTATCTTTAGAATCGAATAATTTTTTGAGATAATGGTTGAGTGATACAAGCCTTACTAACTAGTCCATAGCTGGAGAGTAGCGATTTGGATTCATATCTTCCCCATGAGGCTGGCATCCCGTTCCCACCCCATCACCGTTGAAACTGTTAGATGTAGACGTCTCTTCTACTCCAATAGCTTCATGTCTCGCACATCTCGCCCGTGGAACTCCCTTCTTTATTTCTGTTTTCGTGACAAATACAAGCTCCAACTATTTAAGTGTAACGTCAATCGACATCTCCAGCTGCCTTGATCTATCCACTTCCCTTCTCCACATCCTTTCATATTTCATTCCTATCTGCTCTCGCTCCAAATCTTCTGTAACCCCTTGCCTTGATCGATCTACTATCTTTCTCCACATCCTCTGCTTTACCACTCCTATCTGCTCTTCCTCCAAACCTTCTGTAACCCCTTGCGTGCTAGTGGCTTCCAGCCTTGCTTGCGGTGATAAGCTTTAAAAAAAAAGTGTGCATTTTCGCGTAATATAATGACCCTGACTGAAATCGGAACTCAGCTCTCCGGATAAAAATTTCAATCGATTATTCATTAAACTGCTATTCAAGTTTACAACACCTGGTATTCCCAAGAGTTCACCCATTAAGGTGCTGACTCGGTTTGGTGATCATACGGAAACCTGTCATAAATCTGATGAGGCCCTATGCATCAATATAGGCGAATCGATATGTAAATAACCTGTATAAGCATAACGTTTTGTTTTTAACGCTTTCGAATAAAATTATTGAGAGTGTTTACTTTCGAAAAGAATGCTAGTATGACATAACAAAGTTTTACTGGGAGTGGAAGAAAATGAGGAGACTTTATTAATGGTAAAAGACAGGAAAAGAACAAGATACACGAAGATGACAGAAAATGGAGACTGATGTTGAATTTTATTTTTTTCTCAGCAAAACATCGGAAGAGATTTCGCAGTTGAGGTAGAAGAAACTAAAAAAAGATTCGGAGAAAATTGGTTTCATAATCTCTGACGTAAGATTATTTACGAAATGATGATAAGATGTGTTGTGGGACTTTTCTGATGATACGCTTGTCTCGTCTACTTATTTAATATATATATATATATATATATATATATATATATATATATATATATATATATATATATATATGCACATTTCATTAAAAACGACTGACAAGGTGCTTTTATTTAGTTTTTTATATAATTTCTCGTGAGAACTAATAATGTTTTTCTTTTCAGTTGATAAATTATATAAAAACTCTCCATTCGTTTTGTCAGTCGTTTTTAATGAAATGTGCATGAAAAAAGGATTGCTGCCTAAATACACAAATATATATATATATATATATATATATATATATATATATATATATATATATATATATATATATATATATATAGTGAAATTTATGACAAAGTGGAAAAGTTTTACTTGTGGCGCGTTTCGTCCTTCAGGAATTCATCGGACAAATTTTGCTATGTTGGTATCACTACACATGCGCACAGCAGCGGATTGCTTGGAATTTTACATTTTCGTTTCAGCCGAATTCATTTTGTCGTTTTATTTTCTTTTTCTTTCCATCACGTTTGTTAGTAAGTATGACACACTATGATTTTAGAAGATCTGCCTAAAATGACGAAAAGTTTTAAGAAACAGGGCTCAAATTTACTCTTTACTAAAAAAAAAAGAAGATTGAATTTCCAGCAAACCTGTCAAGTGTGCATATGTAGTCCTACCGTCATAAAAATATTATACCGATGAAATGCTCAATGACGAAACGCGTCACAGGTAAACATTTTCCACTTACTCATAAAATTAGTGTTCTTTATATATATATATATATATATATATATATATATATATATATATATATATATATATATATATGTGTGTGTGTGTGTGTGTGTGTGTGTGTGTGTGTGTGTATATATATATATATATATATATATATATGTGTGTGTGTGTATATATATATATATATATATATATATATATATATATATATATATATATGTGTGTGTGTGTGTGTGTGTGTGTGTGTGTATATATATATATATATATATATATATATATATATATATATATATATGTATATATAATTTTGTTGGGGTTTAAAGAGACATCATCAACCGCATATACAACGGAAATATATAAATTTCAAATAAAGCATATACAAGATACAACACAATAAGCCTAAACAAAAACGATAAAAGTCTTAGATGTACACATATATAAAATACGTTTTTGACTATCTGGTTGGAGTCATGTGCTCTTTCAGAGCGCAGTTCACTGTTTTGTTTGACCGTCGACGGTAAAAAAAGATAAAATTTGATTTTTCTTTCAAATAGCCTGTTCCGGTGCATGATGGGAATTTTCATATTTATGTAACTATTTTTTTTATATATCATTTTTTTCTTTCTTTATTGTTACTTATCATCCTTATACAGGTTTTAAGTAATTTTAATAATTAACTTGATTTTTTTTATAATTAAATTATTTTGGCTACATGAACTTACATAGTCTAGTACTAAGGGATATAGGTTATTAATGATTTATTTATTGGTATGAATGCAGAATGCGTTCGTTAGGAAACACTTTAATCAACTCGAGATATGAAACATACTTTTAAGTAACATGCTAACGATGTAAAGCAGCGGTAGAGAGAAAAAAACTATAGAATTATGTTAAATTATTAGATATACGGAATAATTTTTATATGTGAATATGTAATGCGATGCTAAGATATTTACAACCACGTGCAATTTTAAGATTAAGGTTTGAGGTGAGACATTGTCCAATATCAACGGAGAAAATTCAAATGTCAAATTGACATGTGCTATTTTAGAAACAGAGACAAAGGGATTATTTCGAAAACTACAGAATTTCAATTAGGGATTTTGCATAAGAGTCTCTAGTTTTATTTTTGAATAAGTCAGATCGATTATTGATTGACAAGGTCAGTTCCTTCCTATTACATGTACGCATCCGTCGATATTTGTCCTGATATATTTATAGTAAATACGTAAGAATGAAAGTTATTTTTTTTCTGACGGGTACACAGAAGAATGAGCATATGAATGAACATCTGATTTTCTATGATGATGATAGTCACCTGAACGGCTATACAAGCAGAAATTTATACAATTACGAATTTTAAGTTGAAGTTCCAGGCAAAGAATCGGAAAACGGATTATATCACTCCAGTCTACTTTCCACCATTCCCGTTCGAGAATGCGGACTACCTGATAAATGCTTAGGCTTCGGGAAGATGTTAAAGGTAAAATATTAAGCGTCCCTGAGGTAATATATAACCTTCTCCTGCTCCTTCTCTGTCTGCCACTCTCTTTATATATATATATATATATATATATATATATATATATATATATATATATATATATATATATATATATATATATATATATACATACACACACACACACACACACACACACACATATATATATATATATATATATATATATATATATATGTGTGTGTGTGTGTGTGTGTGTGTGTATGTATGTATGTCTACGTTCGACAGTGGGAATATTGCGTGAATGATCTGCTGTATACTAAAATACATAAATATACTGCTTAATAGATACAGTGAGTGTGTACTTAAATATGAATACACACTTAAAATAAAGTCTAAAATGCTAAATATATGTTGGATTAATAAAATATACATTAAAACTCGTAACTCTCTAACCCATCTCACTCTGTGTCTCTTTCTATCTATCTGTCACTTCTCACTACATATATATATATATATATATATATATAGAGAGAGAGAGAGAGAGAGAGTGAGAGTGAGAGATATATACATATGTATATACATATATATTTATACATATATATATATATATATGTATATATATATGTATGTGTGCATACATATATATATATATATATATATATATATATATATATATATATATATATATATATATATATATATATATATATTAAGCTTATCACCCCAAGCAAGGCTGGAAGCCACTAGCACGCAAGGGGTTACAGAAAGTTTGGAGGAAGAGCAGATAGGAGCGGTAAAGGAGAGGATGTGGAGAAAGATAGTGGATCGATCAAGGCAAGGGGGTTACAGAAGATTAGGAGTGAGAACAGATAGGAATGTGGAGAAGGGAAGTGGATAGATCAAGGCAACTTGAGATGTCGATTGACGTTATACTTAAATAGTTGGAGATTGTATTTGTCAGGGAAACAAGAATAAGGAAGGGAGTTCCACAGGAGAGATGTGCGAGACATGAAGCTATTGCAGTAGAAGAGACGTCTACATCTAACAGTTTCAACGGTGAAGGGGTGCGAACGGGATGCCAGCCTCGTAGGACGTTTAAATTTATGAGGCCTAGGAACTAGCGAGAGAAGCCCATCGGGGCAATTACCGTGAAAGTATTTGTAAAAAAGACAGAGCGAGGCAACGTCGCGTCTTTGAGAGAGCGACTGCAGACGAGATGTCAGATCAGGGCCAATTACATTGCATATCCGTCTCTGGATCTTATCAAGAACCCTGGGGCAAACAGCAGGGGCTCCAGAGCATATATGGCAGAAATACTATATGCAAGGGCGAATGGTCGATTTATTGATTTGGAGGATCGATTCCTGGGGAGAAAAATTTCCTGGCTCGGCACAGGGAGCCAACTTTCCTTGCGGTGGATGATGCAATTGACTCGATGTATTTGTTCCATCTCAAATCAGCGGACAACGTGAGAACGAGAAGATATATATATATACATGAATAAATTTACTGTTTAATAAATATTGCGAGCATCTACTGAAATACGACTACACATTAACAATAACGTTTAGAGTGATAAAAATATATCGGATATATATATATATATATATATATATATATATATATATATATATATATATATATATATATATATATATATATATATATATATATATATATATATTCATTCTTCTTTTTCTTTTCGTACTCCTTACCCCACTTCTTTTTATTACACTCAAGGTTATGTGTTTGTCAGTTGTGCATTTGTTTTGTTACTTATTTTTTGAGAAATAATAAAGTAGCATTGTTTTTTTTGTTTTTTATTTCAAATAAAACGTTGGATTGTCAGTTGATTGAAATATCTGATGACACCGTAAATTCGAAACCAATGTCGCGTATAATATCTGACCTCCTAATTTTTTTAAAGATTAAACCTCTACATGTTATTTTTATTTCATTTGCTTCACACGTGTATTGATCATGTTTATATTACTATTTTCAAGGGCTGTTTCAATTCCGACCATTAAGTTTTTTTCTATTAACTCTCGCTCCTATATCTTTGAGCACTTTTATTTACAGTGAATTTTTTAACGCTTTTATATACCAAGTTAAACAATCCAATCTTAACTACAATATGGTTTATGTGTATTAATACGTTGTCACTCAAATATTTTTGAACGCACATCTATTAATTTTTTCGCGCGCAGGACAAACATTCAGAATTCTCTGATCAAACCATAATGCAAGAATTTAAGTTACCGCACTCGCTAAAAAAATATTACTATTCTAAACAAGGAGGAATACATGCTAATATTTTACAAAAAAATGAATTCCTCACCAGGATAAGATAGAAGGGATTATTTAAAGAACAAAGATACCACTGGTAATTTTAACCTTAAACCTAGCAAATACCCACCTGTTATTGAGGAAAGTGCTAATTTTGAAAAAAGATATTCTTAGCATTATTGTCAACATCAAATTCTCAAATTTAATAGGAATATATATATATATATACATACATATATATTAACATATGTATATATTTGGCTGTATATCGATGTATATATGTATCGCTATATATGTACATTCTGAGCTGTATTCATATATGTATGTATATATATATATATATATATATATATATATATATATATATATATATATATATATATATATGTGTGTGTGTGTGTGTATATGTATGCATGTATGTGTGTGGAAAGAGAGTCGTAATTTTTTTGTTTTTGCGAATGTTCAAATATATTCAATATGTAAGTGCAATCACACACAAACACACACATTATATATATATACATACATATATATATATATATATATATATATATATATATATATATATATATATATATATATATATATATATATATATATTACTACTTCGTCTTATTTGGTAATACAGGTGTGAATGAACTCGAGGTTTTTTATAAGGTATAAGAATCCTTCTCGTTTGTGCTATTGTTCTTCGCATTCATCTATTCCACCGTTTTCTTTGTTACATTGGAATTTTCTAATAATGCCCTTCGTATCTCCTTCAGTTTTTGTTTTGTTATTCTTGCTCTTTGCCAACGCCCTTTTCATTCCGTTGAACTTTTCATTCGATGATTATAAGGGATTTACATGCAAATACTGTTATATTGTTTGGCTTCAAGTCTTACGCCATTTCTTTGCTTGCCCTAATAACATTACCTAAGTCTTTTTGCGACATGACTTGACTTTCTACGCAGCATGTCTTAAATGCAATGTCTTAAATAAAATAAACGTAAATTAAATGTCTGAAAAACTTTTGCAAACCGGCACAAATTAACAATTTTATCGTCAGTATTAATATTTGGTATTCTACAGTCCATTTGAGAAAATTGTTTTGAAAAGTTTATATATCCTCATGCTACTCAACTTGCCATGTTCAGCTCCAAAATTAAACTCACACCCGCCCAGGACATATGGCGAGTTTGTATAGAGTCTGAATACTATAGACAGTGAAATATAAGAATAAAATTATAGGATTTATACTTAATCTCAATAGAAGTGCTAATCGACTGGACTAATTTTGAAAGAATCAACGCAGCGTAATTTTACATTTTGTTAGCTGTCATACTTTGAAATATTTTTTTTTAAATTGTTTGTGCTATCTCCGATTACAAATACAAAGTAAAGAAATAATGTTATTCTTTGTGTTATTTATCTTTTAATATAAGTCTACTTATTTTAAATAATATATGTATATTCCGTATATTACTTTTTTAGTCATGGTTCATAGATATTTGCTTTTTAGTCGATTTAAATCTGAGAGGAACGAGAAACAGACACCTTTTACTAATTTATTTTTCTCCTTATTTCTTGCATACATATGTTTTTTTCTTTTTTGTCCTTCCATTCACGATGATAGAAATATTCTCCTTACTGTTTTTAAAATAAAATCTGTTTTATAGCATTACGTAGATGTAAACAAATACGAACATCATTACCAAATTTATGAAAATTTAACTTCCAAAATGTAGCTTTGGTAATTTCTTGAATCCTAGTCTGATAACTATCCTCCGTATCATTCCTTAAAATTAGAAATCCAGTTATCATTCAAATTCTGACCAAACAGTATATGTTCATATTTACGAAACCACAAGCCAATTTATATTTCAAGTAAGCTTCATTAAAATTGATACAGTCGGCCCTGGTGATTTTCCTTCATCAGAAATGACAGCAGAACACACTTTATTAAATCTTTCAGTGGTATATATACACACAATAATGATGAAAAACACCTGGGTCTTGCAAATATTTGATTCCGATTTTTTAATATGTCGCGATCATGTGGCTTTAAGCATCTTTGACACATTTCCAGTCATTTTTTGCGCCAGCTTTACAATCCATTCAGCGTCCTGGGTATGATGATAAACTACATCCGCGTCCAGGGTAAGATATAAACTACGTTCAACAGAAAGGCCTCTGATAAGGTGGTTTTGAGGAGCGTGGAACCACCTCTTAACCCTGACCCAGGGTGGTAGCCACTATTAGGGTCCCAGCTATGGGCAAATAGTTAACCCCGAAACTGAGGTAAAAAGCCTAATAAAAGTGTAAAAATAGGTTTTAATACCAAAAATTATTTGTAAAAGTTATTACCAGAAATAAATTTTTGAAGAAAATATCTATTACCAGTAACACGTTTTTGGAAAAAAATATTACACCAATACATGTGATTATACTCAAAAATATGAGTAATTGAAAAATGGTTCATATATATATATATATATATATATATATATATATATATATATATATATATATATATATACACCTTTTTTCCAAACTATCGCTATGAATCTATTTCAAAAATGTTGTTGATATTAAATGACACACTGAGGTTGATATGATATAAAACAAAACAACCTACCAACCTTCCAACTAACAACCCATTAGGTACGTTAACATTCTTGCCCTTTATGTCAAACTGTCTCCCCTTACTCTGCAATAGTAAGTTAACTCAACTATTGCATGTTCGTTTTACCTCGCAATAAGGCCAAGAAATTTTGATTTTCAGAAGATAAATATAAGTGCAGTGGTTCCTATACCAAGCGTGTTATGCACATAGTACTCATAGCATTTGTCTATCAAAAACGATCACAGTCGTATCGACTATCTCTCTAAAATTGTCTAGTATTAACCATCATAAAGGTAGCTAATTTAAGGTATACTTATGACCCACAAGCTGACTGCTTATTTCTCAGATTGGAACCGTATCGGACATCTTGGAGATACATCAAAACGCATTTGTTTGGGTAGAATTAAGGTAATTTGGGAGGAAATATTAACTAGTTGTAAATATTTCAACCCTGATGATAAAAAAGTTGATATTATACTAGAAAAATATTTTTTCTGAGATTTTCAGCCAAACATATTCTTTTTTTTTCTGCGACATTTCTTTGAATAAATCATTGTTGTTTTGTCGTTCGCATACATTTTTTATCATCCTATCGCATCAAACTCTTTCTTTGGAGATGCTGTCAAATGAGCCATTTTGTACGTCATTCCTTTAAATAAATCAGGGAAATGGATGGTCATACATTTTCATTGCTTTAACTTTTTGTCTGTTAAATTTGATTGTATAGAAATGGGTGCATATAAATTAGAACTTTATAATAATCTTATTTACAATATATGGACATTACATTCTTCAGTATTATTGTTGTGGTAGTATCCACCTAATCTGCATAGGTGACTACCGACTATATAAATAATGGTTGGTACCGGAAGACAGGAGAAGGAATCACGAGATTTTCTGTTCGTCTTACGTGTTTTTTGGACCAGCTATAAGCTAAGTTGGAAAGTTACATTTTTTTTTTAAATTTGCACGCATTTTTTGAACCCTTTCTTTCCGTTGTTTTTTTAATTTGTACGCATTTTTGAACCCTTTCTTTCTTTTTTTGAACACTTTCTTTTTTCAGTTTGATATTTGTTTAGTTTTTTATTTCTTTTATTTTGCTGTTACCCTCCCCGACTTTTATTTGATTCTGTTCTTTTTCGTTTACTGTTCATTGTTGGTTTTATTTATTTTTCTCGGATTTCGGTCCGACCTTTTTTTTATTTGGTTTTATTTATTTGTTAAAAATTTCTGCTTATAAAAAAAAAAAAAAAAAAAAAAGAAAAGTGTGAGAAAAGAAATTATAGTCAGCCGCGGTGAACTTTGTTCACCAAAATGGCTGAGAAAAACATTGACACTCCAGCTACACCGTTAACAATACCGGTGTCAGCTGAAAAAACGGCCTGGAGCCAAAATAGCCCGCTAAAAAAGGATGGCGTATTTTACGCAAACGAAAGAATTCGTCTCCAAGAAACCTTCAGTGGCAATGAATTCTTAACAATCACCGAGGCATTCGAGGAGGTGAAACCTCGTACCATTTCTTTGCTCACCTCGGATGTCAGGACTCATAAGCTGGTTGGAGTGAGCAGGGAGGGTATGGAGGAGGCCCTGAAGGCGTTAGGCATTTGTCCGAAAATTTTAGCACGAAGAACAAATGCTCTATGGGACCTCCTCCTACACACAGAAGAACAAGCCAAGAAATTAGCCGGCAGTGTCTTGAATACAAAGTCTTTAAGACTACAAACCGAGTATATGGGCACCCGTCGAACAAAGGTGATGGTTCATGGGGTGCCCATAGACATTTCCGGTGACAGACTCGGGGCCTTCTTCGCCGAATTCGGAGAAGTTAACGAAGTGAAGGCCATCAGCAGTAAGGCAGGAATCGAGACGGGAGATTTCGAAATCCACATCACATTGGACAGAGAAGGATTCCAGAACGTCCCAAACGTATTAATCTGCCGCAACAGAAGGATGTTGGTAGTGGTGGAGGGCAGAAAGCCGTTCTGTTGGTCATGCGGAGAGGCAGGACACATGGCAAAGGCGTGCCCTAAGAAAGAGAAGACACCAGCCCCACCACCTCCAGCACCTGCAGCAAAAACCAGTACCCCAGAGAAGGAAACCCCGAATCCGGAAGGCGAGTGGAAGGAAGTCACTAAAAGGCGGAAGCCCCAAAGTGCGCCGGCTCCACCCCAGAAGGAGATTCCCCCCAAAAGGCAGACGGAAGGGGAATTTAAAAAGCAACCCAAAGAAGGCCAAAACAAGCGACCCGAGGATCAACCTAAACTGCAACAGAAGCAAATAGAACAGCAGCCTCAACAGCAGAAGCAAGCTGAACAACCTCAACAGCAACGACAGAAGAAGCAACAGCAGCCTCAACAGCAGCGGTCACAGCAGAAAACCAAGAAGCAGCAAGAGCATCCACAGATGGAGCAGCAGCAGGAAGCACCAATGGAGGTAGAAAGTATGCCTCCACCACGAGCTTCCTCTTTAAAAAGAAGTAGGGAGGAAGACTCTGAAGAGCAAGAAAAAGGTACCTCTGGACGTAGCAGGGCAGAGTGTAGCATGGACAGAACCAGGCGGCACTCCTTCCCTGCATCGCCCATAAGACAAACTGTTTCCCCTAGAGATAGGAGTCTCCCTTCCTCCCATACACGTACTCCATCCCCCTCTCCCTCTACTTCTTCCCCCAGTTCTCTAAATACACCACCCCATACATCCACTTCTTCCCCTCCCCATCCTTCAAGGGAGAAGAAAAAGAAGAAAAAGAAACTTTTCGAAGGGCCCGAATCAATTTGTCATGTAGACAAAGAAGTCTACAAGAACGGGCTCACCAAGCAAAGAAAAGCACTGTCGGGGCTCCTTTTCCAAATGAACGAGGTTGACGGGAAGTCAACAGAAGACCCTCGTAACTTTCCTAAGGCGCCAGGAGTGATAACCTGCGTAAGAGACACGGGGGCTTACTTGCGTGTGTGGAGTCATTTGTTTGAAGCTAAAGAGGCCTTCCCGAACATCAGAATGTTCGATATGGAGGACCCCAGTATAAGAAGATTGCGACAATTTTGTGCAGGGAGGGTCCCCGTTTTGATCCATCCCTCATTATATAGAGCGATCAAACTAATATACCCCATGGACGTTGGCGGTATTGCCCTGGATGGACGCATTACGTCAGAGTTGGGAGTAGGGAGCCTGGGGCAATCCGTCGGGGTCCTGTCCAGCTCAGATTTCCGCCCCGTATGTGTTTAAGGTTTTTGCACTAATTCTTTTTTATATTTGCAGGCCTAGAAAATGGAAATAAAGATAGCCAGTTTGAATGTGAAGGGCTTGAGAAATCGGGGTAAGGCTGCCCGCCTGCGTCGGGATCTCCTGTCCTTCGGTGTAGATGTTGCCGCGATCGAAGAGACCCACTTTGTTTGCACTTCCGATGCGTGTGTGCTGGAGGATGACTTTGTCGTCTATTCAGCATATGGGGACCGGTTGGCCAGAGGAGTTTCTTTGTTAGTCAAACGTACTCTTGATGCGAAGGTGGACCTTGTGCATACCGATGCCGAGGGCAGGTTAATCGTGGCCGATATTGCCGTGAAAAGTGGTTCGTTTCGGGTCGTTGCGGTTTATGCGCCCAACGACCAGGGGGAGCGGTGTGACTTTTTTCGGCAGTTAGGGCCGTTCCTAGTCGATTCTTCGCGCCTAGTTCTAATGGGGGACTGGAATGCCATCCTGGACCCCAAGTTAGACAGGGGGCGGGGCGCTAGCGGGAGAAGGGGCGATCGCAGCCTGGTCGATCTGATCGGCGATTATGGTCTCGTCGATAGATACCGGGTCGATCATTCCAGTGGGAAAATGTGGACGTGGGCGCATAATTGGCCGTCTGACAAGGTAGTTAGCTACCTTGACAGAATGTTAGTTCGTAGGGCCGACATAGACCTGTTAGATTGTCCCACGTTCCACTGGGTAGGCTACACGGACCACAAACTCGTTTGTGCCCGTGTGGCGTTAGAACATAGGCCTAGAATGGCTGGTTACTGGAAGTTCAATCTGTCCTTACTGGACAGGCGGGACTTCCGGGAGCAGCTAATTAAATTAGTGCAGCGGGAGCTAGTGGGGGCGGTTATCGGGAATAGGTGGTGGGAAAAACTGAAAGATAGAATTAGGTCTTTCACCACCGATTTCAGCAAACGGCTCGCTCTAGATAAGGCTGAGAAGGTGAAGACACTTAAGGCTAATTTTTCCCGGGCGGAGGCTGGGGGGGATCCCCTAGAGATAGCTCTAGCTAGGGAGGCCCTGCAGCGGTCGAATAGCGATCGTTACATGGGTCAGGTAATTAGGCATAAGTTAAGTAAGATGTCTAACGAAGCTGTGAACCTGGGCGCAGATCTGCGTCGGGAAGAAATCCGTCGAGGTGGTGATCGTTACGTTCGTCAAGTCGAAACCCCGGAGGGGCGTACTCTGCGGTCGACTGACGACATGTGCGAGGCGTTTCGGCGGCATTTCGAGAGCCGCTTTACCAAGGAGCCTGGTCTCCGTGAGGAGGAGTTTCGCAGCTATTTGGCTGACTTTCCTCGGCTTGCGCCGACTGAAGCGGCTAGCTGCGAGGGAGAGATCACGGAGGGCGAAGTCTATGAGGCACTGAAGAGGGTCGGCAGAGGCAAGTCGCCCGGTCTGGATGGTTTGCCCTATGAATTGTACTTGAGGCTGTCGCACATCTTTGTTCCGATTTTGACAGCAGTGTTCAACAACTGGTTTCGGTCGGGGTCCATCCCCAATCGCATTTCCAGGGGTGTGATCACTCTGTTGAAAAAGGGCAAGGGTGTTGGGGGGAAACTAGATGATTATAGGCCCATAACTCTGCTAAACACAGAGTTAAAGATTATGGCCAAGATCCTGCAGGAGCGTTTGCAGTCAGTTGCCGAGTCTCTGTTGGGACCTGAGCAGACTTGTTCTGTGAGGGGCCGAACAATTCAGAGCAACCTGCATTTGATCCGCACGATCGTAGAGGGCGTAAAAGACGACGAAGAAGCCGCGCTGATCAATTTGGATCAGTCCAAGGCATTTGATAGGGTCGACCATCGCTACCTTGCTACTGTCCTGCAGGCCGCCGGATTCGCACCCGACTTCTGCCGCTGGATTAGCCTCCTGTATCGCTCCCCCAGTGCTGTGGTACAGGTGAACGGAAAGTTGTCGGGCGCTTTTGTTCTGTCGAGGTCGGTTCGTCAGGGTTGTCCGCTGTCGCCTCTCCTTTACGCTTTGGCGTTGGAGCCTCTCCTGCGCCGGCTGAAGGACGAGGCGTGCAGTCCGGCCCTACGCGGGATCGCCGTTCCTGGAGGGTCTCGAGCCAGGGTTTCCGCGTACGCCGATGACGTATCTGCTTTCGTGTCGTCCCTTAACGACATTGAGGCGGTGCAGAAGGCGCTTGATCGGTACGAGAAGGTGACAGGGGCCAAGATAAACCGCGACAAGTCTTCCGGCTTGCGGTTAGGTGCCTGGAAGGGGCGTGATCTTCCGGGCCGCTTCGGTTGGACGGACGGTCCTGTCCGCATTCTTGGAGTGTGGTTTGGACCCGACCTCCAGCTGAAGAAAAATTGGTCTGAAGTACTAGCAAAGGTCGTTTCTGCCGGTAAGACTTGGAATCGACGGAGGTTGTCCGTAAAGGGCAGGGCGGAGGTGTGTGTTACATACATTTTCCCCCTGATTCTTTATCGATTGTCAGTACTTCCTCTCTGTGAGGCCCAGATGACGGCGCTCGAGCAGGCGCTATCCTCCATTTTGTGGAGGGGACGCGCCAACAGGGTCGACAGACGAGTCTGCACCAAACGACCGTGTCATGGGGGGCTGGGAATGCCACACTTGGAGAGTCACATCCGTGCCTCTCGCTTGGCTTTCCTACGCCGCGCATTGACTAGAGGAGATCCGATTCTGGAGGGGATTGTTAGGGACGCCTTCCCTAGCCTTACCATCAATCCCCCCATCTCGAAGGCTGAGCGCCATTGTAAGTCTCGAGATGAATCGCTTTTCCTCAGCGAGTGTCGGTCAGCCTTGAGGGCTATTCCGCGGTCCAGTGACCTTTCACGGCCTAGGAAGGTCTTCTATCGGGAATTAGTGGAGGGTCGCGCGAAGGATTCTCTACGTGATACGCTCGACTGTTCGGAGGAGCAGTATCGCTCCTACTGGTCTTGGGCGCCAGCGGCGGATTATCTCAGTAACCCTGAGTTTTCGCTTACCTGGCGATTGGCTCGGAATCGGCTGCCTCTCAACGACATGGCTTTCATATGGGGCTTGGCGGATTTGCCAGACTGTGATCGGTGTGGCCTTGGCTTAGACGAAACGGCTGCGCACGCCTTCTACCATTGCCCCCGGGTCCGCCCCTTATGGGACCATGTCGGCGAGCTGACGGCTCGTCTCGCTCCCGAAGAACTCGTGTCCATTGATCGCGCATACGCGTGTGACAATGTGTCGCCCCCGTATTCCGGGGTGAAACGAATGGTGTTTCTAACGCTGCTAGCCACGGCTCGAATGGTGATATGGACGACGCGATTGGAGGAGGTCTTGCGAGGCAATAGTCTTTCGCATCAGGATCTGATCCGATTCTTTGAGCATCAGCTCAAGATGAAGATTAGAACTGATAGAAAACGATTGCATTCGACAGTCTTCACTGAAAGGTGGGTAAAAGAGGCGAGCTTGGTTCGTTTGAACGGGGTTAGCCTTGATTTTCTTTTCTAGGTCAACCAAAGTCACATCGGGGTGGTTTCCTGTGGAACCCAACCCTCTGTTAGGTTAGACATGCTTAAGTGTACCTAGTTAATATGAGTAACTGTTGTTCCCGGCCTGTTTCCCGGCCTTCATTTTAGTTATGATCCAAGTCGAGATTCCCAACCTCCCCAGTTTGTTTTGGCCTCCTTTTCATCTCAACTGGATCAGCCTTTTACTTCCTCACGTCCCAGTTATTTTATCTCTTTCCCACTCCCTTAGCGAGAGTGCCTCTTGATTTTGTCCTCTGGCCAGAATACAGCGGCCTCTCTATTTTGAGGGTTGGACGGGCCCTACTAACATCAATTATGTTTTAGTTTAAGATTTTGTTGAAATTTTAGTTTGTTATCGGGTTCATCTCCCTCCCCTTTCATCCGCTCACGACGATATTTTTATGTATTTTCATTATCATTAAATGGGGCGCTTTTTTGTAGGTCCCCACTGGTGTGGATGTGGTATTATGGTGTTCGGAGGATCGAATGGTGATGGACGAATTCTTGTGGTGAATGCGTCAATTGTAATGTATGAATGGGTCACGAATCTGATTAGCTAGGTATAGGATAGTTAGTCAAGACCAGCCTTACCCCCCCCTCTCTAGGCCACGTGCCACAATTTGTATTTTATACGAATAAATCCTGAGAAGGAATCACGAGATTTTCTGTTCGTCTTACGTGTTTTTTGGACCAGCTATAAGCTAAGTTGGAAAGTTACATTTTTTTAAATTTGCACGCATTTTTTGAACCCTTTCTTTCCGTTTTTTTTTTAATTTGTACGCATTTTTGAACCCTTTCTTTCTTTTTTTGAACACTTTCTTTTTTCAGTTTGATATTTGTTTAGTTTTTTATTTCTTTTATTTTGCTGTTACCCTCCCCGACTTTTATTTGATTCTGTTCTTTTTCGTTTACTGTTCATTGTTGGTTTTATTTATTTTTCTCGGATTTCGGTCCGACCTTTTTTATTTGGTTTTATTTATTTGTTAAAAATTTCTGCTTAAAAAAAAAAAAAAGTGTGAGAAAAGAAATTATAGTCAGCCGCGGTGAACTTTGTTCGCCAAAAATGGCTGAGAAAAACATTGACACTCCAGCTACACCGTTAACAATACCGGTGTCAGCTGAAAAAACGGCCTGGAGCCAAAATAGCCCGCTAAAAAAGGATGGCGTATTTTACGCAAACGAAAGAATTCGTCTCCAAGAAACTTTCAGTGGCAATGAATTCTTGACCATCACCGAGGCATTCGAGGAGGTGAAACCTCGTACCATTTCTTTGCTCACCTCGGATGTCAGGACTCATAAGCTGGTTGGAGTGAGCAGGGAGGGTATGGAGGAAGCCCTGAAGGCGTTAAGCATTTGTCCCAAAATTTTAGCAAGAAGAACAAATGCTCTATGGGACCTCCTCCTACACACAGAAGAACAAGCCAAGAAATTAGCCGGCAGTGTCTTGAATACAAAGTCTTTAAGACTACAAACCGAGTATATGGGCACCCGTCGAACAAAGGTGATGGTTCATGGGGTGCCCATAGACATTTCCGGTGACAGACTCGGGGCCTTCTTCGCCGAATTCGGAGAAGTTAACGAAGTGAAGGCCATCAGCAGTAAGGCAGGAATCGAGACGGGAGATTTCGAAATCCACATCACATTGGACAGAGAAGGATTCCAGAACATCCCAAACGTATTAATCTGCCGCAACAGAAGGATGTTGGTAGTGGTGGAGGGCAGAAAGCCGTTCTGTTGGTCATGCGGAGAGGCAGGACACATGGCAAAGGCGTGCCCTAAGAAAGAGAAGACACCAGCCCCACCACCTCCAGCACCTGCAGCAAAAACCAGTACCCCAGAGAAGGAAACCCCGAATCCGGAAGGCGAGTGGAAGGAAGTCACTAAAAGGCGGAAGCCCCAAAGTGCGCCGGCTCCACCCCAGAAGGAGATTCCCCCCAAAAGGCAGACGGAAGGGGAATTGAAAAAGCAACCCAAAGAAGGCCAAAACAAGCGGCCCGAGGATCAACCTAAACTGCAACAGAAGCAAATAGAACAGCAGCCTCAACAGCAGAAGCAACCTGAACAACCTCAACAGCAACGACAGAAGAAGCAACAGCAGCCTCAACAGCAGCGGTCACAGCAGAAAACCAAGAAGCAGCAAGAGCATTCACAGATGGAGCAGCAGCAGGAAGCACCAATGGAGGTAGAAAGTATGCCTCCACCACGAGCTTCGTCTTTAAAAAGAAGTAGGGAGGAAGACTCTGAAGAGCAAGAAAAAGGTACCTCTGGACGTAGCAGGGCAGAGTGTAGCATGGACAGAACCAGGCGGCACTCCTTCCCTGCATCGCCCATAAGACAATCTGTTTCCCCTAGAGATAGGAGTCTCCCTTCCTCCCATACACGTACTCCATCCCCCTCTCCCTCTACTTCTTCCCCCAGTTCTCTAAATACACCACCCCATACATCCACTTCTTCCCCTCCCCATCCTTCAAGGGAGAAGAAAAAGAAGAAAAGAAACTTTTCGAAGGGCCCGAATCAATTTGTCATGTAGACAAAGAAGTCTACAAGAACGGGCTCACCAAGCAAAGAAAAGCACTGTCGGGGCTCCTTTTCCAAATGAACGAGGTTGACGGGAAGTCAACAGAAGACCCTCGTAACTTTCCTAAGGCGCCAGGAGTGATAACCTGCGTAAGAGACACGGGGGCTTACTTGCGTGTGTGGAGTCATTTGTTTGAAGCTAAAGAGGCCTTCCCGAACATCAGAATGTTCGATATGGAGGACCCCAGTATAAGAAGATTGCGACAATTTTGTGCAGGGAGGGTCCCCGTTTTGATCCATCCCTCATTATATAGAGCGATCAAACTAATATACCCCATGGACGTTGGCGGTATTGCCCTGGATGGACGCATTACGTCAGAGTTGGGAGTAGGGAGCCTGGGGCAATCCGTCGGGGTCCTGTCCAGCTCAGATTTCCGCCCCGTATGTGTCTAAGGTTTTTGCACTAATTCTTTTTTATATTTGCAGGCCTAGAAAATGGAAATAAAGATAGCCAGTTTGAATGTGAAGGGCTTGAGAAATCGGGGTAAGGCTGCCCGCCTGCTTCGGGATCTCCTGTCCTTCGGTGTAGATGTTGCCGCGATCGAAGAGACCCACTTTGTTTGCACTTCCGATGCGTGTGTGCTGGAGGATGACTTTGTCGTCTATTCAGCATATGGGGACCGGTTGGCCAGAGGAGTTTCTTTGTTAGTCAAACGTACTCTTGATGCGAAGGTGGACCTTGTGCATACCGATGCCGAGGGCAGGTTAATCGTGGCCGATATTGCCGTGAAAAGTGGTTCGTTTCGGGTCGTTGCGGTTTATGCGCCCAACGACCAGGGGGAGCGGTGTGACTTTTTTCGGCAGTTAGGGCCGTTCCTAGTCGATTCTTCGCGCCTAGTTCTAATGGGGGACTGGAATGCCATCCTGGACCCCAAGTTAGACAGGGGGCGGGGCGCTAGCGGGAGAAGGGGCGATCGCAGCCTGGTCGATCTGATCGGCGATTATGGTCTCGTCGATAGATACCGGGTCGATCATCCCAGTGGGAAAATGTGGACGTGGGCGCATAATTGGCCGTCTGACAAGGTAGTTAGCTACCTTGACAGAATGTTAGTTCGTAGGGCCGACATAGACCTGTTAGATTGTCCCACGTTCCACTGGGTAGGCTACACGGACCACAAACTCGTTTGTGCCCGTGTGGCGTTAGAACATAGGCCTAGAATGGCTGGTTACTGGAAGTTCAATCTGTCCTTACTGGACAGGCGGGACTTCCGGGAGCAGCTAATTAAATTAGTGCAGCGGGAGCTAGTGGGGGCGGTTATCGGGAATAGGTGGTGGGAAAAATTGAAAGATAGAATTAGGTCTTTCACCACCGATTTCAGCAAACGGCTCGCTCTAGATAAGGCTGAGAAGGTGAAGACACTTAAGGCTAATTTTTCCCGGGCGGAGGCTGGGGGGGATCCCCTAGAGATAGCTCTAGCTAGGGAGGCCCTGCAGCGGTCGAATAGCGATCGTTACATGGGTCAGGTAATTAGGCATAAGTTAAGTAAGATGTCTAACGAAGCTGTGAACCTGGGCGCAGATCTGCGTCGGGAAGAAATCCGTCGAGGTGGTGATCGTTACGTTCGTCAAGTCGAAACCCCGGAGGGGCGTACTCTGCGGTCGACTGACGACATGTGCGAGGCGTTTCGGCGGCATTTCGAGAGCCGCTTTACCAAGGAGCCTGGTCTCCGTGAGGAGGAGTTTCGCAGCTATTTGGCTGACTTTCCTCGGCTTGCGCCGACTGAAGCGGCTAGCTGCGAGGGAGAGATCACGGAGGGCGAAGTCTATGAGGCACTGAAGAGGGTCGGCAGAGGCAAGTCGCCCGGTCTGGATGGTTTGCCCTATGAATTGTACTTGAGGCTGTCGCACATCTTTGTTCCGATTTTGACAGCAGTGTTCAACAACTGGTTTCGGTCGGGGTCCATCCCCAATCGCATTTCCAGGGGTGTGATCACTCTGTTGAAAAAGGGCAAGGGTGTTGGGGGGAAACTAGATGATTATAGGCCCATAACTCTGCTAAACACAGAGTTAAAGATTATGGCCAAGATCCTGCAGGAGCGTTTGCAGTCAGTTGCCGAGTCTCTGTTGGGACCTGAGCAGACTTGTTCTGTGAGGGGCCGAACAATTCAGAGCAACCTGCATTTGATCCGCACGATCGTAGAGGGCGTAAAAGACGACGAAGAAGCCGCGCTGATCAATTTGGATCAGTCCAAGGCATTTGATAGGGTCGACCATCGCTACCTTGCTACTGTCCTGCAGGCCGCCGGATTCGCACCCGACTTCTGCCGCTGGATTAGCCTCCTGTATCGCTCCCCCAGTGCGGTGGTACAGGTGAACGGAAAGTTGTCGGGCGCTTTTGTTCTGTCGAGGTCGGTTCGTCAGGGTTGTCCGCTGTCGCCTCTCCTTTACGCTTTGGCGTTGGAGCCTCTCCTGCGCCGGCTGAAGGACGAGGCGTGCAGTCCGGCCCTACGCGGGATCGCCGTTCCTGGAGGGTCTCGAGCCAGGGTTTCCGCGTACGCCGATGACGTATCTGCTTTCGTGTCGTCCCTTAACGACATTGAGGCGGTGCAGAAGGCGCTTGATCGGTACGAGAAGGTGACAGGGGCCAAGATAAACCGCGACAAGTCTTCCGGCTTGCGGTTAGGTGCCTGGAAGGGGCGTGATCTTCCGGGCCGCTTCGGTTGGACGGACGGTCCTGTCCGCATTCTTGGAGTGTGGTTTGGACCCGACCTCCAGCTGAAGAAAAATTGGTCTGAAGTACTAGCAAAGGTCGTTTCTGCCGGTAAGACTTGGAATCGACGGAGGTTGTCCGTAAAGGGCAGGGCGGAGGTGTGTGTTACATACATTTTCCCCCTGATTCTTTATCGATTGTCAGTACTTCCTCTCTGTGAGGCCCAGATGACGGCGCTCGAGCAGGCGCTATCCTCCATTTTGTGGAGGGGACGCGCCAACAGGGTCGACAGACGAGTCTGCACCAAACGTCCGTGTCATGGGGGGCTGGGAATGCCACACTTGGAGAGTCACATCCGTGCCTCTCGCTTGGCTTTCCTACGCCGCGCATTGACTAGAGGAGATCCGATTCTGGAGGGGATTGTTAGGGACGCCTTCCCTAGCCTTACCATCAATCCCCCCATCTCGAAGGCTGAGCGCCATTGTAAGTCTCGAGATGAATCGCTTTTCCTCAGCGAGTGTCGGTCAGCCTTGAGGGCTATTCCGCGGTCCAGTGACCTTTCACGGCCTAGGAAGGTCTTCTATCGGGAATTAGTGGAGGGTCGCGCGAAGGATTCTCTACGTGATACGCTCGACTGTTCGGAGGAGCAGTATCGCTCCTACTGGTCTTGGGCGCCAGCGGCGGATTATCTCAGTAAC
This sequence comes from Acanthosepion esculentum, assembly GCA_964036315.1. Classification (NCBI taxonomy): domain Eukaryota; kingdom Metazoa; phylum Mollusca; class Cephalopoda; order Sepiida; family Sepiidae; genus Acanthosepion; species Acanthosepion esculentum. The sequence goes on along the minus strand of OZ038489.1, from coordinate 101,780,543 downwards.
CCTGAGTTTTCGCTTACCTGGCGACTGGCTCGGAATCGGCTGCCTCTCAACGACATGGCTTTCATATGGGGCTTGGCGGATTTGCCAGACTGTGATCGGTGTGGCCTTGGCTTAGAGGAAACGGCTGCGCACGCCTTCTACCATTGCCCCCGGGTCCGCCCCTTATGGGACCATGTCGGCGAGCTGACGGCTCGTCTCGCTCCCGAAGAACTCGTGTCCATTGATCGCGCATACGCGTGTGACAATGTGTCGCCCCCGTATTCCGGGGTGAAACGAATGGTGTTTCTAACGCTGCTAGCCACGGCTCGAATGGTGATATGGACGACGCGAATGGAGGAGGTCTTGCGAGGCAATAGTCTTTCGCATCAGGATCTGATCCGATTCTTTGAGCATCAGCTCAAGATGAAGATTAGAACTGATAGAAAACGATTGCATTCGACAGTCTTCACTGAAAGGTGGGTAAAAGAGGCGAGCTTGGTTCGTTTGAACGGGGTTAGCCTTGATTTTCTTTTCTAGGTCAACCAAAGTCACATCGGGGTGGTTTCCTGTGGAACCCTCCCCTCTGTTAGGTTAGACATGCTTAAGTGTACCTAGTTAATATGAGTAACTGTTGTTCCCGGCCTGTTTCCCGGCCTTCATTTTAGTTATGATCCAAGTCGAGATTCCCAACCTCCCCAGTTTGTTTTGGCCTCCTTTTCATCTCAACTGGATCAGCCTTTTACTTCCCCACGTCCCAGTTATTTTATCTCTTTCCCACTCCCTTAGCGAGAGTGCCTCTTGATTTTGTCCTCTGGCCAGAATACAGCGGCCTCTCTATTTTGAGGGTTGGACGGGCCCTACTAACATCAATTATGTTTTAGTTTAAGATTTTGTTGAAATTTTAGTTTGTTATGGGGTTCATCTCCCTCCCCTTTCATCCGCTCACGACGATATTTTTATGTATTTTCATTATCATTAAATGGGGCGCTTTTTTGTAGGTCCCCCCTGGTGTGGATGTGGTATTATGGTGTTCGGAGGATCGAATGGTGATGGACGAATTCTTGTGGTGAATGCGTCAATTGTAATGTATGAATGGGTCACGAATCTGATTAGCTAGGTATAGGATAGTTAGTCAAGACCAGCCTTACCCCCCCCCCTCTCTAGGCCACGTGCCACAATTTGTATTTTATACGAATAAATCCTGAGAAGGAATCACGAGATTTTCTGTTCGTCTTACGTGGTTTTTGGACCAGCTATAAGCTAAGTTGTTTGGAAAGTTACATTTTTTTTTTAAATTTGCACGCATTTTTTGAACCCTTTCTTTCCGTTTTTTTTTAATTTGTACGCATTTTTGAACCCTTTCTTTCTTTTTTTGAACACTTTCTTTTTTAAGTTTGATATTTGTTTAGTTTTTTATTTCTTTTATTTTGCTGTTACCCTCCCCGACTTTTATTTGATTCTGTTCTTTTTCGTTTACTGTTCATTGTTGGTTTTATTTATTTTTCCCGGATTTCGGTCCGACCTTTTTTATTTGGTTTTATTTATTTGTTAAAAATTTCTGCTTAAAAAAAAAAAAAAGTGTGAGAAAAGAAATTATAGTCAGCCGCGGTGAACTTTGTTCACCAAAATGGCTGAGAAAAACATTGACACTCCAGCTGCACCGTTAACAATACCGGTGTCAGCTGAAAAAACGGCCTGGAGCCAAAATAGCCCGCTAAAAAAGGATGGCGTATTTTACGCTAACGAAAGAATTCGTCTCCAAGAAACCTTCAGTGGCAATGAATTCTTAACAATCACCGAGGCATTCGAGGAGGTGAAACCTCGTACCATTTCTTTGCTCACCTCGGATGTCAGGACTCATAAGCTGGTTGGAGTGAGCAGGGAGGGTATGGAGGAGGCCCTGAAGGCGTTAGGCATTTGTCCGAAAATTTTAGCACGAAGGACAAATGCTCTATGGGACCTCCTCCTACACACAGAAGAACAAGCCAAGAAATTAGCCGGCAGTGTCTTGAATACAAAGTCTTTAAGACTACAAACCGAGTACATGGGCACCCGTCGAACAAAGGTGATGGTTCATGGGGTGCCCATAGACATTTCCGGTGACAGACTCGGGGCCTTCTTCGCCGAATTCGGAGAAGTTAACGAAGTGAAGGCCATCAGCAGTAAGGCAGGAATCGAGACGGGAGATTTCGAAATCCACATCACATTGGACAGAGAAGGATTCCAGAACATCCCAAACGTATTAATCTGCCGCAACAGAAGGATGTTGGTAGTGGTGGAGGGCAGAAAGCCGTTCTGTTGGTCATGCGGAGAGGCAGGACACATGGCAAAGGCGTGCCCTAAGAAAGAGAAGACACCAGCCCCACCACCTCCAGCACCTGCAGCAAAAACCAGTACCCCAGAGAAGGAAACCCCGAATCCGGAAGGCGAGTGGAAGGAAGTCACTAAAAGGCGGAAGCCCCAAAGTGCGCCGGCTCCACCCCAGAAGGAGATTCCCCCCAAAAGGCAGACGGAAGGGGAATTTAAAAAGCAACCCAAAGAAGGCCAAAACAAGCGGCCCGAGGATCAACCTAAACTGCAACAGAAGCAAATAGAACAGCAGCCTCAACAGCAGAAGCAAGCTGAACAACCTCAACAGCAACGACAGAAGAAGCAACAGCAGCCTCAACAGCAGCGGTCACAGCAGAAAACCAAGAAGCAGCAAGAGCATCCACAGATGGAGCAGCAGCAGGAAGCACCAATGGAGGTAGAAAGTATGCCTCCACCACGAGCTTCCTCTTTAAAAAGAAGTAGGGAGGAAGACTCTGAAGAGCAAGAAAAAGGTACCTCTGGACGTAGCAGGGCAGAGTGTAGCATGGACAGAACCAGGCGGCACTCCTTCCCTGCATCGCCCATAAGACAATCTGTTTCCCCTAGAGATAGGAGTCTCCCTTCCTCCCATACACGTACTCCATCCCCCTCTCCCTCTACTTCTTCCCCCAGTTCTCTAAATACACCACCCCATACATCCACTTCTTCCCCTCCCCATCCTTCAAGGGAGAAGAAAAAGAAGAAAAAGAAACTTTTCGAAGGGCCCGAATCAATTTGTCATGTAGACAAAGAAGTCTACAAGAACGGGCTCACCAAGCAAAGAAAAGCACTGTCGGGGCTCCTTTTCCAAATGAACGAGGTTGACGGGAAGTCAACAGAAGACCCTCGTAACTTTCCTAAGGCGCCAGGAGTGATAACCTGCGTAAGGGACACGGGGGCTTACTTGCGTGTGTGGAGTCATTTGTTTGAAGCCAAAGAGGCCTTCCCGAACATCAGAATGTTCGATATGGAGGACCCCAGTATAAGAAGATTGCGACAATTTTGTGCAGGGAGGGTCCCCGTTTTGATCCATCCCTCATTATATAGAGCGATCAAACTAATATACCCCATGGACGTTGGCGGTATTGCCCTGGATGGACGCATTACGTCAGAGTTGGGAGTAGGGAGCCTGGGGCAATCCGTCGGGGTCCTGTCCAGCTCAGATTTCCGCCCCGTATGTGTCTAAGGTTTTTGCACTAATTCTTTTTTATATTTGCAGGCCTAGAAAATGGAAATAAAGATAGCCAGTTTGAATGTGAAGGGCTTGAGAAATCGGGGTAAGGCTGCCCGCCTGCTTCGGGATCTCCTGTCCTTCGGTGTAGATGTTGCCGCGATCGAAGAGACCCACTTTGTTTGCACTTCCGATGCGTGTGTGCTGGAGGATGACTTTGTCGTCTATTCAGCATATGGGGACCGGTTGGCCAGAGGAGTTTCTTTGTTAGTCAAACGTACTCTTGATGCGAAGGTGGACCTTGTGCATACCGATGCCGAGGGCAGGTTAATCGTGGCCGATATTGCCGTGAAAAGTGGTTCGTTTCGGGTCGTTGCGGTTTATGCGCCCAACGACCAGGGGGAGCGGTGTGACTTTTTTCGGCAGTTAGGGCCGTTCCTAGTCGATTCTTCGCGCCTAGTTCTAATGGGGGACTGGAATGCCATCCTGGACCCCAAGTTAGACAGGGGGCGGGGCGCTAGCGGGAGAAGGGGCGATCGCAGCCTGGTCAATCTGATCGGCGATTATGGTCTCGTCGATAGATACCGGGTCGATCATCCCAGTGGGAAAATGTGGACGTGGGCGCATAATTGGCCGTCTGACAAGGTAGTTAGCTACCTTGACAGAATGTTAGTTCGTAGGGCCGACATAGACCTGTTAGATTGTCCCACGTTCCACTGGGTAGGCTACACGGACCACAAACTCGTTTGTGCCCGTGTGGCGTTAGAACATAGGCCTAGAATGGCTGGTTACTGGAAGTTCAATCTGTCCTTACTGGACAGGCGGGACTTCCGGGAGCAGCTAATTAAATTAGTGCAGCGGGAGCTAGTGGGGGCGGTTATCGGGAATAGGTGGTGGGAAAAATTGAAAGATAGAATTAGGTCTTTCACCACCGATTTCAGCAAACGGCTCGCTCTAGATAAGGCTGAGAAGGTGAAGACACTTAAGGCTAATTTTTCCCGGGCGGAGGCTGGGGGGGATCCCCTAGAGATAGCTCTAGCTAGGGAGGCCCTGCAGCGGTCGAATAGCGATCGTTACATGGGTCAGGTAATTAGGCATAAGTTAAGTAAGATGTCTAACGAAGCTGTGAACCTGGGCGCAGATCTGCGTCGGGAAGAAATCCGTCGAGGTGGTGATCGTTACGTTCGTCAAGTCGAAACCCCGGAGGGGCGTACTCTGCGGTCGACTGACGACATGTGCGAGGCGTTTCGGCGGCATTTCGAGAGCCGCTTTACCAAGGAGCCTGGTCTCCGTGAGGAGGAGTTTCGCAGCTATTTGGCTGACTTTCCTCGGCTTGCGCCGACTGAAGCGGCTAGCTGCGAGGGAGAGATCACGGAGGGCGAAGTCTATGAGGCACTGAAGAGGGTCGGCAGAGGCAAGTCGCCCGGTCTGGATGGTTTGCCCTATGAATTGTACTTGAGGCTGTCGCACATCTTTGTTCCGATTTTGACAGCAGTGTTCAACAACTGGTTTCGGTCGGGGTCCATCCCCAATCGCATTTCCAGGGGTGTGATCACTCTGTTGAAAAAGGGCAAGGGTGTTGGGGGGAAACTAGATGATTATAGGCCCATAACTCTGCTAAACACAGAGTTAAAGATTATGGCCAAGATCCTGCAGGAGCGTTTGCAGTCAGTTGCCGAGTCTCTGTTGGGACCTGAGCAGACTTGTTCTGTGAGGGGCCGAACAATTCAGAGCAACCTGCATTTGATCCGCACGATCGTAGAGGGCGTAAAAGACGACGAAGAAGCCGCGCTGATCAATTTGGATCAGTCCAAGGCATTTGATAGGGTCGACCATCGCTACCTTGCTACTGTCCTGCAGGCCGCCGGATTCGCACCCGACTTCTGCCGCTGGGTTAGCCTCCTGTATCGCTCCCCCAGTGCTGTGGTACAGGTGAACGGAAAGTTGTCGGGCGCTTTTGTTCTGTCGAGGTCGGTTCGTCAGGGTTGTCCGCTGTCGCCTCTCCTTTACGCTTTGGCGTTGGAGCCTCTCCTGCGCCGGCTGAAGGACGAGGCGTGCAGTCCGGCCCTACGCGGGATCGCCGTTCCTGGAGGGTCTCGAGCCAGGGTTTCCGCGTACGCCGATGACGTATCCGCTTTCGTGTCGTCCCTTAACGACATTGAGGCGGTGCAGAAGGCGCTTGATCGGTACGAGAAGGTGACAGGGGCCAAGATAAACCGCGACAAGTCTTCCGGCTTGCGGTTAGGTGCCTGGAAGGGGCGTGATCTTCCGGGCCGCTTCGGTTGGACGGACGGTCCTGTCCGCATTCTTGGAGTGTGGTTTGGACCCGACCTCCAGCTGAAGAAAAATTGGTCTGAAGTACTAGCAAAGGTCGTTTCTGCCGGTAAGACTTGGAATCGACGGAGGTTGTCCGTAAAGGGCAGGGCGGAGGTGTGTGTTACATACATTTTCCCCCTGATTCTTTATCGATTGTCAGTACTTCCTCTCTGTGAGGCCCAGATGACGGCGCTCGAGCAGGCGCTATCCTCCATTTTGTGGAGGGGACGCGCCAACAGGGTCGACAGACGAGTCTGCACCAAACGTCCGTGTCATGGGGGGCTGGGAATGCCACACTTGGAGAGTCACATCCGTGCCTCTCGCTTGGCTTTCCTACGCCGCGCATTGACTAGAGGAGATCCGATTCTGGAGGGGATTGTTAGGGACGCCTTCCCTAGCCTTACCATCAATCCCCCCATCTCGAAGGCTGAGCGCCATTGTAAGTCTCGAGATGAATCGCTTTTCCTCAGCGAGTGTCGGTCAGCCTTGAGGGCTATTCCGCGGTCCAGTGACCTTTCACGGCCTAGGAAGGTCTTCTATCGGGAATTAGTGGAGGGTCGCGCGAAGGATTCTCTACGTGATACGCTCGACTGTTCGGAGGAGCAGTATCGCTCCTACTGGTCTTGGGCGCCAGCGGCGGATTATCTCAGTAACCCTGAGTTTTCGCTTACCTGGCGATTGGCTCGGAATCGGCTGCCTCTCAACGACATGGCTTTCATATGGGGCTTGGCGGATTTGCCAGACTGTGATCGGTGTGGCCTTGGCTTAGAGGAAACGGCTGCGCACGCCTTCTACCATTGCCCCCGGGTCCGCCCCTTATGGGACCATGTCGGCGAGCTGACGGCTCGTCTCGCTCCCGAAGAACTCGTGTCCATTGATCGCGCATACGCGTGTGACAATGTGTCGCCCCCGTATTCCGGGGTGAAACGAATGGTGTTTCTAACGCTGCTAGCCACGGCTCGAATGGTGATATGGACGACGCGAATGGAGGAGGTCTTGCGAGGCAATAGTCTTTCGCATCAGGATCTGATCCGATTCTTTGAGCATCAGCTCAAGATGAAGATTAGAACTGATAGAAAACGATTGCATTCGACAGTCTTCACTGAAAGGTGGGTAAAAGAGGCGAGCTTGGTTCGTTTGAACGGGGTTAGCCTTGATTTTCTTTTCTAGGTCAACCAAAGTCACATCGGGGTGGTTTCCTGTGGAACCCTCCCCTCTGTTAGGTTAGACATGCTTAAGTGTACCTAGTTAATATGAGTAACTGTTGTTCCCGGCCTGTTTCCCGGCCTTCATTTTAGTTATGATCCAAGTCGAGATTCCCAACCTCCCCAGTTTGTTTTGGCCTCCTTTTCATCTCAACTGGATCAGCCTTTTACTTCCCCACGTCCCAGTTATTTTATCTCTTTCCCACTCCCTTAGCGAGAGTGCCTCTTGATTTTGTCCTCTGGCCAGAATACAGCGGCCTCTCTATTTTGAGGGTTGGACGGGCCCTACTAACATCAATTATGTTTTAGTTTAAGATTTTGTTGAAATTTTAGTTTGTTATCGGGTTCATCTCCCTCCCCTTTCATCCGCTCACGACGATATTTTTATGTATTTTCATTATCATTAAATGGGGCGCTTTTTTGTAGGTCCCCCCTGGTGTGGATGTGGTATTATGGTGTTCGGAGGATCGAATGGTGATGGACGAATTCTTGTGGTGAATGCGTCAATTGTAATGTATGAATGGGTCACGAATCTGATTAGCTAGGTATAGGATAGTTAGTCAAGACCAGCCTTACCCCCCCCCCCTCTCTAGGCCACGTGCCACAATTTGTATTTTATACGAATAAATCCTGAGAAGGAATCACGAGATCTAGGTCTCTACGCGGCCCCAAGGCTAAGATCAAAGTGTAGTATCTGTTCGCAGATTACTCACTGAATGATCGCCTATGGGGCCGGGATTCCTTCTCCGATACGGGCCGGCGGCAGGGATTCGTCCCTGCGCTGGTAGTATCGTGGCTAAGTCTGACTAGCTAAGACCAGCTCTGACCAGCTTGGACAAGCTATGACCAGCTAAGACCAGCCAAAGACCAGCTATGACTAGCTAAAGCCAAAGCACTGCGACCCGGGTGAAAACTCGGGTCCATTCCCCCTCCCCTTCCCACGTTAAACTCGACCTTGTGTCACAACCTGGCCATGTGGGAGGTCAAGTAAATCCCAAGGCTAAGATCAAAGTGTAGTATCTGTTCGCAGATTACTCACTGAATGATCGCCTATGGGGCCGGGATTCCTTCTCCGATACAGGCCGGCGGCAGGGATTCGTCCCTGCGCTGGTAGTATCGCAGCTAAGACTAGCTATGACCAGCTAAAGACCAGCTTGGACAAGCTAAGACCAGCTAAAGCCAAAGCACTGCGGCCCGGGTGAAAACTCGGGTCCATTCCCCCTCCCTTCCCACATTAAACCCTGACCTTGTGTCACAACCTGACCCTGTGGGAGGTCAAGTAAATCAACAGGCCGGCGGCAGGGATTCGTCCCTGCGCTGGTAGTATCGTGACTAATGTATGACCAGCTAAGACCAGCTATGACTAGCTATGACCAGCTAAAGCACTGCGGCCCGGGTAAAACCTCGGGTCCATTCCCCCTCCCTTCCCACGTTAAACTCCGACCTTGTGTCACAACCTGGCCCTGTGGGAGGTCAAGTAAATCTCGCGAATACAGAGATCCAGCTAGAGACCCTGCCCGACTGCGACTTAGTCAACACATTCTCCAGGAACGTCTTCACAGAAATACTAGATGTAAATATTGTGTACACTTTCTTGTTATAATACATTCTTGTTCTAAGTACATTTTGTGTTGCATTATTATTCCATGCATTAGTCGAGATTCAACAATGAGTCAAGACTCAACAATGGCGACGAAGTAGGACGAACCATACGCCAAGTTTCAACAATGGCCACGAAGTAGAACGAACCATACGCCAAGTTTCAACAATGGCCACGAAGTAGAACGAACCATACGCCAAGTTTCAACAATAGCGACGAAGTAGAACGAACCATACGGAAAAAAGAAAGAATTAATAGTGAGAGTTTTCAACAATTGGGACAAGTCATTGAAGAACCCAGGCTGAAAGAGAAAAAAAAAATATTAATTCAAAGTCCAACGTTAACGTAACGACGAAGGATTCTGAACTTCTGGATATGTAGAACTCGTTAAAAGACGACTAAGCATAAAGGAACGTTCACTCAGAAATATTTGAAAGGTGTCGTAAACGGATAACGGTAATTTAAATTTAAAAATTATCTACAACGAGACACCCTCTAAAAAGAAAAATTGGCCGACTACAAAAACATGCATGGATTAAAAGGAGCACAAATACACCGTGTCGACTTTGAAAGGTAACAAACTTTAAAAAATTTTTTTATTATTTGTTCAACAATATAGTGACGGATTACCTCTGATAAGAAAATCAGAAGTTGTCATTGAAATACGCGAACAGAAGTCGAAAACGAGAAAAAAACGGTCCGACGCTCTCTGTTCACAAAATAAAAAAATACCAAAGTTGATTAGCACGGGCGTGAATGTAAAAGCAAGTCATAAAAAGTAAAAGTCGTACGTTGTTTCGATTTTTTGGTCAGCTTATATGATATTCGTGGATACACAAATTAAAAGTATATTCCTTGATGCATGAACACTATCAGCTAAAAATGGAGGAACTATCCAAAATCATATCTGAATTATTCAAAAGACAGCAAGAACAACAGATAGCGCTGCAAAAATATCAAGAACGGCAAGAGGAAAGACTTTTAGAAATTCAAAAGTTAACACTGGAGAAATTAAACAACTATCAGGCAAACGAGAGAAATTCTTCATATTCTTATAACATCATATTTAATTCGCTGGAAACTTTCAACTATGTGCCAGACGAAGAAAAAACGTTTGAAGCGTACTTTAAACGATATGAAGATATTTTCTACACAGACTGTGAAAACTGGTCGAATTCAAGAAAAGTCAGTCTATTACTAAGAAAGCTAGGTACTGCAGAACATAGCAAATTTGTAGATTTTATTCTACCGAGAAAGACAACTGAATTGGAATTCTCGGAAACAGTGAAATTGCTAAAAGAGCTGTTTGGAGCAAATATGTCGCTTTGGCATAAGCGATGGTTATGCATGAATGTCTCTAAATCCGACGATCAGGATTACTTAACATATGCATCTATAGTGAATAGACATTGTGACAATTTCAGATTGGCAGAGATTACGGTTGAAGAATTCAAGTGTTTAATTTTTGCTCAGGGACTGGTATCCAGTAAGAGTGCCGAAATAAGACGTAGAGTTTTGTCTAAACTCGAATCTGAACAAGGCCTTACCCTGCAAAAGTTAGCAGAGGAGTGTCAACGGGCCGTAAGTTTAAAGAAAGAGTCGCAAAAAATCGAAGAAGCTGGCATTGCTTATATTAAAAAAAAAAAAAAAACAGTCAAAGTACCCATCAGCAAAAAATTGGAGTAAAAATTCGGCGTATTTTAAAAATAGACAAGAAAATAAAAAGAACGAGTATGGAAAAAAGGTTCCACCATATAATTGCAGATGTTGTAACGAAAGACATTGGGAGATAAATTGCCCATATAGAAATAAGAAATGTTTCGTGTGCCAAAAGAATGGTCACAAAGGATCGTGTTGTAAACAAAAAAAGTCAATAGCCGAATTAGACAAACAAATTCGAATATCACATCATATAGAGATTTGAGGAAATATGTGACGACTGAAATATTCAAAAAGAATATCAAATTTCAACTCGATTCGGGGTCAGATTTAACAATAATGAACGATTATACATGGAAAATTTTAAAAAGGCCTACAATAATGAAGTCAACGAAACTCGCTCGAACGGTAACTGGAAAGGAAATTAACTTCGAAGGCGAGGTTGTACTTCCCATGAAATTGAATGGGATCGTTAAAAAAATGAAAGTTTTCATTCTGAGAAATGGAGAAAACTTGTTGGGTACAGATTTTATTGAAACATTCGAATTGTGGGATAAACCGTTAAACTCTTTCTGCAGAAAAGTAGAAAGTAATACGCAAACAAGACAGGACATTAGAGATGAATTAAAGAAAAAGTTTCCGGAAACCTTCACACCTGGTCTTCGAAGATGTAACAAGTTTGAAGCTAAATTTGAATTAAAGGAAAATACTATGCCTATTTTTAAAAAGAAACGTAACGTGCCTTTCGCAAGTGTAGAGAAAGTTAACGAAGAACTTGATAGGTTGGAAGAAATGGGAATTATTTCAAAAGTAGAATCTAATTCATGGGCTGCGCCGATTGTGCGCATAAAAAAGAAATCAAACCAAATCAGAGTCTGCATTGATTTTTCGACAGGGTTGAACTCGGTAATTAAGGACTACCATTACCCGTTACCGAGTCCTGGGGAGATTTTTAACAAGCTAAATGGCGGAGTGATTTTTTCAAAAATCGACTTAGATGCCTATCTCCAAATTCCCGTCGAAGAAGAATGTTCAAAGTTACTAGGGATAAACACGCATAGGGGTTTATTCAAGTACAACAGGCTTCCTTTTGGTATTAAAGTGGCACCAGCCATTTTTCAACAAGCCATGGACGTCATGTTGAATGATTTAGACTTTGCGTGTGCCTACTTAGATGGCATTATAGTAAGGAGTGCAAATGTCGACGAACATCGAGAGCACCTCAATCAAGTATTTAAAAAGATTCAGGATTTTGGATTTAAAGTCAAAGAATCAAAGTGTGAATTTGGTTTGGAGGAAATTAAATATTTAGGTCACATAATCAACAAAAATGGCAGATTTCCAGATCCGGAAAGGTCCATTGCGATTAGAGACATGCCGACGCCCACTAACGTGGCGACACTACAGAGTTTTCTGGGGCTCGCAAACTCTTATCAAGCGTTCATTAAAGGAATGTACAATCTAAGAGCTCCGTTGAATGAACTACTGAAAAAAGACAAGGCATGGGAATGGACGGTAGAATGTCAAAAAGCCTTTGATGAAATAAAGAAAATGCTTACGTCCGACCTCTTTTTAACCCATTACAATCCTAAACTGGATATTGTAGTGGCAAGTGATGCTAGTTCATACGGGGTAGGAGCATGTATTCAACACATAATGCCAGATGGTTCTAGAAAACCGATTGCGCATGCTTCGATGGCATTACTCCCAGGAGAGCGAAGTTATTCACAGATAGAAAAGGAGGCGCTGAGTATCATTTTTGCCATAACAAAATTTCATAGATACATCTACGGCAGACATTTCATGTTAGAAACGGACCATAAACCTCTGATCACTATTTTTGGGTCAAAGAAAGGGTAACCCGTTTACACGGCAAATCGACTGTTAAGATGGGGAACCATTCTTCTCAATTATGATTTTCACATAAAGCACCTATCATCCAAAAATATAATCCATGCGGATACTTTATCAAGACTCGTACCGAGTAAAGATAAAGGATTCGAAGAATCAATTATTGCAAATATCAGAGCAGATTATGAGGTGAAAAGCATGGTAAACAACATTGTGAGAGAGCTACCGGTTACATCAAAGGAAATCAAAAAAGAAGCTGAAAGCGATGATTTCATTTTAGGAATAAAAAGTAAAATGGTAGCAAATGACCAAAAAGTTCAGGAGATTTATTCAATTTGTGACGGAAATTTATTATATGGTGAGAGAGTAGTAGTACCAAAAAAGTTGCAGAAAAGAATCCTACGGGACTTTCATATGGGTCACCCGGGGATTAATAGAACAAAAAGCTTAATGCGAAGCTTTGTATATTGGAAAGGAATGGATGTGGATATCGAAAACATGGTTCATCGATGTAAAGGGTGTGCGTTAGCAGCTAAGGCACCACCTATAGTACACAAACCATGACCAAAGACGGATCATCCGTGGGAAAGATTACACATTGATTTCACTGGTCCAGGAGAAGATTATTACTACTTAATAGTGGTAGATAGCTTTACAAAATGGCCGGAAGTACTACGCTGCAAAAAGCCTACGTCCAATACCACAACAACTTTTTTGCATGAACTATTTGCACGGTTCAGTGTGCGAGAGTGTATTGTGAGTGACAATGGTACACAATTCACTTCTGACGAATTTAAGGAATTTTGTGAGTTATATCAAATTAACCACATAACGACGCCGCCGTATCATCCGAGATCCAATGGACTCGCAGAAAGATTTGTAGATACGTTAAAGCGCGCTCTGAAGAAAGCCTCAGGAGTTCCAACGGAAAAGGCGCTTCAGCAATTCCTACAAGTATACAGAATCACGCCTAAGCAGAGAACACAATCAAACATGGCACCAGCTGAACTAATGTTCGCTAGGAAAATTAAGTCAGTGTTTGACAAGCTTTTGCCAGGAAGAAATAGAATAAAGAACACTATGTATACAGCTAGAAAAAGATACACCCCCGGAGAGAAGGTGTTTTTCAAGTGCTATAGAAACAACATTGAGTTCTGGGAGCGAGGCATAGTGGACAAGAGAATCGGTGACCTGATTTACATAATTAAAGGGCCGAAGAATACTCATAAAAGGCACCAGAACCAACTCAAAAAATGTTACGTTCTAGAGCATGAAGAGAGTATACCGGATGAGGAGGAAGATCCCATTGATGTAATGTATGATATTTTTCAAGTAGAACCTCCGCAGAGTGCTCCTGAACCGAGAAGATCCGGTAGGAAACGAAAGTTCACGGACCCATTGGACGTGAATCCAAAACGAAAAAGATATTAAAATTAAGCAGATTGACATATACATAGGAAGTATGCAAAGGGGATCTACAAAGAAATAACCAGAATCATCATCCCATATAGGAAGCCATTTGAAATCCAAAAAGGATTCCAAGGCTTGGGAGGGGGGTGTTGTGGTAGGATCCACCTAATCTGCATAGGTGACTACCGACTATATAAATAATGGTTGGTACCGGAAGACAGGGGAGCGAATACAGAGATCCAGCTAGAGACTCTGCCCGACTGCGACTTAGTCAACACATTCTCCAGGAACGTCTTCAGAGAAATACTAGATGTAAATATTGTGTACACTTTCTTGTTATAATACATTCTTGTTCTAAGTACATTTTGTGTTGCATTATTATTCCATGCATTAGTCGAGATTCAACAATGAGTCAAGACTCAACAATTATATTGGATTATTTATGCAGAAAAGATATCGATCGTGCCTTAAAAGCTTAAAACCTTCTATATACAAGTACAAATTGAATTTACTTAGCGATTTAATAATTCTTGCTCATCAGGTTTATTAAATGATATAAAGTGCAATATTTGTTTATGTGAGAGCAACAATTACAATGGTAATACAGATATTAATTTTTGACTGATTTTAATCCAAAATTTTTGCATTGCACATAACACACAAATATAAACACTTACAAACACCATACTCTCTCACTTCCTAATGTACCAAATGATAACATACACCCATAGTTATATACACACTTAAACACATCATACTCACTCACTGTTTTCTTCTTTTTCTCGACTGGAGTTGTGTATTTGTTTATAATGTTTCGATTTGAATATTAATCTTACTTATAGTCATTACATATTTGAGTTTTTTAGAAAATAGTAATGTCAGTTTTTTTCTGTGTTCAGTGTCGTTTTTGCTTACCCTAGAAAGAAAAGGTCTAATATGGTAACATGTAAAATTTATATATATATATATATATATATATATAATATATATATATATATGTATGTATGTATGTATGTTTTGTGCAAAAATAAGTGAACTGTAAGATAATATGGAAAATAATTTTCTCTTTTTCCCAGATAAACAATAAAACTTAATTAAATTATATATTCATTAAAAAAAAACTTTATTAAATCAATTATAACAATTTTGAACATTTTTATCATACTGGGATAAAAAATATTTATTAAAAATTAGGATGTTCACCTGACACTTACACTCTGTATTTTTGTCGCACCTGTTTGCCAGTGCAAACAATATTACACATGTAAAAATCGAAAATAAATATGTTCATTTATTTTGGTAATTTGTTTATGCTGCAGTCAAATAATATAACTCGTTGTGTATGCAAAAGTGTGCAGTTGGAGATTGAATTAAAAAAAAATGTATATACAAATATCAAACATCCTGAAGCTTGAAAAACTCTCATAGATGGAACCTATAATGATGGAGAAGACGAGAAAACTCTATCAAAACGATTTAGCCTGCACTTCCCGAACGTGCAATAAATTATTTATAAATTAAAGTCCGTTGGTCTGATGATATCACAATCAAGAAATGGCCGCCCACAAAAAATGACAGCAAAGAAAGGCAAATCCTACTGTGACAACCTGCATTTCTCATTGCAATGCTCACTGGCCAACGACGGAATCGTCGTCAGCATCCGTCCATCTCGACAGACGATGGAGTAACGCGGTGCGCTACGAGCCTGGGCGGGGTGTATGGAGATCTAGGGCTGCCCAGACGTCTAGTTCCCCCTCTCGGCCTTGCTATCAGAGTCCAACGGAGAGGACAAAACAATACAGTTTGGTACCAACGCGGCTGCAGGAGTTACCGGAAGGTAGCACAATGTGCCGATCATCCAACTTCGGGGCTCCACTCCGGGTTTGAATTCAGAGTTGTCCTTCTCCTAGAGCAGTTGCCATCCAACGCTATAGAACCCAATCTGTCCTGCTATTTACCTATAGCTGGAGGGAGAAGAAGAGGATTCACAACATTCCCAAGGGTATTAGCACGTAAGTGGATGTAATGGATTCGACTGGAATTCGAACTCGGAACGACGGAATCAATGTGCATATATCTAATGTGCAACGAAATATGAACACTGTTCATCTTCATGGCAAAATGCCAGGGAAAAGCAACTGCCTACAAAATAGCACAAGCATGCTCGCCTCAACTATGACGAAGCTTATATTAATAAGCTATAAATATCCTGGCAAAAGGTTTTATGGTAACATGAGACCAAACTATATATATCTGAGAAGAAAAATAGTTGGCACATATGACGAGCTCCTAACACGATTTTGAAGAGTAGAATTTGATAATAACGATTAAACATGGCGGTGGCAGGTGTATGATTGGGTGGGGTTGCTGCTGATGAGGTTGATGCTGCTGCTGTAACAGGCAAAGTAGTACGCATTGATGGCACAATGGATTCTGCAGTAATTTTGAACAAAAGTTTGTTGTCGGCAGTTAAAAATTTTGGGATTAAGTCAGGGTTGAAACTTCCTACAAGACAATGATCTGAAGTCTCAAATCAAAACAAATCCACAAAAGAATTGGTGCGTAAAGTGAAATTTAAAGTCTTGGAACTGCCTAGTTAAAGTCCTGATCCAAACCCAATTGAAAATCTGTGGTTCAAATGAAAGAATGCAGTGCATACAAAAACCTCAAGTAAAATCGCGCAATTGTGGAAATTTTGCCAAGAGGAATTGTCCCAAATCGGCAATCATTACTGACAGAAACTTCTTAAAAATTCTCGTTGACATTGTTACCTGAAATGGAGGAGTCATCACATATTAAATGTAAGGTTTCACTTACTTTTGTACGATTTTTAAAAGAAATTTTTATGGATATTTTTTCCAACTTGATAAAAGCTTTTCATAGTGGTTGCAATTGATTTAATGGTGGTTTTCCTTAATGAATATATAGTTTAATTAAGATTTTTTGATCATCTGTAAAAAAGAGACAAATTTAAGGATTTTATCTGAAGGGTTTACTTACTTTTGCACTGCAATATATATATATATATATATATATATATATATATATATATATATATATATATATATATATATGTGTGTGTGTGTGTGTATAAGCTACATCAAAAATACTTTTACAAAATTGAGGTGGGTTCATCACACCAAGAGAAGTTAAAATATCTATGTAAATAAATGACCAGAAGGCCATGTCGAGGTTAAACGATGGCCTCTAGAATGTGTAAATCGTGGTCAGGCGTACGGATGGATCTCCGTCTTCCATGATACATAGTTTGTGATGCCACGGATTCTATTTCACCAATGCAGCCATAAACAGCAGCAAATATTGGATGACACGCCTGCATTCGGTCTGGAAATGACTGAATACTGATTCCGAGTAATAAACACTATAATATTTTAAGAAAATTCTCCTTGTCCAAACCTGATTCTAATGAATAGAATATCCAAATAACAAAATCATTACACTTTAAAACTTCCAACAGCATCAACTATGAAAATGTCTAGCACATTTAAAGAGCAGAGAAATTGTTATAATAATACGGATGCTTTTTCACAATACACTATATAAAAATTGGATGGAAACATATTTCATATAGTTATAACATTTAGTGGATTTGGGATATTTCGTCTAATCAAAAATATTTTAATAGAATATTTCATAAATTTCAGTTGACAGAAACAGTACTTTTTACTACTATCTATATTTATAAAATATTCGGGTTGCGGCAAAATTTTGAGCTTAAGTAGATAAGATAACGTGTCCATCAAGATTACTCGAGCAATACCAAATAATTTCTTGTAGGGTATACGGGAAAAGATCTTGCTTGCAGGCTCAAACCGATAACAATACCTAAATTAAAGTAAGCAATGTCTGATAGATTTTTCGGAATGCAAAGAGTGTCCCGTACACTTCAGTGGCTTTGTTGTGCAAGGTTAAAGGCTGAAACCAAAGATTTTATTCTTGCTTACCAGGACTAATGCTCGTTAACTAGACATGTCGAAGTACATATACTGAAAAATTGTATTAGACCAAAATACAGGTTCTGTGATAAATATCCAGAACCAATAGCCATATTGTATCAGGTTGCGCGGTATAGGCGCCCACTGAATATAAAATCCGGTATGAGAGATTTGGCCAATATCTGCAGTGGAAAATCTACAATTTTTGTGGAAAGGAAACTGCAATAAAATTGGTATGAATACCACCCAGACCTAGTTACGGAGATAGGACCTGTAACAATTTTATGGCACTTTACAATACACGTAGACAGAGCAATGAAAGCTAACCGCCCAGACACCATGATTAGAGAACGCAAAGAAAACAAATTGCCTCCTTATTGACATGGCAGTATCTGCAGACTGTAATGTGCTTTGAAGATCTTCAAAATGCTATCAAAATACAAGGACCTTGAAATCTTGATCTGAAAAATGTGGCGCCCGTAGACATCATTAATTTAGTTGGAGTCCTTGTATTGAATGGAAAAGATTCCCATAGACACATTGAGGGTGTCTCTTGTAGCCCATACCTTAAAGTAATACAAAAAATTGTTCACACAAATACAGTACACACCACACGAGGTGCTTTATCTATGTAAAATATGTGTGATTTTCTTTTCAAAACTGCTTAGTGGAAATGTCATGATGCTATTTCTAACCTTAGGTCTCTGGGTGAAACCCGGAAAGAAATGTGTACACACTATAAATCAAGGGAAATAGAATTATAATAATAATGCCCGATGTATAAATTTGAAGTTGACGAGAAATGGTACTGTCGCGAGCAATCGAATTTGATGGAAAAAAAAACAAAACTAGATATTTTTTAACTTTATATCAACACTGACAGAAAACTTGAGTTTACCATACAAGAAAAAATCGACTTTGGGAAAAAAAAAAGAAATTTACTCTCCGTTCATGTATCAAATAAATTTAAAAGACTAATAAATAAATGAACTGAGAATTGATATTGCCCAAGTGTAGAGCTTTCAGGCCTATATAGTGGCAAATATCATTGGAGCGTTAGGGCTCTATGCAACTGAACGTAAAAAAATCTACATTAAGAAAATCAGAATAAATCAATGTCTTCCACTGCTTCAAATGTCTACGTTGCTTGACACTGAAAATATTCTGCGAGAGCTGCTGTCTGAGAATATGACTTGATGGAGAACAACCAATGAATGAAACATGATTTATGTGAGATGCATAATAGAAAAGTTGAATAAAATCTTTGATAGTCACAGTTATGATGTCAAACATAACAAGGTGACATCAACAGAACTTCCGAAAGATTTTATCACGAACGACTCTGGTTTCGGCGAATATATTACGGTAAACATTCTGAAAGATATCCAGAATCCGACAACCTGTAAACACTGAAATGCATGAAAATAACATATGAAAACGACTAACGTCCTGCTCCGGGGGAATAAACAAAATGCCAGGAGAGATTCGTAACTTATATACCAATTGAGTGATTGTTCTTACTAACTTATCACCTAGCGGAACATTTACTCTGTCCCGTTAATCACCCTTACAATTGGCCAGGTCGAATTTGGAAACATTATATGGCACTCGATTTGAAAGGGGGTTTTGACATGACAAATAATGACAAAACATACTTTATTTTTACCAAATACTACCGGTTTTGAAGACAGGAGGTCAAATATAAACTTTAGGTTCAAAATCATAGCTTTAGAATTTGATTCCGATGATCAGTGAAA
This sequence comes from Acanthosepion esculentum, assembly GCA_964036315.1. Classification (NCBI taxonomy): domain Eukaryota; kingdom Metazoa; phylum Mollusca; class Cephalopoda; order Sepiida; family Sepiidae; genus Acanthosepion; species Acanthosepion esculentum. The sequence continues at coordinate 101,761,290 of OZ038489.1, read as the reverse complement.
GCCTTATAGCACAGCCTTATAAATTTTATAATTTACTTTACAAATTCTATATAGACAAGATGTATGGCACAATCACATTATTACTAAATAATTGAGCCATCAAATATGACCCTTCATTTGGTTCAAAATGAAGGTTCACTGAACAACTTATCTATATTATGAAGTAATATATTATAGAGTGCTGTAGTTTTAGTGTGATTTTCTATAAACAATACAATTTTATATCAGTTTACCTTACAATTCGTATCCAGCAGTATTATGGTGTGATATACAATTTTATTAATTATGATCTACCAAATGATCTAACAAATGTTATTCATTGAGAAGCTTTTTATAATATATTATAACTTTTTTGCACAGTTCTTACATATGGAATCCAGTAAATAAATTGAAAATTTTGCTTGGGGTAATTTGTAATTAGAATCTTGGCTTGAATATATTTTCCATTCAAATTGTCTAAGACAAATACTATACACTTTATTATGTTTTATTCTTGGAATAGTAAAATTTGAAGTCAATTTGTATCAAAAACATGTGGAAATTTGGTATTTCTGTACATTTTGTAGACGACATTTAAATCTAAACGCCCAGAAATTATTGATAGCAATGAATCGAATATTTGGTGGTTAAACTTATAAGATGAATCCCGGCCTTCGCAGGAAGTGCAATGCGGATTTTATAAACAAAAGATAAAAATAAACCTGCCATACTTTACATCCGTTTTTTCCCAAGACAAGCAACGTTCGTACAAAATATTATTTTTTTAAACATAACTTGAATACATAAGTAATGTAAAAATATCATCAAACATTTTTAAATACTGTATTTCCTTTTTATTTTCTTAATTCTGTAAAAGTTGTTGTTGTTTTTATTATTATTATCATTATTATTATTATTATTATTATTATTATTATTATTATGATGATGATAATAGTTGTTTCTTGGCACTGCAAATATTCCGATAAAATTGCTATCAGTTTTAGTTAGTTATACTTGATAGAGAACACTCACAAAGAAAAGTCTCTAGTTTGAGAAGCAAAAGCGTGAGGAATAAGAGAAGAGAAGAGACCTGCTACTACTACTACAGCTGCCACTACTACTACTACTACTACTACCAATAATAATAATATTTTTTTACTCAGTTTGCATATGGCTAATCCGAAAAATTGCTTTTAACTGACTTCAATTTGAGTGAAAGTTTTAATTATAATGGCTATCAGGTTGAGAAATGTAAAATATTTGTTTTGTTTCTTTCCCTTTGTTTGATGAATTCCTTGATAACCCTTCCGCCAAATTGTAATGAGATATGATCAACCTATAAAACTATCACTCTCATTTTCGTCGGAAAGTTGAACATTTGTTGAATGACATCTTGTCCCCGCCTCTCAAAATGTAAGCACTCGTAAAGTTTATATTATTTGAAATTACATTTTGTTCTTTTCTTTAATTTCATATTAAGTCTTACTGATTTCATTTATTTTTTATTTTCGTTTTTTTTAATATTATATATTATGTCACTGCGACTTATACTAAGTTAAAACATAGTATAATCTATACCAACTCTATGATGGGCTCTATGGTCTTGGTCGACTGTCGTCCTAGATCCAGTAACTTAAATAATATTACCCCTTTGTGGTCAAAAATAAAATTCAAAAATTTACTTCAGGGGACGAAAGATCTGCCAATGGAACGAATTCTTCCAACAACGAAGAGACAGCTGGTCACTAAAACACAGACTGTTTCTAATCTTGGACCACGTTATTCAATGCCAAATCAGCTAATAAAAATAACTGGTCTCGGGAAGAGTATCAAAAAGTTACGACATCATTTTTCACCGCATTCAAAAATCCAGTAAAGAAAACCACGAATCAGACATGTCATATAGGAGATCTTTTATAAGAAATGAAATGCGTCCTTGTGTCAACCCAAACATGCTTGCCAATGTCTGCAATGAAATAGTGCGAAACAAATGTCTCTCAAATGCAGAAATAGATAAGATAAAACTGGATATAAGACTAGGTACCTCCAATAATTCGCTAAATTCATTTATAGCATAATGATAAAAGGCCCCAAACTTAATAAAAACAAAGTTTTATCGGTAAAATGTTTGTTATTATTAAGAAAAAAGGAGAAAGTATTTTTTAAAACTTTTGCCTTCTTTCTAACACGTTCTAAATTTGGGTCAAAAATCTCTTTCTTTTTTTTTTTTTTGCTGTTAACTTAGTACTGTTTGTGGTGACGGTCATTTTGGTGTTGCAGTTTCAGGGGGAAATACCAATTAATTTGGAAATTCTTGCAAAAATCAAATAATTGTATTATTATAATGAGACTTTTAGGATTTATTCAAAAATGAATGTATATATCTTTGGAATTTTTATTTTTAGAAAATCTTGGTGACAAAAATATATATTTTACATTTGTTCCCCCCATAAATTAATTTTATCGAATTATCTAGAATTCCAAACAGTTTGCAAATGTTTATATTTTAGTTATAAGCAAGATGCCTTGGAGAAATTAAACCATCAATTCCTTTTACACATCTACTGTCAACTTTTTAAATAATCTTCATATACACACACACACACACACACACACATATATATATATATATATATATATATATATATATATATATATATATATATATATATATATACACACACACACTGGGTGTTCCAAAAGTCATGCGACAATTTGCAGAAAACATACACTTATGAAATAGCAACAAGGGAAAATTTGCATGTAATCATCCGCCATAATTCAACCAATGAAATTTCTTAATAATATATTGTCACATACAGAAACAAGATTCTATTTGGTAAATAAATATAAAATTTACAAAGTTATCAATGGTATACGACTTTTTGGAGCACCCTGTATATATATGTGTGTATATATATATATATATATATATATATATATATATATATATATATATATATATATATATATATATATATTATATAAGTAATTATTAGAGATTCAGGTACAGTTAGTACATCGTTCGGATTGGGTATACTTATATATCATATGTGGGCTTCCATTTCTATGTGCCATGCCCGTTCAGGACGTTGATGATCATGGCACTCTACAACATTTTGTTCTTTGCAGCTCTTTGTAAAATCTCTCCTCTTACCAAGTCTCCAAAAACCTTACCTGCCATTGATCAATTCAATCCTATGTGCGTTACACTCTGCCACTTTTGCTTTCAATACGTCTTTGAGCGTTAAGTATTTCAAGCGTTGTTTTCTCACTATGTGCCCCCAAAATTTCAGATAAATCTTTCTGGTGTTACGTTTACTTATACTTCATGTCTCAGTTTTCTCTAAAACTTCGTGGTTGCTCCCCTGTTCAGTACATGACATGCACTTTATTCCTATGTGTAACCACATTTCTGTTGCTTCAAGTACTTTTTCTTCATCTGTGAAGACAGTGTCCAGAATATACTCTCATAGAGAAAGACATACATTACATAAATATTTCAGTACCCTTTTCCTTGTTTCTAACAAAATTATTCTGTTTCTTTTTACTTTACTAAACTTCTGGAAGGTACCTTTCACTACCCTAATGCGTCGTTCGATTTCGGAGTCACACATTACGTGCTCTGTTAAAACGCTGCCCAAATATTTAAAATTCTTGTATTGTTTGATATTGGTACTCCATTTGAATGTTGGTGCTATATGCTTCCACAGATGAAAGATAAGAGTTCTCAGGCCAATTCCCAAATAGATTAAAAAATAAATCTTGTTTTTAATGACAACAATTGGTGTCTTTATTTTATTTTATAAATAAAACGTAAATGTGAACGGCGAAGAAAAATTAATATGAGAACAGATGATACTTTTGAACTGGATTAAACTTCTATGAACCACTGTAACGTTTCTGCAAAAATTACAATTTCTCCCACAACATATATGCAATAAATATTAATGCCCACATTTTAAGAGCCAGACATGGGTTTTATGTAGGCTTCACTAACATGTATCAAAGTCGATTTCACTTTTTACTGGAAGTGAATATTAGACATTCAAAACAAAATAAATAAATAAGGAATTCGTTTTTATCGTTAATCGAAAAAAGGCGTCAAAGTCTCAGCTCTGGGCAGAATTTATCGAAGATTTCCTTGCCATTCCCGAGACACCACTGTATTAGATTACGTATATCAATTTGACACCGGGGCGTCTTACAACTCAACGGTAAAATAGATAGTCATTTTTTTTTTTAATTATTAGATTTTTGTAGATGTTTGAAAATTTCCATAGTTGTGATATGTACTAAGTGAAACTTGTCAACCGCACATATAGATGCTTATTCACACTTGCGCAGATTCACACACACATGTCCATATAAACAGACACACATACTATCAAACACATTTATATATATGGACTGAGAGAAAGTTCATAGTTTTTCTAGTAAACGTAAAAGTAATATACACGTGTCAATAAAATATACTTTCACTATTTTTCTTCAAAAACAGACAAAGGATTTTAAAAAAATATATACATTATAAACATAAATATAACCGCCCAATAACACCATCATATATATATATATATATATATATATATATATATATATATATATATATATATATACCTGGATTTTGATATAATATATATACGATTCTAGCCCGAGGCAACCGGACATCTAGCCACACTGATGAGCTGTGATACAGCGAAACAGTCTCTCTGTGGTTGACAATATATATGCTCCTGAAAATTTATTTCGGTTGAGTTCTCTGGGGAGGATGTGTGGGTTTGTAAACAGTGACTATTACGGCTAATAATGCAAGACTCTTCGGTAAATCGAATCGAGTTCTCTCAGTCACTGTGTGTTTATTAATTATAAATACGCTTAAATTCACCTTCTTCTCTGCCGTCCGCCAACGGGTTCAGGGTAAAATTTCCGACTGACGCGAATTCAGTCGGCTTTCGATTCTAGCCAGAGGTAACCGGACGTCTAGCCACACTGATGAGCTGTGATACAGCGAAATAGTCTGTCTGTGGATGACAATATATATATATATATATATATATATATATATATATATATATATATATATATATATATATATATGTATTCAAGTAATTTATCTCGTTATTGTATTGATCTGAAGAGAGCGGCATGGTAAAAGAAGACATGACCCTTCGGGGGCACAATCCGTTGAATTAAGTAAATTTAGATGGTGGGCACCATGTAATTCAGTGGGTAACGGCGCTGTATCGAGTCTGTTTTAGTCTTCGTCACCGAGACCCGTTGATCCAGTGGGTATGACGCTTGCTTTTTATCGTAACGGTTTGGGTTCGATTCTCTGTAGTGCATGTGCATGCTGATGTCTTAAAACAGGGCAAAACGTCCGTCCATTGCTTTCTGCATTCTGTTGGGAATTCATCTAGACTCGATCAATTACTTCAATATGATTATCCAAATCCCCCTAATATATATATATATATTTGTGTATTAAGGCAGCAATCTTTCTTTCGTGCACATTTCATTAAAAACGAATGACAAGGTGCTTTTATGTAGTTTTTTATACAATTTATCATGCGATCTAATAATGTTTTTCTATTCGGATGATAAATTATATAAAAACTGTCCGAATATTCTTTTTATCCGAGCGATTTCGGCTATACATTTAGCTATTTTCAAGGATTATATTTTAACTGTTAGAATTATAAATACTTTGTTATATGTATGTTTTATAAAATGTTTCATTTTTTTGTTTCAAAATATAATCCTTGAAAATGGCTAAATGTATAGCCGAATGCACTCGGATAAAAAGAACATTCGAACAGTTTTTATATAATTTATCATTCGAAAAGAAAAATATTATTATATCGCATGAGAAATTGTATAAAAAATAAATAAAAGCAACTTATCTGTCGTTTTTAATGAAATGTGCATATATATATATATATATATATATATATATATATATATATATATATATATATATATATATATATACAAAATTATGTATATATATATATATATATATATATATATATATATATATACAAAATTATGTATATATATATATATATATATATATATATATATATATATACAAAATTATGTATATATATATATATATATATATATATATATATATATATATATACAAAATTATGTATATATATATATATATATATATATATATATATATATATATATATATATATACATAATTTTGTATTTAGGCAGCAATCCTTCATTTATGCATGTATCATTAAAAAGCAGAGACAATGTACTATGGTTAAGCCTTCTATTTACTTATTCTTGTTCGAACAGTTGTTTTCTTTCTTGGACACAGAAGGTGTAGAAACTGTCCAAATGTTTTATACTTTTAGCCATTGTCATGGATTGTTTTACTTTTTCATTTAATTGAGTGTGTGCGTTATGTGTATGTTTTTAGTGCGTTTTTAGAAACGTTTCTTTTTCCAAACACGGTTAGCACATCATGGCCTTGTTCGTAGTTAATGTTGTTAGGAGTTTTTTTTTTTTTGTTATTAGGGCTTCCATTATTTTTAATCATATTTTACAGGTGGATGAGGTTATTATATTTGTGTTTTCTACTAGTATGTTTCGAATGGAGTGTGGTACGTTTATGTGTGTGTTTAAATAGGTTCTCATAGTGCTATGGTCAGATAGGTGTAACGGAAGGCGTCTGGATAGGCATGTAGTTGTGTCACCGATGTAATTATTTATGAATTCTTTGTTATCAGGAATACAGTTCCTTAAGAGGCACTTGAACTCATATATAAGGTTCGTCCGTTGGAATTTTGACTTAGTACTGTGTGTTGTTATATTTGACGATATGGTTAGCGGTTTTGAATTTTTTTATAGTAGTTAATTAATTTGATTTTTTATTCGGGTCAATTGGGGTAGTGTATTTTTTATAATATTTCTAAGTGAAGATTCATCTTGTTTTAGGTAATATGCATTTGTTATTTGTAGAAAATATTTATGTAATCTTTGACTGTATGTTCACTATCGTTCTTATTTACTTTGGGGAAAATAAACTGTGCCATGTGTCCTCAAGGACACATGGCACAGTGGATAAAGGCGTTGGTTAGATCCAGTGACAGACCCAAAGAGTGTGAGTTCAATACCCGGTTACTAGGCAGTGGAGAACTTTCAGAGGGAAAATTAGCAGGAGATAACTGATAACTGACATTCATCAAACATGGCAGGTTGAACTAGAACAGTCTACTCCAGTGATCGAAATAAAGGGTTCAGTTCGAAATTCCAACCACCTGAAGAAGGCCGGAGCGTACAACGGCCGAAACGTTGTGACAAATATGGCGACAAAGATGAGGACAGTAGCCCGACTAATGTAAATACTGAAAATAAACTAATTTGGTTGTCTATAAGGTGGTTAGGGAAGCCAGTGTTAATTAATGTTTGTTTTACGTTATTGAGTTCTTTAAGGAAGAGTAGCCGAAAGGATGAATTCTGGCGTGCTCTTTTTAGGACGATTTTTATTACTGTTTCTTTTGTGGTAGTAGTCAGATTCATACTTTAACCAAGGCTATTTCGCGTACGTTTAACGAACCTGGCAGGCATTTGAACGCGGGTCTCCGATTTCAAATTCCATTACATAGTGGTTGGCGTGGGGAAACTAGCAATTTATGTATTTCCCAGGGGCCTTCCTACGTCTAAACCAGAATTTGAGGTCAATTCCACCTCCCGTGCTGATTGCCCTTACCCTTACCGTAGATGGTTTCTTGAATAAATCAAACAGAATCTCATTTTAAGCGAATCAGTCTCTATAACAAAGAAAAATATCGCACGATTTTTTTCCTGTTCTATTTCTGTCGGCTCAAACAACGCGTTTAAATTCTAAAACTCAACGCGCCAGTCTGTTGTAATTTGTCTTTTAAGACACAAACAAAAGCAGACATTTTGACTACCACTAGCTTATCGGACTTTCCAGACATCACAGCGAATCTTGCTCAGTAACTAAATTTCGGTTTCTGATATACAGTTTTGTATAGTCACCTCAGACGAACTTGTAAATATAATTGCTTTAAAAAACACTATGAACGTGCAACATTTTTTTCAGTTGCTGATGCTGCGTGTCAGTTTCTGTTATTTTGCAATTACATAAAAAACGAATTGATGTATTTGGACGACTGCTGTTCATTTTTCTTTGTCTAATTTTGGGAAGAATGTGCTTGGTTTATAATGAATTATAATGGCTGTGTATTTTACAGATTGTTACAAAGATTTTATGTTTAATAGTATGCAATTGTCTGTACGATTTCAAATTATTGTTGGTTCAATTATTTATCCTAATAGCTTGACTGCTCGAAAAAATATTCTAATTCAGGTTGTCGCTTTGTTACCCAGAGAAACATTGTATCATATCCGATTCATTCAATAGATTAATTCAAAAGCCAAGCTAGAACTGGGACATAACGCGGTATTTTTAGATCGAAATTTTTGTCTATCTTTAAACTTTTTCATCTACTTTGAATTTAATAATTTCATTCGTTTCTTGACATATATATATATATATATATATATATATATATATATATATTATAATATATTATGTATATATATATATATATATATATTATAATATATTATGTATATATATATATATATATTATAATATATTATGTATATATATATATATATATATATATATATATTATAATATATTATGTATATATATATATATATATTATAATATATTATGTATATATATATATATATTATAATATATTATGTATATATATATATATATTATAATATATTATGTATATATATATATATATATATATATATTATAATATATTATGTATATATATATAGAGAGATATTATACAATATCTGGATAAAATAAATGAAACAAAATTGGGTGTTTTTTTTATGAAAGTATTTATTTCTGTGTTTTTGTATATATTTATTTATTTAATATTTCAGACCACCTAGGTCTTTCCACAGAAATCAAATGAGATACTGTGTTTGTGTGTTTGTTTACAGCGTTTGTTTACAGCGTTTGTCGTGAAGCGTGCATGTCACGTGATCTGCAATGCGACTTTGTTTGAATTTTTGGCGGAAGACTGATGATAGTGTCTTAAATGTTGTTTAAAAGGTTTTTTGACCATAACTCAAGAAATATTTTAAGAAATATTTTTAACTGTTGAAATATTTATGTAGATGTAAAATACCCACGTGTTTGTTTACCCCTAGTTTATATGTGTCTAATTTTAGAATTCAGTTTTTTTCTTTTTTTCTTCGTATGTGTGTTGTACTTAAATTACTGTGTTTGTGTGTTTGTTTTTAGACTCGGACGACACGTGGTGTGGAACGCGATTGTGTTTGATTCTTTAACGGACAACTGGTGTTTTGGTAATTGATTAAAAAGGATTTTTTACCATATCTAAAGGAATTTTTTGAAGAAATATTTTAACTATTGAAATATTTATACAGATTTAGAATACCCAAGACTTTGTTTAACCCTAGTTTATATGTGTTTAATCTTAAAATCCAGTATTTCTCTTTTTTCTTCGTATGTATGTAGTGCTAAAATTTGAGTCTATCAATATACATTTGCAATTATCCATCGAATGTCGTGGTCTATTGAAGTGTTCTGCTACTGGGGAATATGAATTATTTTGTCGTATGTCTTGTTTATGGTTGTTGAAACGAAGCCTAAAGTTAGTTCCAGATTCGCCAATATATCCACTATTAGGACATATTGTGCAGAATAGGTAGTAAATTATATTATTGCTATCGCAAGTGAGGCGGGGTGGATGTATTGTGATTTTGGAATTGGGTGCGAGAAATTCACTGTCTGTTATTATGTGTTTGCAAATTAGAAAACGAGTTTTGTTACTTTTGTAATTACCTGTTTGGTTTGTATTATTTAGATATTTGGTGGAGGTGAGGATAGCTGATAAGTTAGGTGTTTGTTTTTTTGCGTTTATGGGTGGTTTGGCGAAAATGTGTTTGATATTTTTGTTTAATTGGAGGATCTTGTAGTCATTTTTTAATTTGTGAGTAAGTGCGTGGGAATATTGATTGTGGTTAAAATCATGGGAATTCGATTGTTGTTTTTAATGTTTTTGTATGTGAGAAGTGTGTTACGGTTTATGTGGATAGTTTTATTAAGTGCTTCTTTTATTATATTTATTGGGTATTTACATTTTAGGAATTGTTCTGTTAAGTTAGTAATGTTGTGTAGAAAATCTAGATGGTCTGAGCATATGCGTTTGATTCTTAGAAATGAGCTGTATACGATAGATTTTTTTAATCTAAGAGGATGACAGCTTTTGAAGTGAAGGAATTTGTGATGGTTTGTGGTTTTGTTGTATAAACTGGTGGAAAGTGTGTGTTTGTTTAATTTTATCGCAACGTCTAAGAAAGAGACGGATGTGTATGAATGTTCCATGGTAAATTTAATTGTGTTGTGGAAGTTGTTGCAGAAAGTGAATAATTTTTTTAGTTTTTCTGATCCATGAGTCCATAGCAAGAAAATGTCGTCAATATATCTAAAGTAGTGTAATGGTTTAAATTCTGAATTGTCTAGTATTATCCTTTCTAGAATGTGCATAAAGATATTTGCATAGCTAGGTGCCATTTTCGTGCCCATTGCTGTGCCAGTAATTTGTAAATAGTGTTTGTTGTTGAATTTAAAGTTGTTATGTGTAAGAATGAAATTTATTAATTGACATATATCTATAACTTGGTTGTTGGGTAATTTTTTACTAAGGAACTCACTTCAAGCTGAAACTCCTTCAGTGTGTGGAATGTTCGTATAAAGAGATGAAACATCCATCGTTACTAGGATTGTATCCGGGTTGACTGAGTTGATGTTTTTTAATTTGTTCAGAAAGTCTGTGGTGTCTCTAATATAACTGGGTATGTCAGGCAGTAAAGGTTTTAGGATGTTGTCTATGTACCCGGATATAAGTTCTGTGAGGGTACCAATGCCTGATATTATGGGTCTACCAGGTGGTATGATTTTGAGGGATTTTGATATTTCATATATATTCCCTGCATTGTGTGGTTGTGTAATTTGGTGTTGGTTGGATGAGAGAGTGTTAGAGTGTTTTTCTGAAATGATTTTAGGGAGTTTGTGTAGTTTTGGGATAGTGTAGAATGTTGCTGTTTTAGGGTTCTCAGGGATAAGAGAATTTATGGTGCCCCTTATGTTGTGGTTCAGGTTCTGAGTGAGAGAAGATAGTTCTGTCTTGAATGTGTTAGTTGGGTCTAGAGGTAAGGGTGCATAGAACTGGTTATTTTGAAGTTGTGATTCTGCTTCTTTTATGTAGTTATTAGTGTCTAAGATGGTTATAGCTCCGCCCTTGTCGGCTGGTGTGATAATTATGTCTTGGTTGTTTTTAAGATTATAGATGACTTGGTGTTCTATTTTGGATAAGTTTTATTTTTTTGTGGGCATAATGAGATCTTCGTGAGGTTTGTTGCATTAAGTAGTTGTTCAGGTATGGTATGTGTTGCAATTATTCCCACCACACCCATCCTAACTCTGCCGACAACCACATCGCCAACCTATCCAAATATACTCTTACCCAAGAAGAAACCGCTTTACTAAATAAAGGATTATCATTCTGCCCCTCACAACCACTAAAACCTCTAAACCTCTGCTATGATATGGAAAATTACATTCGTAGACTGAGACGAAAAGAATATTTCTCGGACAACAAATCTACCTCTAGTACGGACAACACCACTAAACAATCATGCTCCAAACCACCTCCAACGAAGAATAACTCTCTATGGACCCCACCAACTGGACGAAATCAACACTTAGACCAATATGCCATCAAAGCTAGACAACACAGGGATAACTTCCTAGCAAACAAAGGACACCACACAAAAAAAAACTTATCCAAAAAAGAACACCAAGCCATCTATAATCTTAAAAACAACCAAGACATAATTATCACACCAGCTGACAAGGGCGGAGCTATAACCATCTTAGACACTAATAACTACATAAAAGAAGCAGAATCACAACTTCAAAATAACCAGTTCTATGCACCCTTACCTCTAGACCCAACTAACACATTCAAGACAGAACTATCATCTCTCACTCAGAACCTGAACCACAACATAAGGGGCACCATAAATTCTCTTATCCCTGAGAACCCTAAAACAGCAACATTCTACACTATCCCAAAACTACACAAACTCCCTAAAATCATTTCAGAAAAACACTCTAACACTCTCTCATCCAACCAACACCAAATTACACAACCACACAATGCAGGGAATATATATGAAATTTCAAAATCCCTCAAAATCATACCACCTGGTAGACCCATAATATCAGGCATTGGTACCCTCACAGAACTTATATCCGGGTACATAGACAACATCCTAAAACCTTTACTGCCTGACATACCCAGTTATATTAGAGACACCACCGACTTTCTCAACAAATTAAAAAACATCAACTCAGTCAACCCGGATACAATCCTAGTAACGATGGATGTTTCATCTCTTTATACGAACATTCCACACACTGAAGGAGTTTCAGCTTGAAGTGAGTTCCTTAGTAAAAAATTACCCAACAACCACATTATAGATATATGTCAATTAATAAATTTCATTCTTACACATAACAACTTTAAATTCAACAACAAACACTATTTACAAATTACTGGCACAGCAATGGGCACGAAAATGGCACCTAGCTATGCAAATATCTTTATGCACATTCTAGAAAGGAAAATACTAGACAATTCAGAATTTAAACCATTACACTACTTTAGATATATTGACGACATTTTCTTGCTATGGACTCATGGATCAGAAAAACTAAAAAAATTATTCACTTTCTGCAACAACTTCCACAACACAATTAAATTTACCATGGAACATTCATACACATCCGTCTCTTTCTTAGACGTTGTGATAAAATTAAACAAACACACACTTTCCACCAGTTTATACAACAAATTCACAAACCATCACAAATTCACAAACCATCACAAATTCCTTCACTTCAAATACTGTCA
>OZ038489.1:101723289-101743289 GCA_964036315.1 Acanthosepion esculentum | reverse complement strand
ACAAATCAATCAATCATAATATTGTTGGAAATATATTATTCCGTGACATCTCACATATATGGGTTAAATAATACATGGAAGATTTTTTTTTTGCTTTCTTTTGAATTTCGGTACTAAGAGAAGGAAAATTAAGAAATCAAAGCCTTGAAAAAATCAACGGGATATCAGTTCACTAGCTTTGCCAATAATTAATCGTAATGCAAATGTAATTTTAAAATTGAAATATGTGTGGTAATTTTTTTTTATATATATAAAACTAATTACCAAGCAATGTTACTTTACTTTTAATAACCAATTTAATTACTGACAAGAATTTGGTTTACCAATGGGATCTCCTCTCAGCCGTGTTCTTGCTTGTCTATTTTTAGAATTTCTAGAAAGTGACTCATTCAAAAATATTCTCCCTACAACTCTTCATATTTCAGATACATAGACGACTCATTATTAATATATCCCAAAAAGCACCAATTTAACGGATCTTCTCTCCAAACATAACAAAGTTGAACCTACAATCAACTTCACTTTTGAAACTGAAACCAACTACAATCTCCCGTTCCTGGAAGTTTTGTTACATAGAAACTCAATTTTGACGTTTACATAAAAGCTACAAACAATAATGAATTGATCAGTTTCTACTCAATCCACTCTTCAAAAATTAAATCTGGAATTATTATAGGTTTCTATCTAAGAGCATAAAAGAATCTGTAGTCCCCAATATTTACTTAAATAAGAAACATACATAGAAAACACTTTCAAAAATCTACAATGCCCATGTCATTTGATCCACAACGCAAGAAGAAAGGCATACAAAATATACAACCGAAACAAAACTAATAACATAATCCGTAATAGTAAATTACATGAAAACAGATACCTAATACTACCGACCAATTCTGTCAGGTCCATTATCCAGAATAACCTATCCTATCTAAATAATCTTGAAATAGTCACAAACAGACTTCCAAAACAATTAAGGATATACTCAATCCATAATTGTTTTGGAAGTGTTTGTGACTATTTCAAGATTATTTCGAAGGGATAGTTTATTCTGGATAATGGACGTGACAGAGTTGGTCGGTAGTATTATGTATCTGTTTTCATGTAATTTACTATTACGGATTATGTTATTAGTTTTGTTTCGGTTGGATATTTTGTATGCCTTTCTTCTTGCGTTGTGGATGAAATGATATGGGCATTGTAGGTTTTTGAACGTGTTTTCTTCGAAGAATAATAGCAATAACATTTCTGAAGCAGGCATTTATAAAATAAATTGCCAAAACTGTTTCTCCCAATATATTGGAGAAACAAGAAGAAATTAAAAAAATCACAATCATGAGCACAAAATAGACCTCACAAAAAACAACTTAGCTAATGCAGTAGTCATACATAGGAATAAATTCAACCATAAATTTGGCTTTAAAATGATATACTCATAAAAAAGAAAATAACTAACTCAGAAGGAAAATTCTAGAGAATGCCGCCATAGAATATTACTCAAATATTAATCTCCGCCCAGGCCTTTTCCATATTTCACCTTTCTTATCAAATTTACTGCTCTCACAAACAATCGTACACAACAATATCGTAAAATCAAAAGAAAATAGTTGAATCCATCAACACAGATATAATGACAATATTCTCCACACGTGACATTAACTGACGTTATTTTAACTTAACAATATGAAAATAGCGTTCCATAGATTCCAGTTGCTAAGAACATTCTGCTTTTGTTTTTATTACCTTGTCTAATTAAATTCATTTCGTTTTTTGCTTTGAGAAAGACCACACTGGACGAAACGCGTCAGCAATTACTACTGTTTCCTATTGTCATTTATATTTATTAAGATTGTCTTCTCTACAGGTTAACTCTGAGAAATTTTCATATATATATATATATATATATATATATATATATATATATATATATATATATATATATATACTGAATGTATATTAAAAATAGTTATAATTATATATATATATATATATATATATATATATATATATAATTTCTTTAGATATTTAAGTTAAAATATCATCAGAAGACTTAGTTCTTTAGTTTGTGATTTTATGAACAACTACAAATACAATTACATGTCTACCATCTGTACATGATTATATCTAACGTAACATAAATATTTCATTTGGAGAGAGGATAACATACAAAATTTTCAATCTTCAATATATATATATATATATATATATATGACACAATATCAAATGGTCTGTCTTTAACAAACATCATCTTCCGCAGAATATGATTATTAAAGATACCTTCAGTTTGGGAACACCAAATGTTCACTTTATGGACACGTCTTCGGTATGTTTATGAGCCGTCTCAGCTCGGAAACTTACCGAAGGCGAATGACAACATATAAGATTATTAAACTTAGAAAATGTTACAAATTTGAACGATTAAGAACATTATACTTTTGGGGGCTGGGAGGAGGGCATAAATTATTATTTCCCTGACCTGTCATGATGTAATAGATTGAGTCAGGGTTTTCCCAAGCGTAATAGTAAAAAAAAAAGAGAGAACAATACATATCGTTATACAGGAGGATGCTGAGAATACCATGGACAGAAAATGTGAATGGTCGAGGATGTTGTAAGGAAAATTGAAACTGAACCACCAGTAGTATTTTCAGATAAAAGGGAGACTGTTGTTATTACTGAGACACAGAATGAGGAAAAACGGCCCGGCAAAATTAAAATACACAAGACATGATGAAAGCAGGAGATTGGGAAATTGGAAACTTTACCAATCGTGTTTGTGTCAATAGATGGTAGAGCGGGAATAAACACTGATGAAACAAGTCAAACATTGCTTAACGCTATAAACCATGGAAAATTGGGCAGATACATGATCGCCCACGCCCTAAAAAGATACAGCATATAAACGACTATAACAAGCCGACAAAGTCACTCTCACTTTTTTTACAATGTATATGTATCCCAGAATTCGAAGATATTCGTTGAATAAGCTGATATTACAAAGTTGAAAAATTGTATTAAAATTATTTAATAATAGCTGATATTTACGAATATTTTAATATATATATATATATATATATATATATATATATATATATATATATATATATATATATATACCCCCATACACATACTTAAACATATATATATACATGCATACTTATATATATATATATATATATATATATACATGCATACTGATATATATATATATATATATATATATATATATATATATATATATATATATATATATATATATATATAATATAATTATGTAATTATTATTATTATGAACTCTTGCCAAAGATCCGCAGATGAATTACTCATATAAAATCTATTATAATGTTCTGGCATGCAGAAACAACGTGTGGGCGTGCATTGACATGCAACAGGTTCGATATCCAAATAAATTGATTATATCAAATTTTTATCAAATTTCATAATTACGTAATACAGTGTGCCTATCATATCACAGAGAAATATTTATTTTTTCTGTTGTGAGGCAGACCCTTTTTACACAAGATGGACTCGTCCAAAGTATACTTATGCTGACAGAGAGAATACCTGCAAGTTAAGATACGTTGAGTCAGAGGTTGACATAAGTTGAATCAGGGTGAGAGATACGGAGACAGACACAAGGTGCTCACAGATATATATATATATATATATATATATATATATATATATATATATATATATATATATATATATATAGAGAGAGAGAGAGAGAGAGAGAGAGAATTACGGCTTTACTTACAGAGATTTGTACTTATACTTTTTACTAACCCGCATTCCTGGACTACTAATCTTCACTTCAAGTCTGTATTCTTACGTTTAATACACTTATTTTTCTATCTCAATTACTGGCGTTGTTTATTTATTTGAGCAGGATTCCATTCCCGGAATCCACAACAAGTTGGCGACGAGGATTTCGGACCCACACACAAAAAAATTATCTCTCGTCAGCAAAACAACTTGACGACGAAGAGTACTGACACTTACGAAAATAATTTTTTTCGCTCGCCAACACAATAACTGGCAACGGAAATTTGAGAGTCACGTCAACCACAACAACTTGGCGACAAGACTCGAAGGAACTCGCACCGAGAACAAATTAACGACGAACATAAAAGAACGTACTTAAGAGATAGAAAGAAAAATTTAGTCACTCCCTAAAAAATGGAAGATTTTCAAAAAGCAATGCTTGCTTTTATAAGAAGAAGTGAAGAAAGACAAATGCAACTCCAGGAATTCATAGTAAAAGTAACGGTTAACGTACAACAAAAGAATATCGAAAAAGAGGCGACTTTTTCTCAAGACGCAGTTTGGAACACAATAGAAACATTTAAATACTCTCTAGAACATGATAAAAATTTCGGGGTCTATTACAGACGACATGAAGACATTTTCAACATGGATTGCCAAAATTGGACGGAAGCTAAGAAGCTACGTTTATTACTTGGGGAATTGGGAACAGAGGAGTACACACAATTTGTGGACTATATTCTACCGAAAAAGACAAACGATTTGATGTTTGACGAGGCAGTTAAATGCCTTACGGAGCTCTTCAGTCCAAAGACTTCACTTTTTCACAAAAGGTGGAAATGTCTAAACCTCGTAAAAAGCGAAAATGTGGACTACTCCACGTTCGCCGCACTTGTGAACTAACATTGCGATAAATTGGCAGAATTGACTCCGGACAATTTTAAGTGTCTTATTTTCGTACAGGGATTAGTCTCAGCCAAGGACAGTGAAATGCGAAAAGAATGCTCACGAAGCTTCAAAACGAGCCTGGATTAACGCTACAAAAATTGTCAGAAGGCTGCCAAAAATCCTTGAGCATAAAAAAAGACTCTAAGGATATCGAGGAATTGGGAGTAGGACACATACGTAAGTTGAACAAAAAGTTACGTCCCCCCCACCGAAAGAAAAACAACATTTTATGATAAAGAAAAAATGACAAGGTATAACGCAATTAATGACAGAGATCAAAGCAAATATACCACCCCATCTGAATGTTACAGATGTGGTGGATTCCACTGGAATAAAGACTGTGGATTTAAATACAAGAAGTGTTTAGCTCGTGGAAAAATGGGACATAAGGCATCTCAATGCAGAAACAAAAACACACTAGCAGGGTAAGAACTACTAGAATGGACTACGAAGACAAACTAAACACAAGAAAATACGTGGAACTCAAGATCTTAAATAAGAAGGTAAAATTACTTAGGATTGGATCTAACTATAATTAATTTACAAACATGGAGGAAGCTAAATAAACCGACCATGATGCATACACAGAAAATAGCCAAATCTGTTACAGGGAAGCGTATCAAATTCAAGTAATTCTAAACGTAAAATCCCATGGAAGAACAAAAAAATTGAAGATATTTGTAATGAAAGACACAGAAGATTTGGTGGGCACACACTGGATGCAAACATTTGACGTATGGGATTTACACATTAGCGCATTTTGTAAGAAAATATAGTGTGAGCCGTCAGAAAAATTAAAAGAAGAACTACACAGTCAATTCCCCGAAGTATTCTCGAGCGGTTTGTGACGTGGTAATATGTTTGCAGCTAAAATTGTACTAAAGGAATATGTTCAGCCAGTATTCAAGAAACCAATAGAAAAATTTGACAAGGAGTTAGCTAGTTTGGTACAAACTGGAATCCTTTCACAAATCGAATTCAGTGAATGGGCGGCACCAGTGGTCTACGTAAAAAAAAAATCCGGAGAAACCCGTGTTTGCGCATATTTCTCGACTGGGTTAAACAAGGTTATCAAGGATTATCAGTACTCATTGCCAAGCCAGGAGGAAATATTTACCAAGCTTAACGGTGGTAAGGTATTTTCTAAGATTGATTTAAGTGAAGCTTATCTTCAGATTCCAGTTGAAGAAGAATGTACAAAAATTGTATGTATCAATACTCACAAAGGACTTTACAAATTTAACAGATTGCCATTTGGGATAAAAGTAGCACCGTCAATCTCCCAACAGACTATGGACACCATACTCATGGGACAGAACTTTGCTACTGCTAACTTAGACGACATTTTAATCAAAAGCGATAATGTAGAAGAACACGCAACGCACATTAAAGAAGTTTTTAAAAGAATTCAGGATTTTGTTTTTAAAGTGAAGGAGAAAAAATGCGACTTTTTTCTTAAAATAAATCCAGTATCTAGGCCATATAATCAATGAAAGTGGCAGAAAACCAGATCCAGATAGGGCATCTGCAATAAAAAAAATATGCCTGAGCCGAAAAATGTCGCAAGTTGCAAAGCTTTCTTGGTATAGCGAACTATTACGGTGATTTCACTGAAAACATGCACAAATTGAGGGCTCCCCTCAAATTATTGAAAAAAGATAACAAATGGAACTGGATGGAAGATTGTCAGAAAGCTTTTAAGGAGATCATAAAGAAATTAACGTCTGATCTAGCACTGACGCATTTTGATCCCAAACTGGAAATTATCATTGCTAGTGACGCAAGCACACACGTTGTGTGAGCTTGTATATTACAAAAGATGCAGGATGTCACAAGGAAACCTATCGCTCACGCATCTAGATCGTTGTTACCAGCAGAGAGGAATTATTCGCAAATTGAGAAAGAAGGGTTAGGCATAATATTCGCCATAACTCGCTTCCACAGATACATATATGGAAGAGAGTTTACTCCTCAAACTGACCATAAAGCTCCTCTCACTACATTCGGATCGAAAAAAGGACTACCAATTTACTCAGCCAAAATACTTCTCAGATAGGGAACTATATTATTGAATTATAATTTCAAACTAGAGTTCCTACCGTCGAAGAAAATTGGTCATGCGGATGGATTATCTAGATTGGTACCTGCGAATTGCGAACCTCTGGAAGACTGTAATAACGGCTTTGCGAGCCGAAGACGAAATTAGTAAAGTTCTAAACAATACAGTAAAGGAATTACCAGTGATATTGTTAGAAATCAGAAGAGAAGCTGAAATGGATGAATTCATACAAATACAAAGAGAAAAATAGAAGAAAAAGAAAGAAATCTAGCGGAATGTTTTTCAATTTGTGATCACGTATTATTTTATAATGAAAGAGTGGTCATACCCAAATCTTTACAAGGACGAATTCTGAAGGACTTTCATCTAGGACACCCAGGGAAAAATCGTATGAAAGCGTTAATGAGAGGTTTTGTGTACTGTCCTAATATGGATAACGACATTACTCAAATGGTAGAAAAATGTAGAAGCTGTGCTGCGGCATCAAAGGCACCACCTATTATACAAAACCCATGGGCTAAAGTGGTCAGACCTTGGTCTAGAATTTATGCGGAACATGCAGGACTCATAGATGGATATTACTACTTGATAACGGTAGATAGCTTTAGCAAGTGGCCAGAAGTTTTCAGATACAAAACCTCTACGACGGAAAACACTATCAATTGTCTACACGAGTTATTCGCAAGATTTGGCGTTGTAGATTGCCTTGTAACGGATAATGGTTTCCAATTCACCTCGAGCGATTTTCAAGAATTCTGTGCGATTTATCAAGTGAAACATATTAAAATAGCATCATACCATCCACGATCTAACAGGCAAGCCGAAAGGTTTGTGGACACGCTTAAGATGAAAAAAGCAGAAGAGGTACTAACAGAAAGAGCTATACAACAGTTCGTACAAGTCTACAGAATCACTCCAAAACGGAAACACACCATCTGGTCTTTCGCCAGCTGAAGTGATGTTTGCCCGCAAAATACGGTCTGTTTTTGATAAACTATAACCCATAAAAAATAAAAACCGGCATACACCGATAGTGCCTAAAATATCCTTCAAACCAGGCGAACGGGTCAATTTCAGAATGTTCAAGAATAGTATGGCATACTGGGAACCAGGTACGATAATAAACAAACTGAAAAATGTTCCATACACGATCCAAGGTGATTAATTCACTCACAAGAGAGACATAAATCAGATACAGAAAGAAGGGTAGAGGAACCAAACTCGTCACCTTCCGAAAATGAAGATGCGTTGGAAGCGTTTTTCGAAGCCTTCGAAATCCAAAAACCACAAGTAGCCACGGAGATCAGAAGAACAAGCCGAAAAAGAAAATTCACGGAACCACTAATAATAGACAATAAGCGAAAGAAATATTAACTCCCTCAAAAAAAGAAGCTAGGGAGGGCGGAGTTGTAGGGAAGACCCCTTTTACACAAGATGGACTCGTCCAAAGTATACTTATACTGACAGAGAGAATACCTGCAGGTTGAGATACATTGAGTCAGAGGTTGAGATACGTTGAGTCAGCGTAAGAGATACGGAGATAATCACAGGGTGTTCACAGAGAGTTATACGAGAGTCCAGTGAGAGAGAGAGAGAGAGAGAGAGAGAGAGAGAGAATTACGGCTTCACTTACAGAGACTTGTACTTATACTTTCTACTAACCCGCATTCCTGGACTACTAATCCTTACTTCAAGTTTGTATCCTTACGTTTATTACACTTATTTTCCAATCTCAATTACTGGTGTTGTTTATTTATTTGTGCAGGATTCCATTCCCGGAATCCACAACATGTTCTAAACAGCTAATTATCAGGCAAGCATCCCTGAAGCCAATAGTTTTACTATCCTGATGTAAAAAGTGTTCCTACTTGAAACGTTAATAAAAGGAAACATCAATCATGCTTCAATAAAAGTTTACCGAAATTAGAAACCTAGCTATGAAATATATTTCATAATCAGTTTCTAAAAAGACAGAATTATACCTTGCGAACCGACCCTTTGTTTAAGTCCCTTAAAATAATTCCATTACGTTTCTTAAATTGAATCTTTCAAAATACAGAAAATATTTTAAAATAAAATTAAGAAGACGTAATGTATATGTCCATATATAAATGATACAATATTTGATATATTCAAAATTCATTCATCTTCAGAATTTGGATGTATGCTTCCGTCCACAATCGATGCGAACGTTTTTGTAAGAAATGCACGAATTTCTGTTAATTATAGTTTTATTATGTAAAATTCTCGGACACATTATGATAACTGTTGTGTTGTTAAAAATGACACTTTTCTGCCAACGTTGTGTGACAACGTATAATAGTTTGATACCACAACAATGTCAATATAGTAGGACACTTTATAATCGCGGATACCAATTATAATACGCTGAAGGATAATACTCGTTGCAATAGTACCTCGTATATTAAGAAGAGAATAGCAGTCCGAATAGTATAGGGGATAGAGGAAAAATTGCGATATTTATTTCTGTTAAAATTACAGAAAATGTGGCACAAGGCCTAAAAAGGGGGATGGGGAAAAGGACGGTCTTCATCTGTCTTAACTCTAAACTTAGCTAGCTGCAAACACTGGCCCAAACATACAAACACTATTTCTAATACCAAAGCAACACACTATTACTAACCTTTCTTACTACATCCACCATAATACCACATTGTCTCAATGAAAATCCTAAATATTCCCAATCTGTTCAAATCGTCGTCTGTGCGGGGGAGGGGAATAAATCAAAAAGTTAAACAATCCCCAATGATTATGTACAATATGAATATAATCTATTTACAAGAAAATAAACAAAATCTTGTAAGTAACCCCCCCCCACACACACACACAATCCTTAAATGTGGCAGAAACATCAGTTAAGTGGACGAAATCACTGCGGGACTATAAAAAATCTAAAAGAAGCTTTCATTC
This sequence comes from Acanthosepion esculentum, assembly GCA_964036315.1. Lineage (NCBI taxonomy): Eukaryota > Metazoa > Mollusca > Cephalopoda > Sepiida > Sepiidae > Acanthosepion > Acanthosepion esculentum. Next base: position 101,733,589 of record OZ038489.1, on the reverse strand, counting down.
ATCCCTAGCACTCACACAGACACGCACTCATTCAGACACGACAAGAAAAAACGAAAAACACAACTTCGAAAAAAACGAAAAGCGCCCCGCATCCACCAGAGTACTGACATCACTGACCACGTAACAAGGGAGGGGATGGGGAATTAAACTACGGGAAATATACGGACAGAAATAAATGGGATCACCCTAGCTAAGTTTACTGGAGAAAAAAATAAAAGGTAAAACTAAAGAATCAAAAAACAAAACCTACACTAGGAAAATTTCAGGGATGGGTTGCACAAGTTCAACCCAGGGGAAATAACGAATACCCCACACGTCACGTGACTTCATCTGTATAAGCGTTTCCGCTATGGGCATGTGATCTATCGAATGAATTTTCACTTGCGATCTACGTTCAAGTTCAAGTATCATCAGCGACTCTTTATTCCTATATAACAATAACATTTCTTGTTGCTATTTAAAAATAAAAAATAAAAAAATAAATTTGTCCTTCCTACGATCATCTGCAAGATGAAAAGCCCAAGATAGGAGCCACAAATTAAAAACGTCAAAATATAGTAATTACAGAAATGTAACTATTTGTTAAGTACTATAAAACAACATAAATTCTTGGTAAATCCAAAGATGCTGTAGAATAGCATAATATATGATTCAACATCAGGACAAAATATTGTGAAGGAATATGTCGTTTCAAACAAAAAGTACTCAAGTGTTTTGTAAAATCAATATTCATCATGGATGAAGTAACAGAGATGTGGTTCTACTGCTGACTTGAAGCAAGAGATATACGTCTCTACAGTAGAATGCTGAGAATACTAGGTCTATGTGAGCAACGGGGAATTGTTCATGAAAATTACCGAGAAAAGAAAACATCATCGGACAAGAAAATGACATGACTAGAGATACATGGTCAACTACGTCCTGAATGGAAATAACAGGTAAGAAATGAACCGGTGACAAAAGAGTATTCCTTTCTCTTCACATTACCTGGAACGGTTCAATAATTGATATCTCAGACGACGAAACTTATTCAACATAAACCTAATATATAGATAACAGAATGGCTATAGAGGAGTTTTTGATTTCATTTAAATTAATTCGAAGCTGTTGGGAATAATAACCTGTCAATAAGTTCCTTAGTTAAATAAAGTGAAAGACTTATTGCGACTATTATTTTCCTCAAGAAGATCTCTTAGAAACTTGATCCAAGTCTCTTGCTTGCCTTTGCAGTTGATCGACGGAGTCTATATTCAGATGGTCATTTTGATAATGAAATACAGACTTGTAGTTAGTGTTATGGTAATACGTGTCTAGAGGCACAGAGAAAGAGGAAGAACAGAAGAAATTAATATCCGGTTTGAAATTAAGAATATTGACCTTTGAATAATCTGTTTCATCTGGTGGCTCTTAGACAAACGTCCTGCGGCATCGTAGAGAGTAACTAATATATCCCTTGAGAATCATAGCCTTTCCGACGACCGTAAGATCCTACGTGACACTACCCACGGATTCTTTTTCTTGGCTTTAGACACTCGACGCATAATTGAAAAATAATATTGCCCAAATAATAAAAATGGAAAATCCGATAATGAAAGACACTATCGGCAAGAAATCACTTGATTATAAATATTTGTAGAAAAATTCTAACTAGACGAGAGATATTTCGCAATGTGGAATAGGAAAATGCGTTCGAAAGTTTAATCTTTATTGAATATATGTCGTCCGAAGAAATAAATGACAACAGACATAATATATTTTATTTAAAACGGGACTCCATCCAATATTGTTGGTTAGTGTATATGTGCGTATTTGTGTGTGTGTGTGCGCGCTGACTCCTAATCCGAAGATGGCCCTTAAATTCCGTGGCGTATTGGCTGTCTTTTCGCTCCTTTGGTGTCGGTGATAACTACCTAAATGGTTCTTTGCCACGAGTGCCGATCATGTGTGCATATATCGGGGCAGCTGCGGACAATCCGGGAGAAGCGCATCTGCATTTGGTGTCCAGACCAATCCTTTGATGCCTAGGGCTTCGTGTACGTTACAATAATTAGGTATGATCTGGGATGCGGCCCTAAACTTTGGCAATCGATTCGACTTACAATGATAGAGTCGCATCTTACCAGAAAGAAAGAAAGAACGATTCATTGCAACTGAAATATGGAATAATCAGGAATATGTGATTTCTAACATCACAAATTGCAGCAAAGAAGAACTTCAGGTTTTATTTTAAATGTTATTACAATTAGTATATCTGTGACATTAAGTAAGTTATTTGAACACACAGAAATGACTTTTCTATCGTGCAATAAACTGATCGTACCGTCGGTATTTCTATAGAAAGTGTTCAGACGAAATATATTCATTAATTCCATCACTTCTAACATTGTTGGCTAAGATCTACTATTTCACACCCATTGTATAGAACCACACTCATTTCCGTGTTATTCCATAGGTGAGATGTACCACCCCAGTAGCATGTTTCCGCAGACCGCTCCTCTAAGGAGACCACTCCCAAGAGCATGCTTCACTGATCACAATCTTAACCGGCTTAGGAATACCCACATATCTCTAAGAACTCTGCCTCTTACTCTTTAATAATCTATCTGGAGTGGCTCTTTGTACAGGTTGAACATCATTGTAAAAATGTAATGATCTTGAAAGGAAGTTCGAATAAAAGTGACTTTGAAATATATGCTGGTTTATATGTAGCGGCTAAATATATTTTTTCAGCAAAATCTTAATCAATGTCTAGGAGAACTATTGTTTGATATCATGTACACGGACGTACCCGTGATATATACTCAATTTTCGACTTGACACAAACGCGCCTTCTGGATAGCTTTCTCAATGAGAATGGTTATTTAGGCTAGCTGTTGCCTGCAATATCGGCATGGATGTTATTCACTCAGCAGCTGAATCTGAAGCAGTTTATACGTATCGTAAACAGCTGAACATGGTGAACGGACGTGCGCAAATATCCGGTGACTAAAATTTTGGTTACGTTAAAAAAATTCCACAAAATTACTTCTTTATTCAGAATGAAATTTTTTAATGGGGAATCTGCGTGTTTATCCAAATTGTGTGTGTGTGTGCGCGCGCGCGTGTGTGTTGTGTAGAAAGACAATCTATCTTCTGTATGCTAATTGTTCAAAATTGACTCATCCATCAGCTATGAGTAGAACGTCTACTCCGATTAACAATCGCCGCAAATCCTAGCGTTGAGTCGTACGCATTGCCGCACTAAACTATTTCATTCTATATTACGTAATTATTAATCCGTACACGTCAAGGGATTAAACTCAAACTTCACTCAAACTTTTCATTCCAATATTTCCTTACAATCTTTTAACCAGAACTACAGGCGTTAGAGGTACGTTATAACAATATATATATATATATATATATATATATATATATATATATATATATATATAAAGTTCAGTCTGTTTTTTTTTTGTTTAGTCATTGAATGAATTTGAAATATATACGGAATGCGTGTAGCAATTGTTTTCAAATTCGGACAGCCGGAAGTAGGAACATCAGACGTTATAAAAACACGCGCTCCGTGCCCGGCCATCGGTTATAAGCCGGACAGCTGTGGGAAGGATTAGAAGTGTCTAGAGATCTCATTCGGGGCTGTTTTCTTTACGACTTCAAAGTGGGCTTATCAGCAGCTGCATCAAGTCGCCGCATATGTAAAGTGTTTGGGGATAGTGCTGCGGTTGAACGTACTGCAGGGCGGTGGTTTCGAAAATTCAAGTCGGGAGATTTGTTTCTTCGTGATGAGCCACGCAGTGGACGACCACAGGTCTTGAATGACGGAGTCCTGAAGGCGGCCATTGAAGATGACAGTAGTCTAACGTGTGGTGAACTTGCAAGACAGTTCCACGTTTCCGATGAAACAGTTAGACTTCACCTGCACCGCCAAGGTAAGACGTACAAACTGAGCAAGTGGGTTCCGCAAACGCTGTTGGAGGTCCACAAGGGACAATGAGTGGCAGCCTGCGTATCGCTGCTTTCTCGCCACCGTACCGCATCTAGTGCTTACCAGTGATGAAAAGTGTGTTCTGTACGAAACTCCAAAGCGTTCCAGACATTGGTTGTCTCCTCATGATGCTGTTCCTCACACCGCAAGACCGCCTATGCACCCACGAAAGATTATGCTTTGTGTCTTGTGGACAGGTCGTCAAGTGGTGCATTATGAACTGCTAGCGACGGGCTAAACAGTCACTGGAGACCTATACTCGCAGCAATTGAAACGTGTGCAACAAGCATTGCGCGAGAAGGATCCAGCATTGGCGAATCGCAAAGGTGTGCTTTTTCGCATATCACGCGAGTGGTCAGGGATACCATACAGCATCTTGGGTGGGAGACTTTGTGCCATCCACCTTATTCACCTGACCTTGCGCAATCCGATTACCACCTCTTCCACTCCCTGGATAATCATCTTCGTGTGAAATCCTTCACCAATGAAGCAGACTTGCGCAAAGCCCTCACGGACTTCTTTGCGTCAAAACCCCCCGCCTTCTACCGCAAGGGCATTGAACAGCTGGAGACACGTTAGCAGAAGGTGCTGGATGCCGATGGCGATTACTTCCAAGACTAAATATAAGTTACACATACTGTGAAGCGTTTTCTTTTTTTCCTTTAAAGACGGACAGAACTTTCTTCGTTACCTTGTATACACACACACACAGACACAAATACACACACACACACACACACACACACACACATATATATATATATATATATATATATATATATATATATATATATATATATATATATATATATATGATTAATTAGTGATTGATAACGCAACTATCCTACACCAACATTATGTTCTATAATATCTATAAAAAGAACAATTTTTCGTGCTTCGAGAGGATATTAGGCCTGATACTTACACTCGAACTCAAGTGGAATTTCCATATACGATCCGTCGCTAAAAATGCAGGTAAAATTATCGTCCCCAATTATCCCTCCAGTAATTACCTAAGTCCTCATGTTATCCTCTATCTTTAGGAGAACCAGAGAAGGCTGAAAATGGAATGCTGTTGCCATATTAGGGCAGGAGCTGCAAGACCTCATTTTCCACTCATAAAAGAGTTTAAAACCGTCTCCGAGTCCTTCAGGACGAATAATTTTCCACTATCCTACCTCTCTCTCACAGGCCCGATGTGGCGAGGTTCTATCGCTACTACCATGGGAAGTGCTCGGACAAACTTCAGCTCGTGTTTTCACCAGGTTTAACATTCACACCTAGGAACCGCCATCCACATCCCCTACGTATCCCATCGACGAGTAGTAAGTTCCATTCAAACAGCTTCTTCCCGCGAAGCATTGGTTGTGGATCAGTCTCCCTAGAGGATGTTTCCCCGATCAATATAATCTTAACCTGTTCAATTCTAGTCAACCGTTTTCTTCCCATCCTATCCATATAAATTACCCTTTATCAATCCTCTACATCGAGTTGGCCCGGGCCTTGTACAGGATGAAAGTTACTGTAAAAATACAAGAACACTTCCCTCTATCATGTAAGAGATCATGTTTCTCGATATAATCCATTTTTTATTCGTGACTGGCAATGACCTTTTGGAAATGTAGTGGGATGAACACAGATTGTTTTGGTACGGTTTTTAGAGAAGCCACGCAAACGCGGGAACGTAAACTGTAACACATGACCTGCTCTGTTTACAGGTCACTTGGATTTCAACCGCGCGGACGTCATAGAGAGCACGTCACGTGATTTTTCATATCTAAGTTGGTTGCCCTCAAAGAGAAAAAAGTAGAACATGGTCGGGCAGATTTGATATTCTTCCTTCAATGTGTATTACTTGCTTTAAATAGATGACCCCTATTATGGCTACATATCAGAAAGCGCTCGACGAAAACCTCGACTATTATTTTCTGTCAATGAGCACAGAAAATTATAACTGGATTGGAAATCCATTCATACATTTTCCATCTAATATCAAACTTCATTTAAGTGAAGATGAATTCGTCACCATTTCCAGTGATTCAGGGCTTAAATTAATCCATTCGACGGTAACCAATGATACATTTTTGACTTAGATATAAAAGTAATAATCCAAATTAACTGTAAAGGTTTTTACCAGATTTGCTGCAATTTTCTTTATGAGGGTCAACCCTAAATAACATCAAACATAAGAAAGGATAAAAACTACGCTCAACAGAGGAAGAAATGAGGGTCTGTTTATTACACATTCGAACAAATATTGAAGAACCCGCGAAAAAACACCAGGCACAGGTTTCAAACTAAATAAGCAGCACAAATAGTTGAATAGAAACATTGAAATAAAGTTAGTTCATAGTTGTATGCATGTTTTTAATCTATGGTTTCATTTCATAACATTTAAATGTATACCCTTTAAAATTTTGCTAAGTGTGCTGTGATACTTTCCTTTATTCCTAGGTGAACCGTTGCTTCAAAAGGTTGAGAAATACTGCTTTACCTGCTTATGAACTTTATGTCAATAGATTTTACATAATAAAAAAAGAAAACAAAAAAGGCACGAAAAATATTATTACTTCGACGGTTCGTGTCATTTTTAAATTAATTTTTCAATTACAATTGATAAGGTCAAATTAACACGAATGTAATTATAAGTATTTTAAATATAGAAACTATATTGGACTACAAGTGTTTTGTTTCAGACAATAATCGATTCTAATTTAGTTTTAAACCATCCACATTTTCTAACTTACAATATATATAATATGGAACCTGCAGAAATGTTGCTGTATTTTAAAAAGTAACAATTTTCTCAATTAAGTCATATACAACATTGGCCTTGCAATGGATGTACAAATTGTATTGCGTTAGAAATCAGAAAAAAAAACATTGTTATACTTAACATCAGAACAAAGTCAGTTGAAATTTTTAGGGCGCATAATGCGGAAAAAATGACATAAAATATTAGATACATGCTTAGGCGATAATGTGTCTTTCGATACAAGGCTGACGATGCAGTTTTTTTCCCGCAATAGGTTGCCATTCTTTATGCAGTAGACCATTTTCCATCTAAGGCTATAGAACCTGGTCTGTCCTGCAATTTACCCATAGTTGAGAGGGGAAAAGAAGAGGATCCATACCTCTCCCAAGGGCATTAGCACGTTTAGTGAATGTAACGGATTTGACTGAAATTCTAACTCGGCTTTTCCGATTCCTCAATCCAAGACGCTATCCATTACTATCCACCCGCCTGCTCGCAGACGACATGATAAAGTCGAAAACCTTAGAGGAAAGAAATGATTCCCCTAGGTAACGAGCTGCTCTGACAGAAATGGCGGTAGGAGAGATAGCAAAAAAAAAACAAAACAAATATTATTATTTGCAAAGGGGAGGGATATGCCATGATAACCCACTCTCTGATGGGACATGACTCCTAGATACTCTCCTTCCATCATGTAGAGCAGGACCCGAGGAAATTCCGTGGGATATGCTAATTCTTGCGATGTCGTCATAAAAAAAAAATCACACACTTAATGAACGAAGTATACAACATTTGCCAACGAATGCCAGTTCCATAGGACATTTAGGTAAATGAGCCACATTACCTAACTGATTATGCAAATAACAATGAACAGAGAAAGAGATACAGAATTAAAACGGAAATAAAACAAAAAAATACGTGGTTTTGTCAAGGAACCGGAATAAGAAATGAGACATTAAGGATGAGAAGATTATCAGAGTGAGCAATTAAAACATATCGATGTGTACCTATGTCGTATAAATTAGACAAAAACATATGGCAAGGTAAAACACAAGATTTTAGCTGCGAGGAAATTTAGATGTACAGGGTGGCCCCAAAAAACGGGAACTTTTTAACAATCCAAGAAAAAACCAAGAGTGATGGAAGAAAAATATTTAATTCATAGTAATTGATACCTTAAAACATGCCATTTAAGAAACAATAATGGAATTTTCATTTTTTTAAATTACGTCCTGTAGATGGCGTCCTCCTGTTAGAATGCATTCTTGAAATCTGCTGTTGAAATTCATTGACTGCTGCAACATCTCAGCTGGGATACTGTGAATTTCATTCTCGTTACTAAAATGGTGAAATGTTTACTTGCTCAAGGTCACTGTCTCGCAGTGTTGCCACTTGCTCATGTCTGGCAATACGCACTTCAAAACTTCCAGTTTTTTGGGGTCACCCTATGTTAGAATGATGAAGAATTTATACTGGAAGTAAACTGCCTGATAATAATAGAAAATGAACTGAATAGCTACACAAAAATAGAAAAGAACGGAAGATAATGTGTCATTTCCTCAGATTTATTCAAACTCTACAGCGAGACTCTCTGAAGAGTGTTGTAGATTCTACCAGGATATATTATCGATCGGCTTACTGTTAACACTATCAGATACGCCGATGGCACTGTGTTGATAAAGGAATCGGACGGAAAACTAAGGAAGTCCTCGACCCTAGAAAAAGAAATTGAGAAAAAAGGGCTCATAATTAACAGCAAGAAGACATAATTTATGATCATCCACAAGAGGAATTACCAAGATGCAAGCTAAAAATGTGAGATGTCTACGTCAAGCATGTTCTGAAGTTTATATCTGGAAAGTGTTTCAACAAAGGATAGAAAATCTGACACCGAAATCCCAACATACACTGAATGAGAGAAAGAGGCTCACCAAAAGCTAAGCAATATGCGAAGCAAAGAAAAATATGTTAGAAACAAAGAAAACAGTACAGGATTGATATGCGGTATCCATCCTCTTATAGGTCAGGGAATGCTGATCAATTTTCCCACAGATGAGGAGCAGACTGTAGGCAACAGAAAGGTAGTTATGTAGAAAGATACTGCCCCGTCATTGTTTCTTAATTGGCATGTTTCAAGGTTTCAAATCATCTTCTTAGTTTAAACAAGAGTTCAATTTGGAATTACCTGAAGGTGACCCGGATCGGCTTCCACCTGATGAATGCCGGTGTGTACAAAAGCCGAAAATCTGGGATAACAATAACAAATATTAGGAGTATGTGAATAGTGTATATAAAGAAATAAGACTCCCTGCGTTTTCAGGATCATATTTTCCCATAGAACCCAGCATTGATAATTCAAACAAACATTTAAAAGTAATATGGATGGAGCGATAAGCAACGAGGTATTGCCGAAGTAAATGGCAATAGAATGATCGCTTATGCTCAGAATTAGGAAGAGACATCTGAAATTCCTTAGACTCATAATGAGGAAGGAGGGCTTGGAAAAGTTAACCCTCACAGGTAGCATTGATGACAAAAGAGATAGTGGAAGGCAGTGAGCCACATACCAAGTTATCTTGTGTAAATGGATAAGGAACACACGGATTAGTAATTTTGGAAACCTACGTTTGCCATGATCAGAAAAGAAAGCGACAGGTTAAGAACGTAATAGTTTTCGCCTCTCAAATGCCATATATTTATATCATTACAAGTAAGCAGACATTAAACTCACGAGAGAGTTATCGTTTCTTCTATCGACCCTTTCTTTCTTTATTTCGAGAAAAGAATAATGAAGGATTTAGAGACAAGTGACGGGCAAACTATTACATGGCGTAACCTACGTGAAACCATAGAAAAGACAAAAAAATCATATTATTTTAGAGGCGATATTCTTTGGAATAATTTTAAGTTGTGAATTTTCTTACGTCTGGATGACTCACTGGGAATACTTACACATCTGATAATTGATTATTACTAGTTAATATAACTTATCTGACTAAAGGGATTTCAACTAAAGACATGAGAATTTTGCAAATTTGTTGTAATGAACATTTTGACCAGCGGAAAAATGTTTCATTAAAAAAATAATATTTTGATCAATCCAAGTGCAGATAAACCAAGAGAAGAAAATATCGATTCGATTTTACTGAGTTAATCTTATTAATCAGAGACATCCATTTCTGTAAAGGGATTCTGGAGAAACAAAGTACAGGGGTCTCCGAAAAAATGACACGATTTTAAAACTAATTATCTTAAAAACTATTAAGCCTAGCTCTATGAAACTGAACAGTTTAGATGTTGAACATCATACGTTTTTTATGGGCGCGATTTCATAAGTGTTCAATATGTGCAATGCCTGTGACACGGCACACGTCAAGTCGAGAGTTAAGCTCTTGCCAAACACGCTGTAGCATGTCTCCGGTAACATTATCCAGTGCGGAAGTGATTCTCTGATTGAGTTCATCAATCCTAGCAGGAAGAGTGGGTGAGTTCCTTCACCTATCCCTATAAAAAGAAATCACACGGGGAGAGGTCCGATGAGCGGGCCGGCTATTTCATCA
>OZ038489.1:101710789-101718289 GCA_964036315.1 Acanthosepion esculentum | reverse complement strand
CAATTCGATCCTCTTGTGTACCACATGCTTTCGGCCTTGTGCCACATGTAAGCAACGCTTAGAAAAACATCAAATCAATGAAAATGCAGATTATTATGAAGAAAACAGGAGAAATATAAGGATTATTTCAAGATATGTGTGATCGAAATATGCGGATGCAGTTATTTATATTAAACTAGAAGCATGGCCCGGCGTTGTCCGTGCTTGATTCAAAAATCGTACGACTTATACAGCAATCACTATCACTTGACTTAAAATATTTTTGCCCTTCCTTGCCGTTAAAGGAGTGCCCTTTGCCGTGCTGATGTTACTATATGCCTTACTTCTTGCCTATCTCACACTGCGATTTTTTCTAAGCGCTATACTAAACATTAAATCTGTTACGAAAAAAGAACTAAACAAAATGAACGCAAAACGATCAGCTTTAAAAAAGGACTCGTAACTGGAAAAACCGAATGAAAAAAGAATGTTAACAACAAATACTTTTTCACACCCAACCCAGTTCTGCGGAATCAGAATCAACGTTGAGTTTAAGCAAGCGAATGAGCCAAATGGAGTAAAGTGCCATGCAGATTTAATTTTTTCCCACTTGTGACTAATGCAACTAACGATTTTTTTTGCATGCTAGCATGCTAGTTAATATTCGTGTCAGTCAGCTGTTGGCTCTCACGCTGGCCAATTGAATCTTCCTGCCTATTAGTGACAGCCAGTTATAGGCTCTCACTCTGACCAAAAGAAAATGGCCGCAGACTACATGAAAACTGCCGTAGAAGCATGAAATATCGATTATTTCCACTATCGATGGGAGTTGGGAAATGCGAAGTCGGTCTTGTCCTTTTCACTAACTTGGAGCATGTGCATGTAAATGTTGGTGCAAATCCGTCGAAAATTGCGGCCGTGCATTCGTTACACATCCACACACACATCCTGCCTTTTATAGATAGAGATTAATGATGCATTATATATCTTCTATGTGCCGTTTTCCTGCAGTACATCGACGATAATGCCACTTCACGATTTGAATTATTTTTCTCCTTGTGCAATATTTGTACTTTGCCTATCTATTGTAATAATATCTTGTGAATGTCAAATTCTCAATGATTTCTTTCCTCTTTTATATGACTGTAGAAAAGGCAATGAGAAACCTGCTTTCTCAAAAGCGCTTGTTAATTCATAGATAATAAAGAAAAGGAATCTGAAGTCATGATCACCTACATAAACAAAAAAAATGTCGCACCAAGATTTGATGGTAGGTAAAGACTAAACGAAATTTTAACTCAGAAAAATTTACATCCATATAAACTCTACAAATGGTAACATTAAAATTCTGTCCATCGAATATACTTATTTACAGTAAGTAAATATGTGAGTCAAATATGTTTAACTCACTTACCTACATTAAGTCTTTGAGGCTATCCTCTGAGTCTCAAATTATTGTCTAGAAATTGAAGGTTGCATACCTTTTCAGAACTAATTTACTAGCTCACTTTGGGCCAGAGAGATTTTCTATTGCTGAATAGTTTTGTCAAATATTCAAATAAATACACCTTTTTATGACACTTTTTTTAATACATCCTAATTTACATGATACCTTACATTACATTATAAATCTCGTAAAATCTACACAGAAACTACTAACATACATTCTGTCCTTTATCTTTTATAACATTCGTGCTAAAACCGGATATCCCGGTATATATTCTTGAACTGTGAAACGATTTGCTTTATTCCATAACGATACATTGTATAAGTTCGAATAGAGGACACTTCAAGATATTACTAAGAAATTTAGAGATTCAAACATATATTTACTCACAAACAAAAGATGCGCGGTAAATTTGATTGAGTTTCGAGATGAATCAGAGATTGAATTAATATTTATTTAATCATTTAATGTGAAGTAAGTAGATAATGCTACAAAGAAGCAGTGGTATAGTGGAAGTGAAAGAAAAGGAAAAACTTTTAAGTGAAGAGAAAGTACAATAAAAGATCAGTCATTAGGAAAAGAGAATGTGGCGATTGTTGTTGCACTTTAATTTTTTAAGCTTGTAAGTGACCGGGAAGCAAGTAATCTGAAGTGATTTCCACAGTAAAAAAAAAGAAAATTATTAGAATAGATTTTACTGTTATATTTAGTTACTCCAACAGTAAAAATATTGGAACTAGTTACGAAACTAGTAATAGGCTTAAATTCATGTGGTCGAGATACCAAAGAGGAAACTTACAATAATTGTCATTTCAATATTTAAAGAAAAGAAAGATAAAAGCCACGTCCTGGTGGCGGTGGGAAAGTGACTAAAGTCGAGATATCAGATCAGGATCGTTTAAATTGCAGAACTTCTTTTGTAAAATAAGTGGTGAATTATGAGAATGGTACTCCCAAAAATGACGAATCTTGATACGAGAAACAGAGGTGCTCACTAGTGTTATCGCCTCTGCTGGAACCGTATCAAATCCTTATGATTACAAAAAGAGTAAAGCTACAAACTCCGACTGCGTTGAGAAATGAAAAAGTCTCTTAGGAAGATTCTCGATGTAAAGATACTTTTTTTTAACTCGTATTCAAGTATCAATTATCTGGTGTTACTTTTGAGAAAGCTAATATCACTTACATTATTTAAATTATTCGGACTATTATCCTCATCTTCATTGCCATATTCACAACGTGTATTATTAAAGAGGTAACAAACAGACAAAGATGGTTCTCAAGTGAAGGAACAGCAACACGTGCGTAGATGAAAGACAGAGAGGTTTATTAAAAAAAAAGAATACACTACTAAAAGACAGGGAATCAGGTGGCAGGCTAGTAATTCCCGACGTAAGCCCCCAGGTATATCCTGTGCTCACTATATATAGCTACTGATATAGTCAGTCCGCATAAGCGATAAGGAGTGTGGGACATTCTATTACAACACAACGTTTTTGCCGTAACACGCTCCGGCTTTCTTCAGGATACTGACGATAACAGTTCGAAAAATGTAAATCATGTAAGTAATCATAATACCTCATTTAAGAGATATAGACAGAAGCTAAAATCAGTTCAATGCAAAAGTTTGTTATAGATTTTCATTGCTAATATAAAATGACCGCAACTTGAGACTGGCGAGTGTTTTGGTACTGATTTTTTATTTGTTCTCGAAACTTGTCACCGTTCGGTTGCGTGTCAGACTTTGTTGAATCTTGAAGTTTTGTCCACAAATAAATGCCTTAAAGATGGAGAATGAAAAGTTGCACTTTCCCCATATTACGCTCTGTGAATTTCGGAAAGGAGTAAGCGTCGGAACTGCGACAGAAACATTCAGAACGTTTACTTGAATCGTGTTCCAGCACTTCAGACGCTCAGAAAGTGGTCTGGCAGACTTAGGCAGGAGGATTTTAACTTAAACGATCGACCATGCTCCGGGCGACCTTACAACGTTGATGAAGACGCTCTGATTGTCATCGGGGAAAATAAACCGAAAGAGATTTCTAAGAGTCTGATAATCGATATTTCAAATGACATTCGCCATTTGAAAAGATTTTGATTCAAGAAAAACAACCGATTTTGTCAATACGGAAAGGTCTTATTTTGCACCACGACTACCCATGTTACAAAACAGACCTTTGCAGAAACGTTATGAGTTGAAATGGGAAACACTCCAGCACCAACCGCATTCTCCTGGCTTGGCTAATTCAGATTTTCATTTGTTCCAGAACAATTTAAATGACAAGGAATCTGACTCACATAATGTCAGTTGAAAACTATCTCACATCAGTCTTTGAACAGAGAAAAGACGAATTCTTTTACGAAAATGTCATCAACAAGTTTGTACAACGATTGGAGACACTTATTAAAAAACAATGGTGACGATGTACTTAAATGATAAATGTTATTTTTTTTAAATTTTGAGTATAACAGATTTTGTTTCTAATATTCTAACATTTGCAATGATTTAATAAATTAGTAAAAATTTAAATAATAAGAGATATCTTTAACGTGATTAACACTTATGCATTCATATTAATAATTTCTTCTTTATTTGGGTAAAAGCTTCAGATATTTGTGTATATCGGAAATTCTTACTCCTGCATTATTCTAATTATAATAATAATTTTAACAGTGGTGTAGCAAGTAAATGGTTTTTATATTTTAATAGGAAATGAAGCGGAATATCTCGCCAGCGTCTGACAACGTCGAAGAAAACAACATGAAATAAAGAATAGGCTGTGCAAAGTCGGTCAACACATCAAACTACAATAGACCCGTAAGTATAACACAAGTGTTACAGTCATGTTACAAAATTTCCATGTCAGACTGAAATATTTCTATTGGATATCATGCATGACGGCAAAATTTTTCAAACATATCCTAACCTGTCAGAACGCTTTCTCAAGATCATTTATTAAAGATGGCATAATGCGAATTAATTTTAAGTCATGGGGGACAAGTGACAGAGTATCAATAACACAAAACCGTGCCAAATACGGAGGAGGAAATTATTTAATAATTAAAAGCTGACAACATATCTAATAGCGTAATTTAACAACCCTATTTCATAAATTTGTACCTTCTTGCCTGTAGATAGCCCTGCGTGTGACGATAAGCTATTTCCTACGGAAAGGATTTTGATCTAGGAACATTGAGGAGCATTGAACCACCTCTTTAATGCTGTTTTTCCTAGGTCCACCCTGACATGGGTTGGTAGTACCTTTTAGTGCCCCAGCTATGGGCAAAATAGTATTTTGATTATTTATTGGGGTTCACATGTACAAAAATAAATTACTGTATAAATACCAGCAAGATATGTATAAAAATACCAATAGTAAAATTTTTATAGTGAAATGAATGTCAGTATAGCACTAAAGTATAAAATATATATTTTATAGTAAAAAAAAACGGAATAGATTTATCTCCAGGCTAGATACCGAAATATACCTTTGCTCTGAAAGTATAAAATTATGTATAAAATATCCAATATAATATTGCATACAAAATATTTAGATTTCTGCGTTAAATAACCCATATAGCTGTTGATAAACAAAAACAGCCGAGCATGTGATAAATAGTTAGTTGCATAGTTGGAGTTGATTTTGATCATAGTCCTAATGAGAACAATATAAACGGCATGGGGTATTGCTGAGAATATGTAGCAAAGGTCATTATATTGATTAACGTACTTGCCTATGAATATTACGCATTTTTCTAAAAAAAAAATAATAAGCAACATTAGAGGTGCGTATTATGCACAACTGCAAAAAAACTTTTTAAAAATTCCGTTTGATAGTTCGATTTCAGTTGTAAATGACTACTCACCACAACCATACGACAATTTGACACTAACATTCGGCGATTGCGACCCCATAAGGATGTCAAATACAATCACATGTACCTAACAATACTTACAAGTGTAAAATAAAATAAGAATTATCATAAAACTAAATTAGAATAACATTCTATGTTTAAAACTATTTTAATAAGAGTAAGAAACTGGCAGTAATGAATTTGGAGAGATACAATTTAAAAGGTTTTGATTAACAAACAAGGGGTGCGTATTATGCATTGGTAGAAGCATTTTTCGACACTTTCAGCACATTTATAGCTGTGCGTATTATGGATGAAGGCGTATTATACATGGGGAATTACGGTAATATTTGCTCATTTATTTTCATCCACTGTAAATGCCTTTACATATCATACATTTTCACTTCATTCTCAAACGCCAACTTGAAATCCTTTCGCATTGTGCTAGGGAATGAATAAAAATGTATGGTAGCCGAACTGCGATATATTTTTCCGCAGATTACTGGATAGACTGTCTCAGAGAAAACAGCCTTTATCTATAAGAAGGTTCTAGGGCCGAAAGAATCCTGTATTAGGCATTATTTCGATACCTGACGATTCTGAGCAGTTTAAAAAATTGCATAAACATCTCAAAGTAAAGAATAAACAAACACAAAATAAAATAAATAAACAGAATACTCATAAAGTTTTTTTTTCCCGTGAAATCTTATTAAAGAAAAAAACTGAAAAGTATTCTGGCGCACTCGACCAGGAAAGTTTTCGAAACTACAAACCAGATAAATACCAGATGTTTTCACTCGTTAAGCTTTCAACCAACAAAATGAAAATGTGTTTTTTTTTTTCATTTATTTTTTAAATGATGCTTCTTTTCCGAAGCGAAGCCGGTTAGTCTAAATCTATGAAGCACCTGCAGATCGAAAGGTGTCGCCATTATTCTCACCTGGCATAAAGTAAATAAAAACCTAGAAAAATGGCGGTTACTTGGCGCCATGTCACAGGCGTTTTCAATTTTAGTCATCGCTGTTCAGGTTTTCAAATGCAATTGTAAATAAATTGTCTTTTTTCTCTGGAAATAAAATTCGCAATAAGAGAAACTAATGATCAAATTGTTCAGCATTTGTATTCCATGTTCGGACAAGACGAATGGTGAATACCATAAAATGTATTTTAACGACAGTACAAGAAGTTTCGTTTTACATTGCTTAAATAAATCAGTGAAAGTAATATGTGGCTACATCTTCATTTATTTTGTCTGTCCCATTAGGCGCATGGATGATCATAGCTCTTCACAACCTCCTGTCATTTGCAACTCAAATTGCGTCATGTTTTGTTTTGCTATCGCTCCTTTATCTTTTCTGTAAAGATTTACATATGCTCCAGAGGAAATTTAGTAGCTGCTTTCCTCTGACATTCTTATCTTCAATATGTCCTGTAAATGTTAAATTATCCAATCCTTCTTTCCTCATTTAGTTCGGGAAATTTTAAAATTCGAATGTAAGCGTCCTCTTTTTTGTTACCACATTCTATAAAACTTCGTCGTTGCTCATATGTTCGGTTCATAGTATTCTCATCATCCTTCTGTAGAACCGCATTTTTTGCCTCAAGTTTCTTTTTAACCTGTGAAGAAATTGCCTGGTCTCTACTGCCATATAGGAAGAAGGATATTACACGAAAGTTCAGGACTAGTTTCTATGTTTCCAATAAAATTTTCGTTTCTTAATATTTTGCTTAATTTTTGGAAAGCTTCTTTCATTATTCCAAATTCTGTTTGCATTCGTTCATTTTTAGTGATATATATTTAGACCATTTTTTCTTTTTAGATTTATTTACTGAACCTGGATATGTATTTCCAGACTCAGATAACAACTTTCAACTTATTCTAGGAGGAAATATCCTGAGGTAACCGGAATGTCGTCAAAGAAATATAGAAAGAATTCATAAATTTAGAACAGAGAGTAGAAAATATAACCAAAAAAAAAAAACATCGTTATCTTTCTTTTTGTTCAGTATATTCCATTAAGATAAATAATGAATTGTTTAGAGTTTTTTTAGCTGTTAAACATTTTGTGGGATGGACAATTATGCAGTTACACGATTCGGATGATTTTATTGTTACACCGGTATATATATATATATATATATATATATATATATATATATATATATATATATATATATATATATATATATTATTGTTGTCATCCACAGACAGACTGTTT
>OZ038489.1:101693289-101700789 GCA_964036315.1 Acanthosepion esculentum | reverse complement strand
TGAACTTAGACCTTGTCTGTCGTCTTTAATGAAACATGCATAAACGAAGGATTGCTACCTAAATGCACACACACACACACACACACACACACATATATATATATATATATATATATATATATATATATATATATATATGAACTAAATGAGAATGTAAATCACAAGTATTAAAAAGGGACATAATAAAATATTATCAAGAAAAAAAGAGACAAATTGCAATTTAATGTGGAACAACCTCAAAAATAGTAGAAAGATATCAGTAGATTTACGTAGTATCACAAACATCTCAATTCTGAGCAAAAGTGGACCACACATACAACATCTCAGTTTTGTGCAAGAATAAACTCACAAGAACTTCAAATTCAAATTTCAATCTTTAGTATTTAACGAATCGACGATGGTATCTCAAACACCATACAAGCTTTCAAAAAGCAGACGATAATTCTGATCACATGCTAAAACCTAGGAAGGCTCATAACGGGAAAATTAACAATCGTTAAATCTCCTGAAAATCGAAATTAAAAATCAGGAAATATATTTATTAACCAATAAATTTTCTGAGTTTATTAAATTTAACATTTACTTCCTGAGATCCGATTTATTCTTATAAATAGCGTAACGTAAATACATATTCTTTAATCTTTCAGTTCATCTTCGAAACGAGGAGTGAAAATAATTTTGAATACTCAAATTATCGCATGCTAAAATTAAATTATTGAGTCCTAAGTTCATTCTTGCAAATTATTTTCATTTTTCATAAACAAATTATATTAGGAAAAATACCTGGGCGAGATGTATAAACAAAGCGTACTTGTATCATTAGTAATAATACAGTTTGGACGGCTGGCAGTTTCCCTGACTACAAAAAACGTTTCAAATACATACACAATATGAAGTAATTTGTGGATTTTCGCGTGACGAATTTATACAGAACGTTCATCCTATACGAATACAATTCATTTCTTTTTTGTTGTATGAAGAAAACCAAAACATTTTTCGTACGATCTTTGTTTAGGATGAGCTTTATAAATTCTTTCTTTCAATTTAAAAACAAAAAAAAATATTTTTATACTCAGTAATAAAATTATTTAAATATGTAGAACTTTGTGTGATGATTATTTCTTGTTTATTTTTCGCTTTTCACACACTTTTCCTCTATATATTTACCGGGGAGGAGTTGAAGATTATAAAATTCAAGAACATGAATGGATTAATAAAAGAAGATAATTTCGAAATGTTGGCACACAGAAGCATTCATTTTGAAAAAAGTGTTAAAGAGCAGAGATGCTCGGGTGCAACCAAGAATATAAAACGCGCATATATAAAATCATACTGAATTTGTTAATGGCTAAATCAAAACAAAATGAACACACACACACACACACACGCACGCACACACAAACACACACACACATATTGTTGCAATCTAGGCATGGTTACTGAATAGAATAATGACACGAAGGTTGATAATGTACGATATTTAATAAGGACAAGAACAACAGATATAAGATTCGCCACCGTTGCGTAGAAGTAGTCAACTGAGAGAAGTGTGTCAAGTGAATTCTGCAACGAATCTTCAAATGCAGACCAACATACAGTATTTACTACTGTATTTATGTGAATGGAGACGTACCCATTATCGGTCGTAGGTATACTACATCATATATTCGATTGAGGATGAAATGGAACTAATGTTTTTAATTTAATTAAAAAATTAAATTTGAAGATTTTAGCTTCCATTTTTGAAACATGGTTATTACTGTGTAGCAAAAAACATATTTTAAATCAGTTAATTTATAATATTAATGCTCTGTAAATTTAAATGGAGGACTATTGTGTAAAAAATAAATATATCAAAAGGACACCGGATTACATTGTTTACTGCTCTTTCTATGTACAGGGTGACCAAAAAAAAAAAAACAGAAACTTTTTAACAATGCGATAAAACCAAGAGTGATGGAAGAAAAATATTTAATTCATAGTAATTCAAACCTTAAAACATGCCATTTAAGAAACAATGATGGAATTTTCATTTTTTAAAAATTCCATCCTGTAGATGGCGTCCTGCTCTACGAATACATTCTTGAAATCTGCTGTTGAGATTCCTCATTGACTGCTGCAATATCTCAGCTGGGATACTGTGAATTGAATTTCATTCTCGTTACTAAAATGGCGAAATGTTTACTTGCTCAAGGTCACTGTCTCGCAGTGTTGCCACTTGCTCATGTCTGGCAATACGCACTTAAAAAATTCCTGTTATCTGGGGTCACCATGTCTGTGCGTGTGTATGTTAGAAATCTTTAGGAATTTGAATTAATATATATAGTAATTCAAAGACTCTAGAAGAGTCCACAACAGACTGCAGCAGCCATTGAACGGGCGTTCCGCTGTACTTTGGAAATCTTCAGTAGAGCGCATCCACTATCTAGAACGGAACCCGGATGCTTACGATACAACGCAAGTCCCATACCATTTGACGAACGGGCCTCAGTTACCAAGAAGAAACTAACGCGACTTAACATAGCGCAGCTACTCACTAAATTACGGTGGTGATACTCATCCAAATTTACATAACCCAACGGATATATATATATATATATATATATATATATATATATATATATATATATATATATATATGAAACATGGCTTTTTACGGTTTTCTTTTGTTTAATGGCTTTTTATAAGAAACACCACATAGTAGGAACTGATTTTAAACTAAAAACATCAAGCCTTGACCATAAATAAACTCTAAATCCAGACCGGTTCCCCCGCAATAAGAATCCTAACCCTCAACAATAGCTTACACAAACCCACTCTCATTAACAAGGCGTCTACGAGAGGAGGACTGACATTGAAAATAAATTTAAAACAATGGTCCGAGACAGACACTTAGAGACTGATAATAGCCGTATAGAAAACGGATTGAAATAGAGTATATCTATGTTGAGGTAATTTTTGATTTTGTTGTAATATATATATATATATATATATATATATATATATATATATATATATATATATACTGAGAGAGACAGAGGGAGGGGATCTTGTACATCTTTATAGACAGACCGAAAGTGTGTGACTAGAACAGGCTGACAGAGAGCGAAAGTTTGTCAGAATAGACTTTATTTTTTATTGGCTTAAATAAAGCAAAGTTCAAAGTACTTCTGCCGGTATATGCGATAAAAATACATGTATATACGTTTAATAAAATGGCATGCGAGAGTTCATGTGAATCAATACCGATACCTTCATGCAAGTAATAGATTCACGCAAGTGGAAAAGGCATGATCCTCTTCTCGCCCATCCCAGCGTATGTGCCGCTGAATGGTTGTGTCTGCGTATGAAACATGTCGAATAGCTAAGTGCGCCTGCGCGGCATAAGCATCAATCGAAATAACTAATGGATTAACCTAATATCTTTCATCTCTTTCAATCTTGACCCAGACATCTAAAGGAAATCTCAGTTTAAATATCGACGAAATAAATGGTTGCCTTCCTCACGATCAACCAATCATATTTCCGCACACGTACATGTATAATTACTTACATACCCATATATATATATATATATATATATATATATATATATATATATATATATATATATTGTGAGAAAGTGAAATAGCGTACATTAACAAATTAATTCTTTATGTATGTATCCTTATATCAGTAATAGTTGAGATATTGCTCACACTCATCATTACAGTTGTGTATCTGATACATGTGTCGATATGCTTAAATTTTTACCTTCATTATTATTATTATTTTTATCATTATTATTGTTCTTCTTCTTCTTGTTTGTTGTTTTTGTGGTTGTTGTGATTGTTGTTGTTGTTGCTGTTGTCTTATGATAATTTCTCCCCCCCCCCCGCATCTACTTTATAATTCTATGCCGGATGCTTAAATTTAAGCAAATGACTGATATTAAAATCAAATAAATGGCAATAGGTTTTCGAAGTTTGTGGGCCGTGCTCGTTACAAGTATTTTGGGGATTTCCCGGGGAGATCGCGTACCAGGAATTTTGTGGATTAGTTCTTTAACAGATCAAAAGTTGCAGCACCCAAAATTACGTTTTATTTTTTAAGTACCACATTTCCATTTTCTTTTACTTTGGTTTTCAAAAACTTTCACAAATATTTTTAGGTAGGCTAATGTCAATCAATTACATTTTTTTTTCTTTTCTGTCTTTGATAATAATATCTGAACGATTTGCTTATATTTTTCGGTCTCTGATGAGAGGAAAATCCCAAATATTCAGTATGATTTTAATACCATATTGCAGCTGGTTTTTATAGGGGAATGATGACAGATGGTAGATTTTGATCTATTTTACCACGGCTTTTTTTTTTTTACTCATTGTGTTTGAATATTCAGTCTCCTGGGATAAGAATATCAATAGTTGCAACATATTGTTCAGAAAACCTCCATTTTTCTTCTGTAATTTCATGCAGGATATTAGAATGATAGCAACGTGTAAGATGGCGCTGCTGCTGTCCAGTAAGAACAAAACTCTTCAGTTATAACCTTAAGTCCTGAACTTGTTAGATAATCGTGATTTGCGAATTGATCAAAACAGATATTTTGATTCAGAAAATCAACTGGCTTTGTTAAGACTGTCTTCAGTTCCCCACCACAGCATTGTGGCTTTATGGATCAACACGCTTATTCAATTTTCAAATAATTTCTGTAAATCACGATTACTTTGATAAATTATTACTCTTCAAATCCTATTTTTGTAAGTTCAAACATTGCTCCAATCCAGACTATGCATAACAACGCTTGCGTTTTGTACAAAAGATAAAGCTAGGCATAATTTAATAGGCATTGTTTTCCAAAAGTCTTGGGCACATTTTGATATAGGATATCTCGAAAACTATTAAGCATATAAAAACGCGCCTGACATATTCTGAAATAATTTAATCTCAAGTTTCTTCATGCAATGTTCACAGATATTCATTGTGAGCACCGTTGGTCACACGGCACACATCAAATCCGTCATCTTCCAACTTATCTTGCAATGGAAAAGTCACGATGAGCTGGTTTATCAGTGTCCTACAACTGTTTGGTTAACTGTAGCTTGTAAGGTGTTATGTGCAGTCGTCTTTTTAAGACTTACCAAACAGTTGTTTTAAGAAGCTGAAGTTCATTATTGGCTCTTCTGATCGATTCACGAGGACTCCGCTCGAAGGCAGTTCGAACTCACTCAACCGTATCATCTGAAGTAGAGGGGCGTCCCGTTCTCTTAGCTGGGCACACCCACCCATCCTTCCTGAATTTACCATGCCATCTAAATATGGACTTCATTTCTGGTACCTTTTTTCGAAATTTTGTGCCAAATGCACGTTGAACAAATATCCATGATTCAGATTTTGCAAATTCAAGGACGCAAAACGCTTTTTCTGGTTGAGTAAACGCCATTACTACATCTGAAAAAATATGAATAACTAGCATCCCAAAAGACTTAATGAATTTAGTTTTAAAAGGGTACCAGTTTTTATCTTATTACCATTAACAGTTCAGCAGATTTGAGGAATTGAAATGTTCCCAAGACTTGGGGAACACCCTGTATAATGTGGGACGAGTAAATTTTAATTTCCTGCATGCGCCTTGTTTGCATTTGATTTTGTCGACTGCACTTATAGTACATTCAGGTGGGCACCGTCTGTGAGAAAAAGAGCACCATGACGCAATTCACTCCGCCAGAAATTTAGAAACGACATGCTGTACTGCTCCAGTACATTTGAGACTGTTTGGGTGTCACTATGAGGACAGTGCAGAAGATTCGGAATAATTTGGATGTTTATATATCCGATCAACATCATAGTGTTTGGTCTGATCACTAATAATGGCAAAATTATCCCTCCATTCATCATCACACACGGTCTCGGACTAAAGACGGTAGACTACACAAATTTCTTTGAGGAGTTAGTACTGCCCTGTGTCAAGGGATGGCTGCTGGAACACACTATGTCTGGCAACAGGACTGTGCATCATGCAGCACATGCAGGAGTACCCTGTCATGGTTTTCAGACAATTTCTGAGACCACATCAGCCTTTACATCTGGCCATCTAACTCCCCAGACTGCAACCCCCTTGATGATCATGTATGAGGCACAGATGTACGACAGACCAATAAAATTCCATGTAACACCAAAGACGAAATGATGTCAAGGATCATGGCAGCATTCACTAACTTAATCAAGGAGACCGTTCAGTAGGATTGTAGGATATTCTGAAGTTGTCTGGAGGCCGTGGTTGAAGTTAATGATGTTTTTACTGGATAAATTTCCTCTTTACTATTTCATGATATTTTTGTGCAGTTTTGTTAAATATATCTGTTAAAACGAGAAGTCAATATTATTTACATTATTGAGTAATTTAGACGGAATCTTATCCATCGCTCCATGTACAATATCAATAAAAGAGAAGATGTTATATATTCACATGAATAACTTTCCACATTCAAAATAAATTCGTAACCGAAGGAAGAATCATGAACTATGTTTTCTCTATTTCGTTTGATAAGGCGTTTATACTACTGAAGACAGAATTTATGAATGTATTTATGCAGCTAAGCAAAAGTTATTCCTTGTCAAAGACAGATCATTCTAGCCTGCTATTTAAACACCCATAGCTTTGTGGGGTCATCGATTTAGGTTTTATTTGAACAAAGGTTATGCCGGAATTTGAACTCGGCACACCTATTCCACTTGCTCTGCTGCTAATCTTCTTGCTAACCTTCATCTATATACCATGTCGTCTTAGGAAGTAGGCAATTATGGTACCGAACAAAAACCTGTCATTTGAACCCCTAGAATATTTTATCTCTTTAAAAAATCCCACGACACCAGTTGTGCCATCAAGTATGTTGTATGTTGTCCCCTATTCGTCCTCACTCGATATGCCGTGTGAGTGTCAAATTTTCCAAGCCTTATGTTTCTTATTATATCACATTGTTTATCTGCATTTATAGTTTTGATTTATGCGACAATTTTTGACAAGACACACTGATTTAGTCTATCTTTATATTCGTCAATAATTAACAGTTATTTCGATCTTATACCATATAAGGATTTTCTCCTCTCCCTCTATAAATAGCCACACCCGATTTGAAAGTATCTCCGCCTGTTAGAGCTTTCCTATTATTCTTAACTGACACAGGAGTTAACGGTGATGAGCTAGGCCGTTCTCTCAGAGCGAGGCACTTCCATTGCACTCCGGTTAGGTTGACCTTTGCGATCGCCCCAAATGTGGCCGACTCGGGTGCGCTATTTATACGTCTTATTTTAACTCTTATTAGAAACAACGAGGTTTAAACTTTGTACTCACTGCGAGACATTATGATATCATATTCATGTTGGATCGTCTCATTTTTTCTGGTAAAATAAACTTTATTTCGACCTTCACATTTGAAAGAACGTATTTTATAAAATGACCACAGTAAAGAAAGATTTTAGTCACATGTTGAACAGAGGATCAATTACATTCACTTA
>OZ038489.1:101633289-101688289 GCA_964036315.1 Acanthosepion esculentum | reverse complement strand
TTTATCCGGTTGTTTTTAAAAGGGAATATTGACATGATACGACAAGCCTTGTCACTTAGTACCTCGACTTTCCTAATGTAAATGCGTTAATAGATAGGCAGCTAGGCCTCATAATTTTGCAGTAGAAATGGCAAGATGTAAATATACTAAGAATGTCTTGTATCGTATAAAAACTCTCCCGGCCTCCTACTTTCCAATCAACTTTAATCTTTAAAAATTTAAATGCAGTCTCTTAATAATATTTTTCCTTTTCTCAGATAATTTCGCTCTCAGTAAACCCTAATCACGTTATTACCTTGCTTGGTGTGAAATGATTTAAAAAAATGAGATTTACGCATGAAGATAAATAAATCTTCACGGATTTGATGACCAAATTGAAAGTACAGTTACGAGATAATACCTCTTAGATTTTTAAGATAATTACTTTAAAAATATGGACGTATGTTTAATGGAAGATTAGAATCGGGACGTTGGCATCCGAACTAGGGACTTCTGCATTAATGACTTCGAAAAAGGCGCGAATACATCACGTCTCCCTTCACCTTCTATGGGTGCATAAGAGTAGACTCAAATCCCTCTACAGGGGTCACAAACAGAAACCCAATTAGAAGACTGATTTTCAAACTGTAAGAAAGGCAAAGGGAACACACTCCATTTTCAAGAAATGAATGTCAATGTAAAGATAATAAAAAATGAAGCGGTGGAAATTTGCGATCGTCTCCATCATGAAGTGAAATGATACTTAAAAATAACTTGGATGTAAACTGTAAATAGTATAAGTAAAAATACTGTATCATGTCAGTTATACAATAACAACATAACAAAAGATTGTCTATATTTCTGAGATGAGGTATTATGTACACTATTTACATTATTTGGACTTTTGAGGACAATATTCCGAATAATGTAAATATTGTAACAGAAGACTATTAAAACATTTTAGTTCTCTCCAAAAAAGAATTAGCAGTATTACAGACCCTGTTCTGACGTATCGGCTTTAGTCAGTTTCCCATCAATTGTTGCTTTGTGCCTTTTCTCTAAATATTTTCATGGTAATTTTTGGATGAACTCTTCTCTATAGTGTCTAGTATTTTTTAATTTAAGCGCAGGACTAGACTGTCGTCGAGGTTTCATCAATTTAAATGAAACCCTAAGTTTTATGCTAACAGTTTCTGGCTCCATACTTTCCAGCCAACTTACATCTGCCAAAATATAAATGCAATGGCAATTACTATCTGCTGTCTTCCTGATAACTCTTCTGCTATTACTCCTTTTCAATATTTCTGTTTGTAACTCTTGCACTCCCTGTAACCCATGGTGTCTCCGTAGCTTAAATGCCTTGCTTGGGATGAAATCGATTAAAAACTCGTTAAAATGCCATTAAAATCTTAAGTATTTATGGCAAAAATAGATGAAGCTAGAATATGACTATATTTCACACTGTAAAACGTCGTGAACAATAATGTAGTGAATCAGTGAAGGAGAATTGTAGAAGGAATACAAATGCTACTGTTTTCTTAAGCCCTTGGTATTTTCTTACGCGTGGTTACTGAATTACGTGCTCTTGATTTAAGGGATGTGTATTTGAGGCCATTCGAATGTACTTATTTCGCTTGATTTTCTCTAGGGGCCGTGCATTGCCAAAGCAAAACCAAAAGAACATCATGAACAAATGTGACAGTATTAAAGTCAATACAAACTCTTAATTAAATAACTTAAATAGAAATATCCTTTGTAGAATATTCATAATGTTTATTGTGCTGTAGATCTTAGTATAGAATAAGAAACTGGAAAAAGGAGATGTTTTCTTTGAATATTTATATTCCCTGCGCTGTATCGTATAACTTAGATTAAACTTAAGAAATAACTTTTACTTCTTGATAATTACGACTCAAATGTGGAGTCTAGAGTTACAATGAGCTTAATGTTTGATGGCACCACCTTCAGGATGACGTAGTTCTTACATAGCTAGTTTGGTTTGTCTTTACAAGTCATTAGTGAGTTCAATCCTTACATAGTTCTCTATGCTTTTGGGCTATTAACAAAATAATATAAACTTTGTAGTAGTGAAGCTCAAGATGGGTTAGTAAATCGTTAGTGTGGTTTTTCATTCCACTGTATTCGTGAGTAGTGAGTTTAATCCTCATCAATTTTTTTTGCGCTAATGTAAATTTCGGTACGTGAAATTTAGGATGGCGAGTACTAAGTAATAAGCTGTGTCGTTCGATCCTGAATAGGTGGCAAACTAAACAAGCCACAGGATTTTCACAGGAACAAATCTCAAGGCGAAGTCAAACAATGCGTTCTATATTGAAAACATAATAGTTGCTTTGGGCGAAAGAACAATATGTTATATCTATTCTAAAACCAAAAAAAAAAAACTGTAATGACAGACACGCACGCGCACATACACCCACACATAAGCACACACTCACGTAAAAATAAAAAACTGGTGTAGGTTTCTATCATATCGGGTGAAAAACCAGTAATATAAGAGTGTTTGCTTAGATTTCTCGATCAGCCCATATATTTGACACATCAGTTAAAAGAAACGGTATAATTATAAATGTATAAATTAAAACAAAATCAAGTTTGATTTTAATGGCGGAAAATATTAAATGATGTTTCGACACCGGAAGTAATGAAAAGGCCTTTTTTTTCTTTTTTTTTTACTTAACTTCGGAAATGTCTAGATACTATTTGACTAAACCTGCCTTTCTTACTTTGATATATCTGTAGGGCATGTAAACTACCGACACTTCGTTGTCAACAGGTAAACTTACGTTCATTTTAAAACTCTTTCATTAAGAAATCCTGCTGCTAATTTTCGGTTGCAGATTTCTAAAAAAAATATTCTTAAATAGTATCATTTACGTTTGTTTTTATAAAATGCCATGAACGGACATTTCGCCCAGCGCTTTTTTTTTCAAATCGAAACGCTGGGTTAGGATTCAAGGAAATAATGACCTCAGCTGGATGATCCGCTGTTTTCTCTTGCTAAACAGTATATTTGATGGGGTTTAAATAACTTGTTGAATGATCAATTCTAGACTGAAATAATGTCCCTATTCAATTCGCCATCAAGGCTGACGCGTTTCGGCACATCGAAGAACAACTGCACAAAGATCAATTTCATTTTGGTGTCTTTCTCTCAGGAGGCAATTAGAACAGCAAATGTAATCTGCTCGAAAACTGCCTTCGCCAAAAGCGTTAAATCAAATTTTCGTTTTTCCAAAATATCAAAAGTTAGAAAATCAAAGGGAGATAACTGTTATATCTGAATAATACTTTCCTCTATTAGGGATCATGTAAAAATTACACTCGAAAGTTTATTTAAGATAAGCAAACCCTCTTCATACATAAATTATGCAGCTTAATATTTTGGTTTTATTCTAAGAATATTTTAAAAACATATACAAATGACGAATACTGGGCCAACAAACATTTTCCCAATGCAAAATAATTGCTAAATAAAATATTTAAAAGAGTCTTCAGTATTAATAAGTTTTATTTATTTATTTATTTATTTTAATGTTTATATTTTATTCGTTTCTCTTTACATGTTACTTTCGTTGTTCAACAAAAAAGACAATTTTCTGGTTCTGAATGAATTTAATATTAAATAATCCGCTGAAACAAACTATCTTAATATTTTCAATTATTCATTATCGGATACAAACAACAATCAAATTAAATGGAATACATGTATGATTTAGATATAAAAGATTTTAGATGAGGATAAATGTTTTGAAAAGGGTTACAACGAAAATATCAATTAACACTGTTAAAACAGTGTATTCACTCACAGCTGTGAAGTCTAGATAATTCGGAAAACGGTAATCAGGATTTTAAACAATATGTATTTTGACTAAACAGTTGACAAGTTTACTCGGTGAAAATCGTCAAAGTTAAGGTAGTTGGTATTACATTCACAGGTGCGGTAAATGCGTCTGTGTAGGAACCACTAAAGTCCATGTATGCTGAAAAAGTTCCTATGTGTAAATGTTGTGGGGCAGACCCCTTTTACACAAGATGGACTCGTCCAAAGTATATTTATACTGACAGAGAGAATACCTGCAAGGTTGAGATACATTGAGTCAGGGTGAGAGATACGGAGCCAGTACACACACACACACACACACAGAGAGAGAGAGAGAGAGAGAGAGAGAGAGAGAGAGAGAGAGAGAGAGAGAGAATTATGGCTTCACTTGCAGAGACTTGTACATATACATTCTACTAAGCCGCATTCCTGGACTACTAATCTTCACTTCAAGTCTGTATTCTTACGTTTAATACACTTATTTTTCTATCTCAATTACTGGCGTTGTTTATTATTTGTTCAGGATTCCATTCCCGGAATCCACAACAGTAAATTAAGACCGTCTCCGTGTAATCCCGTTTTCAGAATTGACAAGTCGGGATGCAGTATGGCTGCAGGGAGAACGGTGGTAGAAAATAAATCTGTATTTATTTTTTTTTACCGTATATTTCCGCGTAAATAGTGAGATCAAAACATATAGCAAATTTTCATGAATTTATTCCATACCTGTATTATAAGACGACTGCTTGTTAATGATAAAAAAATGATGTTAATGGACATGTTGTCTATCCTTGGAAATTCAAAATAAATGAAATAACAAAACCGATTCTATATCATGTTTTGTCTACACACGTCCCCTAAAAGAGAAGCCATTGTTTTGTTTACATTTCATCCAGTGATCACTTGGGAATACTGAGTGTCCTTCTTCCTCTTTATTTCCCATATCTGAACCAACACCCTTGTATACTAATGACTATTTAGTTATACCACACCGGTAATCACAAAATACTGCTAATAACAGTATGATAAGAGTATATTCCACTTTCAAAGTTTTTTTTTATATTCATCATTTAGTCGTTATTGAAATTTAGCGAAAGTTAAAGTTTACTGTGAGCGTAATCATAACTTTGTATTTACATTTTCTGAGCTAAGCTTGCTTGGTTACAATATGTTTTCATTGATATAGAATTATACTTCGAATAGGCAATTTATTATGAAGTTATGCCAGCAATATATAAGGTAGACATACTATTATTACATTTATTATCAGTTAACTTGATAATGTGAAAGTTTTTATATACATTATTGGTTATCACGCCGAGGCCGTGGTTAACCTACCGACAAATAACACTCATAATTTAAGTTTTCTTTTTAGAATTGTAGTATAAGACGACCTCCAATTTTTTAGGGACATTTTGGGGATTTAAAGGTTGATTTATACGGGGAACAACCAATGTTATACGAAAATAGACTTCAAAACCAGTGTCACAAATGAGTGTTAAAGGAACAATGTGCATTGGAGGGTTGACCTGCAATGTACATTTATAACTGCCATAATATCAGCGAGTGCATCCTTTATGTAAACACGTGGTCAGTTCAGTTGCTGTATGAGAAGAATATATATAGGTGTTTCAGCCAAGAGGGTAAAAGAGAACTGTCTCCGAGATTCTTAGGCGAAAAGGATCCACGTTCGGAGAAGGCCACAAAGACACATACCCTCACGCCGATATTAACTGACGAAGATATATATTACTGAATAAACCATAATAGGTGTGAGATGATTACTCGTGTAATTATTAGTGTTTGCAAAGATAATGTTACACAATATCAAAATGTAAACAAACATGATAAAAACAGAGTTTACTCTTTTAAAAGCCGATCGAATAATAATTACGATGAAGCTAAGTATTTCTTCGCGATTGATTTGTATTGTTAATAATTTTAACGATAAGTATTTTTTTCATTTATCTTGTGTACGAAGTAAAAGCTGTTTTCTATGCCAACGATCGATATAAAAAAGCAACTGACAATAAAGTGAAATTGTGCGGTAATCATTTTGTTTCGACAATAAAATCCATACACGTGTTCTAAGCTAAGCATTTGATTTCCAGAAGACTTTTCTCACGGTAGACCAATTCTTTAAAATAGGTCTTGGCCAATTTAAGTACGACCGATCAAAGTTAAAATGTAAAACAAAACAAAAAAGTCGAAGTTCTTTATGATAGTTTTTGTCTCTGTACGAAGAATATCAGCTTTTTTATTTGTGAGTTTTAAAAGTTTTGACTTCATAACAGTGTAATCTCTATTGAAGCTGCATTATTTAATTAATAAGAGGGAAAAAAGTATCTGAAGTAATAGACATTTTTTAAACTGTGACAAAAGAAAATCAAGTCTCTCTGCATTTCTGCCCAACGTGGCTTCCCGCTGTCTTTTGTGCAAATATTTTCATGGCAACTGTTCTGACGAGATTTTTCCCCGGTTCCTCGACTACATGAATTTAAGTATGCAACTGGATTGGCATCTAGATCCTATTCTTTTACTGTTGAAATAGCGGAATGCAACCGCCATTTCTACTCCAACAGTTTATTTTTTTCTCGCACTTCTTGACTGCGAAAATCTTTTCCGTTTCCTTGCTTTCCTGATGACTATAACCTTCAATTTTTTTAATGCAACGCCAATCGCCGTCTTATATCTTCTTGAATCTCTTATATCATTTATCTTTCCGTAATCCACCCTATACCCGGGCTTTTTTTCTCGTTTTCACTCACTGCACCCCCCGGGGCCTGCGTACTAGTGGTATTCTCGTTTTCGCTTGGGGTGAAGAGTTTATAAAAGATTCTATGGCTACTATGGCCGACACATTGTATTTTAAACAAATAACACTCTCGGATACATTTTTAAAAATTTTATTCAAGTAAAATATCTGGTCTTACGGCCATGGCACATTGAAATACTTGTTCCCATATGATGCCCGAAGCTAAACGAAAGCCGACCCTGATCAGTGGCTACATGGTTAACAGATTGTGAATACAAGGTGATGTAAGCTTGGATATGCATGTGCTGTCATGGTTAATGGCGCTGAATTGTTAATCGGAGATCCGAGATTCGTTTCCCGTTCGGTTCGTTATATTCACTTACCCAAAAATACCCTTGGGGAAGACACGAAGCCACCTCTTCTCCTTCAAGCTATGGGTTAATTATTAAGACTTGTATCACTATCTGCAAAAAAAAAGAAAAGAAATTCTAACAACCTAAACATGTTCTGGCTTTAAGAAACCTGAAATGGATTGATGAGCGGTAAAATCAATAAGTCAAAGACTTGTTCTCTTATACAAGGCCAGGAAATACATTCCTCCCAAATTCTGATGCTTGATTATTTATTTATCCTGATATTGGAAAATGAAAGTGGCCATGAAGGTTCCATTCTTTTATTCACTTAGTACATTTTGCGATGCTGTACTCATCCCTCTACCCATCTCAAATTGTGGTTCATGGTGACATTTAAGGCGGAATAGTGCAATGTCCTGGCGGTTCGTTTTGCACGAGGAATGATGTGGTTACCCCTTCCATCTTCTCAGAATTTAAAGAGACAAGATCTATGTGCAGCAATTGGTTTTAAATCAGTGTTTTTACCGACAAAATCCACAGGAAAACAGGGCATTACATTTGCGGATGGGTTCGCTGCCAATGTTTCTGGAAATTTGGTCTCCACTACGGATTTTCTGTATGTTTTGCTTTACTTTATTTTTTACGGCATATCAACACCTCAATGGGTTATTTAATACCGATAAGATATTTTAGGATACGTTCGAATGAATAGAATATGTATTCTTTGTAAGAAATCAATTTGTAGATCAAGTTTCACTGACGTATTTTTCTAAAGATGGTTTTTGTCGAAGTTCAAATGTATTGATGGTATATTTTCTTACAAAATATATATAGTTGGTAATATTTTTTCTCAAAAATATATTGCTGGTAATAATGTTTGTTCAAAAATGTATTCCTGATAGTTTTACTATAAAAAAGCAATTTTTAAACATTCATAGTGTTTTGTTTTTGAGGGTTAATTATTTGCCCATAGCTGGGACCCTAACTGGTGCTACAACAATTAAAAGGTGTTTCCACGCTTTCAGAAAAATCTGCCGGATTCAATTTATCGACATACCCAGGACGCCTCATTCGGTGGGAATAAATTATCCCTCTGTAGGGGTGCAGTCTACATTCTGAGGTCCTAGCCGACAGAGCATTTTTTCTCTCTAGCTTTACTTTCTTTTCCATTTTTTGCATATGAATGCAATGCAGTGGAGGTTAGAATCAGGTTCTTCCTTCCCCTATTGCACTGTCGTTCTGGGCTCTAGATTACCATCTACCCGAAGCAGCTGATTAGAAGGCGCCAGTTTTCAACCTTACACAAATTTTACAACTTGGAGCTGAATGGTGTTTGACACTGAACCAACATACAAAATTTACATATAAATAAATGAAAGGTCTGCATGAAAAAAAAAAATCCAAATCTTTAGCAATGAATTTCAAAATTTGCGGGCTTAGCTGAACGTGTCATAGTAGTTCTCAAAGAGACTGCTTGGTGGATTTGTAGGGTATTTCTTTTGTAAACATAGACGGAAAGTACGATACATTAGCGTGTGCTTGAAAAAGTAGCTGTGGGAAATCTATTAATTTTATTACTATTTTCATATTAAGTATATATTTATTTAGGTCATATATATACATGTTTATAGTATTTACATTATAATCACAACTACTTGTGGTTACTAAAGTGGTTTTATAACTAGAAAGTAGTCCGTGGGGTAGAGGTTTGTTTGTAATACATTAAAAAACAAACATGAATATCGGAAAGTTAGTTAATTTTATAAAAATATAGCAGAAACCAAATAAATAAAAAATATAAATCGGGATTTACGGTTTACAGGTAGTTAAATATTGAACTATTTTGCCTCAGCACACTAAGAAATGAACTCAACTCTATGACGTATGCGTGGTATAATAGGTAAATTCCTCATTCATTCACTCAGTTATTCATTTATCGCATTTTGCGCCGTTGTAGTCACCACTCCCCCTATTTCTGTAGTAATTGTGTTTCATGGACACTTTCTAGTGAAAATAGTACAATGGCTTCTCGGTTTCTTTTACACCGGGGATATTAATGTTACCCCGTTCCTTTTTGCAAACGTTATTCCTCCCTCCGGTAAACCCGTCGGTCTCTGAGGCACTTGGTCGGTGGCTACTTGGCTGAGGTGGGTTGAGGAGAGGTGTTTTCCTTAACTGGTCGGATTCCTTTCTGATTACTCTCACTTGGTTTAGTTGACAGGTCGATCCCGTTCAGATTGTGGCCGTTGCAGTACTGATGCAACTTCCTTGAGCCATGTGTGAGAGACAGATATATGCCGTGCACCAATGCACTTCAACAACCCAATTTGCCTCAGAAAGGTAGGATCGACTGCTTCGCTGTAAACGTAATGCAACTAACAATCCGCCCCAGAAACCCTAGTTAAATTTCTAGCGTGCATTAACAAACTTACTTTTGTCACATGGCGTAGGTGTCTATTATACATGCGAAGGTAGCTGACTCTCCACCGATTTATTTATTTAATTTTCTGTCAATGCTCCAAGTTTTAGAGAAATTTTCTAATCATTTAACCCCAAGCAAGGGATAATGTCACTAGGACGCATGAGGTTACACGGAATGAATTAGAAAGATGTAGTGAGGAGAATGGAGGAAAGTAGAATAAAGGAAATGTTTACAGGCAGACAGAAAATGGCGATTGACACTGCATTTAAAGTTTTAAAGATTATAGATGGTAGGAACGCAAGACATCAGGAGGGAGATTCGGAGGTGAGGAGGGCTAGTAAGGACATTGTTAGAATAGAAGTGAACCTTGCCTCCAGCTAGTTTAACAGTAAAACGGTGAAAGCTAGTTGATACTATAGTTGCACCTTTAAATGCATATAGTCGAAGCACGATGGAAAATTGCTCATCAGAACAGTTCCCAGGAAAATATTTGTAGAAAAGACAGAGATAAATCAACTCTCGTCGGTGAGAATGTGATTAATGTCGAGCTGTTAGGCAATTGTCAATTACATAAAACACCTTTCTTTGAATATTGTCAAGAATATTACGATATTCAGCAGGTGCACAAGAGAGATATGGCGTCAATATTCAATGCAATAGTAGATATATAAATGTGCATGATTGCTTCAGATGGGAAGTATTGTCTGGCACGGCTGAATGAACCAACTTTCCTAGCTGTAGAAGTAGAAATTGATGCAATACGGTGGCTCTACGGTGGTAAACCTAAACAGAAGAAGATTTCAATTGTTGCTCTCCTGTAGAGCATAGCAAAGTAATTTTCCCACTGCATTCACAGGGTTTTGGTATTCATTGTTTTCTTTACTTAGACTGGCTTCAAACTAAAGGTCGAAAGAGCAATCGACCCTTATATTTAAGTCGCTGTTGACCATAGAATATATGGTTTAATCTTTCGTATATGCATTTATGAAAATTGAATGTATCAGACAAGAATAGAATTTGATCTTGGTTCAACTTTTACACATTTTGCGATGATAACCGTTGGCTTTTTGCACACAACTTCGAAGTCATGTATGCCATGAACCCAGAAGGCATCAGTGTCCTGGGTATGACGATAAACTACGTTGAACAGCAATGCATCTGATCAGGAGGTTTTGAGGTGAATGCAACCACTTCTTAATTGCTGGTGTTCCCAGGTCTACTCTGACCCGGGGTGATAGCACCTGTTAGGGTTCCAGCTATGGGCAAATGGTTAACACACAAACTTGTGTAAAAATAAGTGTTAATACTAAAAATACTTTAAAAATTACCAGCAATTTTCGAAGGAAAAATTATCAGCAATACTTAAAAAAATACCAGCAATACATTTAAAAAAAAAAAAAAACATTACCAGCTATATATTTCTTCAAGGAAAAATATTCTCAGAAACAGATCTTTGAAGAAAAACATTAACAGCATTAAAAAGAATTGTTGGAATTACATAACCTATTGAAGTTGAAATGCCGTTAAACACACAAAAAACAAACCAAAAAGTATCAAGTATAAAGATAGATATATTTTCTTCTCGTGTTTTAATTGGGAATTACATCATTATTATTTTGCTTTTAAGTATTTTCTAACCTTCAGATTCAATTTGTTAAGGCTTAGAAATATTTAAAAATCAGAAAACGTATATTTTTCGACATATGAAATTGTCAAGTTCATATATTTATATTTGCTCTTATTTACAAAACAATTTCTTGAAATGTTGGAGTTCAATAAATGCAAGTCAAGCAAATATGCAATGGAAGTTTTAATTCAATATCTTCTGCACAATTCTAATTAAATCAATCAATTAAAGACACAACCGTTCAGAAAGAGACAAAGCAAATGAGTGGCTTTTTTTCTTCTTCTTTTATCAAGGGCAAACGAGGGTCAATGTAACCAAGGCGCCTACACCGCACATGTCAATATGAAAGCCAAATTTCCGAATCAAATATTCTTCCATCATATTATATAGATCAAGTTATTTCAGTATAAACAGTGACGAAATTAAATCAACTGAACGTTAGCCCATATTCTGAATAATTTTCCATTTGAAATGCACACGACGTCAAGCAAATTATTGTAGAATTATATAATATCATAGTGAAATTTAAGAAACTGAAAGTATGTACACACCCCGATATTCCTATCCGTCTCTCCCGCAATTACTACATTATCTATCTATCTATCTATCTATCTATCTATCTATCTATCTATCTATCTATCTATCTATATATCTATCTATCTATCTATCTATCTATCTATCTATCTATCTAAACTCAATATCTATGTCTATTTAAAACCAAATTTTTTGATCCGTTCACTGTGTGTAAATCTGTGTTGAATAAAATTAAGTTTACAAAATTACTTTCTCCATCACGAAGCAGTACATACGCTAATTTTATAGCTCGTGCATATATATATATATATATATATATATATATATATATATATATATATATATATATATATAGATATAGATATAACCCTTTGTGACCACGAGAACCGAGTCCGAATCTTACCAGGGTCGGGTTATCAGGAAGGTATATATGTCTATAAGTTATCGGTCTGGATGAGGAGATCCGAGCGTGCGGTATCATAAGAAAGTGCGTCAAAAACATGACACGTGTTAGCACAACACTTGTGAGTTAAATTGGGTTGACGGAGCCCTTTCATACCTGTCGATGGATGTACTAGCACGAAGCGATCGTGACCGAGGATTGAGCGTACTTGCCTTGTGCAGACTATTGATCACGCTAAGTTACATTCTCTTCGAAAAAGTGTATGCAATTTCCGTTTAGCATATTTGAAGTATAAGGCACAGGTAGGCACTGGCGGTGTTGTACAAATAAAGATGTGCTTGGGCAATCGATTGAAACAGGGATTAGGTAGCCGGCCCAGTAGACGGGTATCCTCGGATACAAGTGTCTAGCCACCATACATATATATATATATATATATATATATATATATATATATATATATATATATATATATATATATATATATATATATATAAAGATATTTTTTTATGTTTATACGTTCTTTTTATAGATACAAAGTAAATACTCTGTTTATAATGAGCAGTAATAACGAAAGTTACCGGCCTGAATGTACGAGAAATTTTCATAGAAAATATGCGTCCTCCGACAGGAATCGAACCCTATCCTGTAATGTATCCTATAATGAACCGTCATGTAGCCTGACACAGTCCGAGCCAGTCCTTTTTGGACGACTCGGCTAGACGGTCGAACTCTCTGCCTCTGAGGCAGAGGGGAACTCTCTGCCTTTGGGCAGAGAGGAACTCGGACGAGGCTCCGCCGAACGGCAGAGCCTCGTTCGAGGTGGTTGACCACCCCGATCCCGTTTATACGGGATCTACGGGCTATTTTTGGCCGAGCCTAGGGGCTCGGGTACCCCACTTTAAACCCGGCCTTGTGCCACATCTGTCCCTTGTGGGGAGGACACTAAATACTGTCATGTAGCCTGACGTGCTTAAACATTTAGCCATAGAGGAGCGTTTCGGTTAGCAAGGTCGAATTTACGGTTATTAAACTGCAATTTTCCATGATTTTCTCTCGTACATTCATAACTGCCCGATGCATATCCTAATGTAAACAAATGACATCACACATTATGAAATGGAGAAAGTCCACCAGTTATTTTAAGATATATTTTTATGTTTACACTAAATGTTCTGTTTATGATAAACAGTATTAACGACATTTACATTTTATATGTGAAGAACTACGTTCAGGGACGTACAGTTGGAATGATCTGATAATGGACAAGACCCTTGTGACTTCATAGGAAGTGAGCTTGTACAGAAACATCTCTATGCGAAACCATGTCAAAAAACAATTTAAAATAGCCTAAGTGCATGAAATGAAACTATTGTCTAATGTCTGACTGATTCGGTGAATAATGACAGGATATCACCAGTAAACAGAACAGATCGAAAACCTTCGATTTTGGGCCAAATAGAAAGACTCTATTGAGGTGATAAACAACTTTCTTGTTGATTATATATCCAAAATTTTGCTAATGACACTAATGGGGAGAGAACGCTCGTCCGCATTCTTGAAAACATGACATACACTTCACACTGATATGGGAAGGATTTTTCCTTAAACCCCCCTCTAAATAGTTGAAGATAACTCCAGATTATTAATAATGGAGCAAAAACAGCATCATGTTTACATGCAAAAGGGTATATCTTCTTCAATTACTTGAAAGTACTTTCATTAAAAAAACACACACATTTTGAATTAAAGCAGTTACTGATATGACAGTAGTAGTCTGTATTTATTCTATCGAAGTTAGCCGAGGACATGAAGAGGCAAAACAACCAACTTACTTCTGACCACAATTCTTTTGGAGTTTTTGAAATTCAATTTGTCAGTGTACTACCAGGGATGTAAAAGAAGATACACTTATAAAGCAGTTCTTAAGTTTGATGAGAATTGGTTGAATGATTAACGGAAAATCGCCATTATTTGCTATTTACACGGGTTTCCACGATATGGGTGAACTCAATTATCAAGGTAAATGACTATTAAAAAATCGACATATTGCTGGCTACAATTGACTGTAGTTTGTATTAGATTGCGTGAAAATTGAGGGATTTTTAGTTTAAAAATGTGTGTTCGAATCAATTTCTGTTTAAATCGGTGTTTCGTTTTTCGCAAAATGCACTGCCGTAGAAATAAAAATGAGTTATCGTTGACCTCGTCATGATGTAAATAACATACATATCGAGTTTGAACGAAATTGAAGGAAAAAGTTAAATTTATCGATTTTTGATTAGGTTTATCGATTATTGATTTTAAAAGAAAACATCGATTTTTTACACAAAGAACCTATCTCTTTCATTGTATAATGTATGTGGTAAGTTTGGTTAAAATTCTTTCAAAGGATCTCGAGTGAAATTGCAACACACAGACATCATCTGTTATATATATATATATATATATATATATATATATATATATATATATATATATCCGTCGTCTTCGGCATCCCTTTGGTCGGGAGACGATGGGGTAGCGCTAGTGCGCTACGAGCCTGGGCGGGATGTACGGAGACCTAGGGCTGCCCGGACGTCTAGTTTCCCCTCTCGGCCTTGATTGTAGAGTCAAAAGGAGATGAACCAATACAGTTTGATAGCAGTGCGGCTTCAGGAGTAGCCGGAAGGTAGCACAGAGTGCCGTCCATTCGTACTAGGGGCTCCACTCTGGATTTGACCGTTCATGATAACTTTCATTTCGCGGTTTGATAAGAAAAATTAAAACAATATCTCTCTCCGAGATTAGATATTGTGATTATTTACATCATTTACATTCTTCGGGCTGTTATCCTCATCAGCTGTAGAACGGGCAAAGCGGAAACCATATTGCTTGTCGGAGAGCAGATCATGGGATGTAAGGTGCTTAACCAATTTGGCGTTGATTAAAGCTTCAAAGACTTTGCCGAAGAGTGGTAGGACACTGATAGGACGGTAATTAGAAGAGTAAGATGGGTCACCAGAGTTCTTAAAGACAGGAACAATGGATGAGGACTTCCAACAAACTGGAAAACAAGATTCATTGAGGCAGTAGTTATGTAATTTGGAGAGGGTAGGGGCCATTTCAGGCGTACATTTCTTCAAAGACAATGGCTGGTATCCCAACTTCACCACTGGCCTTGTGGTGGTCTAATTTAGAGATAATACAGGGTTATGTGCAACTCGGTCAATAGAGCCCCAGTTCTAAGGGGGAAATCGGGTGTGGGTACACCGGAGGCATCTAGCGTTGAATTGAATGAGAATGTCCAAGCAGAGCATTCAGCCTTGTCGGTAGAAGAGATCAGAACCGCAGACTGGTTGAACAAAGGATGTATAGAGGGTTTGCTATTGTTAAGTACGCACTCGCAGAGACGCCAATAATCCTCGAAGCCGAATTTGCGAGATTCAATTCGTTCTTTCATTCGAGCAGCAAATAGTGACTAAAAATGCTAGGCCAGCAGCATTCTTCGAGTGATTGATTGAAGGTTCGGTAGACGAAATAAAGGGTTCAGTTCGAAGTTCCGACCATCTGAAGAAGGCCGACGCGTACAACGGACGAAACGTTATGAATATAGCAATGAAAATTAGGATAGCAATCCGAATAATATAAATTAAATCATTTAAAAATTTGGTAAGCATCAACACATCTTAGAAAAGTAACAATCTGATCCCTTTCTAAACCGGAAAACATCACTGAGCTATGAAACTGATGATCAGGCACAAGTCTTCCACTTCAGAAATGAAGTTGATAGACTATTTATTGATATGTAAATAGGAAGATGGGAACATGAGATTTTACTATCGAAAGATATACAGATTCCACAAGGCAGGCATGAAATATTGATAATGAATCTCTCAACATTAGTGGCATCGACCGGCGAATGAATTAATGATCTGTAGTAAACTAATAAAACATTACATGAAAAATGGGAAGAAAAAATGCAATAAAAATCAAATGGAATTGCAAATGAGATGTCATGTGTGATTATTGCGCAGAGAACCCATGAAAAGGTAATCTGAGCCAGTAATGTGTCCAACCAGAAGAAATCTATTTTAGAAACATGCTATAGTAAGTTACATATGATCAGACAACATCAAAAGAGCTAAAATCGTAACGGTGGGGATAATTGTGTCAAACATAATAAAAGAATCCAACTGAAACAAAATGTGAAATGGCGATCGAAAAGGAATTTCCAAATTAGGTTTTTAGAGATTGATCAAGTCGCAATCAGGAAATAGGTGGGGAAAAGAATTTTAAAAAAAAAGTAAAACTATGTGTCAATGCAGTCTGGCGCGTCATGTCCCTTTAGAATATAGATCATGATAGCTCTCCAAAGATCCAATTTACTATCTAAAACTGTTATCATTCATTGGGAGAGATAGCTGAGTTGTTTCATGTAGTATTTGCTACGGTCGTGTAGTCCGAGATTCCATTCTTTAAACAAGGCAAGTTTTTTTTTCAGGTGAGAACGTGAATGCAATACCCAAGGGTGGAATTCGAAATAGACTTGCCGATATCACTATGACTATAAGTTTCCGTTATTTCTTACCTTGTTAGCCGACCTTCCCTGACGATCCGTTTAGGTGAAACCGTGGTAGGTTTGTCTGCCTCTCTAGGTCTATAATTATAATATATATATATATATATATATATATATATATATATATATATATATATATATATATTGTTATAATATATATATATATTGTTATAATATATATATATATATATTGTTATAATATATATATATATATATTGTTATAATATATATATATATATATTGTTATAATATATATATATTGTTATTATATATATAAATAATTAATATATATATGTATATATACATATATTGTTATAATACATATATATATATATATTGATATAATAAATATATATATTGTTATAATATATGTATATATATATATTGTTATAATATATATATATATATATATTTATAACATATATATATTGTTATAATATATATATATATATATATTGTTATAATATATATATATTGTTATAATATATATAAATATATATTATAACAATATATATATATATATATATTATAACAATATATATATGTTATAAATATATATATATATATGTTATGAAATATTTATATATATTGTTATAATATATATATATATTGTTATAATATATATATAAATTGTTTAATATATATATATTGTTATAATATATATATATATATTGTTATAACATATATATATATTGTTATAATATGTATATATATATATACATATATATATTGTTATAATATTTATATAAATTGTTATAATATATATATATTGTTATAATATATATATTGTTATAATATATATATTGTTATAACATATATATATATTGTTATAATATATACATATATATATATTGTTATAATATATATATTGTTATAATATATATATATATATTGTTATAATATATATATATTGTTATAATATATATATATATATTGTTATAATATATATATGTTGTTATAATATATATATATATATATATATTGTTATAATATATATATATATTGTTATAATATATATATTTATTATATATATATATTGTTATAATATATATATATATTGTCATAATATATATATATTGTTATAATATATATATATAATATATATATATATTGTTATAATATTTCTATATATATTGTTATAATATATATATATATTGTTATAATATATATATAATTTATAACATTATATATTATATAATATTGTTATAATATATATATATATATATATATATATATATATATATATATATATATATATATATATATTATAACAATATATATATTAATATTATAACAACATTTGTATAAATGTCATTGGGGAAATTCCTGAAGATATCTTGGTCAATG
Source organism: Acanthosepion esculentum (assembly GCA_964036315.1). NCBI lineage: Eukaryota > Metazoa > Mollusca > Cephalopoda > Sepiida > Sepiidae > Acanthosepion > Acanthosepion esculentum. The sequence goes on along the minus strand of OZ038489.1, from coordinate 101,670,467 downwards.
ATAGGATTCACAGGGTCATTAAGTCTTTGGGGGTTCTTGTCTAAAACATAGAACATCGAAATGAAAAAAAAAAGGACCAGGAAACAGCTTATATATCTTTTCCCTCTTTCACCGCAATTTGGAAATAAAGAAATTTAACTTGTAGAACGCCGTTATATTTGTACTTGTGTGTTTGTGCGTGAGGGTGTGGCTGGCTGCGCCCTTTTTTACTTCCTGAGTTATGCGCTTATTAAGGCTCCAGTAATTTCGGTTTTACATTAATGGCGTCATTTCGAGTGATGATTGTTAAAGAAAGCGTGTCCTCCGGTTTTAAACAGAGGTGCAACAATTTTGTCTTCTTTCCTGCAAATTCCACTTATCGGAAACGTCGATTAGGAAAAGCTTATTGACTATATTTGGCTTCTAGATGAGGTGTCGTCTCAAGTGAAAAATGTCATCTGCTAACGATATACAACAATTTTATTCGATTTAATTTACTGCCATTTTCCTTTTTCGTTTGTTTTCTATGGACAAAAAACTTAAACTTCTCATTATGGAGGCTCTTTCCAATAGTGTTTCGATCCTTTCTAGCACTCCATTGAATCTAACATCCCTATTATGTTCTGTAATTTTCGCAGTTTACTCGTAAGGGTCTGATATTGAAATCTCTAGGAAAATAAAAGCAGAAAGCATCCGATTCCGTTGAGATAAATTGGAAATGTTTTGCTTTCAATCGCAAAATGTTTTCAGCGTATATTTTGGAAAGTTGTTCTTTTTGTGCAACTCGATTTTGCAGGAAGCAAAAAGCGGATAAGACGAATCAATGCATAAAAAGAAAGGGAATTGCAAGGCAGAGATCGCTAAATCAAAATATCATGGCCTTGCTTCGAAAATTGGTGTTTGAGAAAGAAGTTCTTCTCACGTGAAAATGCAATGTTTAATCTATTTCATTTTCACCATATTTTTCTGTAAGAATATATATATATATATATATATATATATATATATATATATATATATATATATATATATATATTCTTTGGAGAAAGTTGTTATAATATTTATATATATATTGTTATAATTATATATATATATATATGTATATATATATATATATATATATATATGTAATTTCCCCAATGACATTTATATAAAAAGTGAATCCAACTGACTAGACACGATTTTGAACTTGACTCGTCGATTACCCTGCTTGTACTGATAATTTACGCTACCCAAACATTCCTTTATTGTGGGTCATTTAATTAATTTAATTTTTTTGACTGATTTGATTTGCTTTGTTTTTTAACGGCATATCAACTAATTTATGGGTCATATGATGCCGAAATTTAATTTTCTTGGAAGTTTGGAAATAATAAATGGATGATATATGTCAGTCTGCTTTCACAATTGAATACATGGTAGATTATTCTCAGATTTTGTACATATACATCTCTGTGTGGACATGATTGCTAGAGATGTTTATGATTTATGTTACAGTTTTGCTGGAGTTATATTTTGGAATAAAGTTTGATTTTAAGAAAGGTAACATGTTATTTTGATTAATGTGATGAAGAGTTCTTCATGTTAGTCGTTTGGTTGATTTTGTTAAGCGGCATGTCATTACAATTACATTCGGAAAAAATTGTATCGACCTTAAAAGCTTTAGTACAATTCAACTAAGATTTTTCATGATTTTCCCCCTGTACTTCAACACGAATTTTTCAAGGGAGGTAAATACAATATTTCGGAAAATACTTAAGTGCGGAGAAATCAATGACTTATTTCAGCGCTATGAATTATGAATCACCCAATCAAGATACAAGTAGGATCGATTGGTAGGATAATCAACTACCTTTCAGTTTATTCGTTTATAAACCGTTTTAGAATTTACTGGCGATAGCATGCAAAAGGGAAACTTGGTTCTTCATGAGCTTTTTGCCTGAGAACTGAAAATTATTTTGTATCTATTATAAAGCACTTTATAGCACTCATAATACAAGTAATGCTTCAGAAACCTTCCGTGAAGCCTGTATTAATTCGTCTGAAGACATACTCCAAACTGTTTTTTTAACTCTTACGTTTGTCCTAGAGACATTTGGTTATAGTTGTGGACTAGTTCATATAGTCAACGTAGGCTTACTATATACTCCGTAACATCAACATCTCCCGTTTTGAGATTAATAATTTTTTAAATATTTTAATTTCTTATTTGTATTAGTGTCTCCCTCCTGGAGAATTCGGTAACGCACTTGAATTGTAGTCTTTTCCAGTTATTCAGTACGCTTTTATCTCTGGAACGTGTCCCTGTATGTTCCATTCTGGCATATCGAAAATGACATATTGCATTTTTATCGGTTTTTCCAATAGTTCAGGTCATTCATCGATGTATTTTTTTCAGCTGATTATGATGACTTTTATGTTCAAATCTTTCTCTTTTACCATGTAAATCAACATGCCGATTATTGCTGATATTGTGCCGTATTCCCACGTTTCCTTTCCATCCTCATATGCTAAAAAGAACACTTTATTGTCGCCATTGAAACTTTTGAAATCATTTTTTATCAGTTAGTGTTTTCCGACTTGGTAATAACTCATCGAACACCGATTTAGATTTCTAGCAATAATTAATTCTGCCGACGTCATGTTTGATTGTGAAAAGGGGTTAGGTGATACACGGTAAAACTCTCAGACAATTTGAATTGCTTTTTCATGTTCTCAAGTATTGCTTTCTAAACCGCTTATTAGACGTTCTCACAAACCGTTCCGCTTGTCTTTTCGACCTTGGGTGATACAACGGCTCTAATAAGCTCAATGGTGAACATCTTAAATACTTTACCCGTGAATTGCTTTCGCTATCAAAGACTAGGTTATCTGCTATGTCATATCTCGCAAAAAGTTAAGGAACGAAATTCACTGTACTAAAATAGTTGGATTTTTTGCACTTATAAATTTCAGGACATTTCGTGAAAGTATAAAACTACCCGAACATGGTACCTGCAAAATCTATATGCATCCTTGATCATGGCGTGTCTGTCTTTGGCCATGGTTCCATCTTTGCGATAGGTAGTTTTGTTGCCAGAGCACAGCCTCTGCAAGCTATCGTTATTTTTCATTATCTTGGTTGACGACCATATTTATCAGTAATTTGACCAAGGTATTTAATTTTCGGCATAGGCAATTCGTATTTCTCTTAACTGACCATGAATCCAGTACTCTCTTAGTTTTTCTGAAATTATTTCCACAGGCTCAACAGGACTTTTAGCCATTTAATCAATTCAATCTAATGTCTTCCAGATAGGTCTCTATGAAATCGCATTCCGAAAGCATGGTATTCATAACTTGTAGAAAAATAGCAGGCTCCACCTTTATACCAAAAGAAAGTCTGTTAAACTTACATAAACCTCCTTGGGTATTTATGGTGGTTCATTCTGAATATTCATTTTCAATCTGAATTTGTAAATGCACTTCAGAGAGATCCAAATGTGGAAATACTCTTCCGCTGTTTAACTTTTAAGTTTACTCTGGACTTGGTAGTGGGTAGTTATGTTTCTAAACTGTTTAATCCTGTCGAGGTATCTGCGCAAACAAGAAATTTATTATTTTTCTTCACATACATCGGCGGTGCTGCCCATTTTGAATGATTTTTTTTTTCGATTACATCCATTCTTTCGGTTCTAACTCTTCCTTGACTTGTTCCAATGCTGCGAATGGTACTCTCCATTTGGCCTCAATACTAACGACATACATTTTTTTTAATTAAAATTCCGCTTTGAATGTTGAACACCAAAACAGCTCATTTGATTGAACATCTGGAAGACATTTTTTAAAGTCATTCTATAATATTTTCGCCCTGAGTTTTTTTTTTGTTTTTATTTAAATTAGTCTCTTGTTCACTTACGTTTTTACAATAAACATTTATCGGCAAATCGAAAATTTCAAATATTTCCATCGAGTTAGTACCAAATAATTTCGTAGCATTTTTAATATATAAACTTCAGTTTTCAATAGCTTATTACGGCATGAGGCATTACAAGTCATTTTTCAAAATAAATCTGACCAGAAACTGAAATCCCGACATTGGAAGTCCATTTTTTTTAAATAAAGGCTTTCAGATTTCCTTCATTGTTTTTCAATATCACTAGAAGTGCCCAGAGACATTTTCACACCCACATTATTTTCACAAGTTTCAGTCGCAACGCTGCGTACGAATTTCTTTGAGAATGTTATTCTTGTTCTGGCTTTGAGAGTAATTTATATGTCTCATTTACCACACTTTTAACATTCTGCTTTTCTAAATGGACAGTCATTACCAAGATGTAATTTACCACATCTGAAACAATGATTTATTTTTCTTTATATATGTTTGTCCTTTGCTTAACACAATGCATCGTGTTAGACACATAGAATTATCTAGCAATCGTCTACCATTTTTTGCATTTTAATATTACTGTTTTGTTCAATTTTCCTGAACCTTTCCGCTCGTATTTCAGAAAACCTTTTTAGCTGTTTAACCTTGAAACAAAATTAATCCTTTGAACATTTCTGGACTCATTTCCTTTATTCTAAATATTTCATATTTTTTGTTGGCGATGTCAGCATACGTGACGCAATTTTCGTTGTCTTTTTTTGCTTACATTCAAGCATTTCCAAAGAGCATTAGACAAAGAGCGCTTGTCACTAAAGATTTTCCTCGGAATATGTTTCGTGTCTTCGAACTCGATTTCACCTGTTTTTTCCCAGTAATATGTCTTTGCAAATTTTATTTTTCATATTCTATCGGAATTTTTTTTCCTAAAATAACGCCTCATTTTCCAGCTGCTGTATTCCTGACTCTATATTTATCCATATCTACAAATATACGCAGAAAATTTCCATCTCTCATCAGGAGTGTACACAAATTCTGATATGTTGTTTTGGACATCACCTGGCGTAAGAGACATTTATTTCTACTTTTTCTTCCTAATTATATCCATCAACTCCTTTGGCCGTTTTTAAGTTCTAGCGGTTATTGATTTTGTTAATGTTGCTGTTTCTTTTGTTGAATTTCAACTATCGAATTTGTCCCATATTCGTAAGAATATCTGTTTTCCTACACCCAAAAGTAATTTATTTATTCTACACAAGATTTTTCTTAAAACCAAGTTGGCTACAATTCTTGTCGTCACTCATATATTTGTTCACGAAGAAACAAGTATTTTCCCGTACTTAGTATTATTTTCTAAAATCATTTTGACTCAAGTTATAATTTGTACTAGTCCCTGAAACATAGTTACTGTTATAATTTCCGAATCCTCGACACAACGGTTATAAATCGCCTGAGTTTCGAAACCCTCGTCGCCACCGTTATAACGCGCTTCATAGCGCTTATAATATAATAATGCTTCGGAAATTTGCTGTGACACATCTATTAATTAGTCTGAAGACTTATTCCAAACGGCTTCTTTTTCTTTCTTACCTCTGACCTGTAGCTCTCTCTATATATTTATTGACTAGTTCATAGTTACAAGGTTTTACTATCTATTCCACAACAGTATCAAATACTGTCCTTTTTTTAAACGGGAACCAGGAAAATTTAAAATGCATATTGAATTATATGTTTCATTTGTATATGTAAACTAAGTTTATGTACTTAACTGATAAATTTTTTCAAAAACTATTTTCTCATGATTATTTCAGAATTAACCGTTTGAGCCCTGACCACCGCTTTACCGCTGGTAGAGAAAAATGACTTAATGCCCAGCCTCCGGTTGAATGGTGGGTAAACACTTGTAACTTTTTATATCTACCGTGAAACATTACATACCAGTTATTTGCGAATTTTGATTCAGGAGCCTAGGGTGAATGGTTAAAAATGTTCAGGAATGCAAGGCTCAAAGAGTTAAGGGAATTCTTTTTACGATATCATTGATTAAATAGGGGAAATGTTTGATTGGATCCCAATATTGGTTCCTTATGAACACTCGCCTGGGAAGCGAAAAGAAGGTTGTATCAACTGCAGTCGGCATTTATCCAAGAAGGCCTACATTTTATTTATGGAAGATGGCTTTTGTCTGTCAACAGTAAAGGGAAACGAAATTAAGTGTAAACACGAATTGTAGGAATTCATCCACAGCAATCTTTGTTGCGTTTTTGTTGCAATATGAATATTATGAGCTTTTAGAACTCGCAAGGAATATCGCAGAAGACATTTACTGCAGGCAACATGATCGAGTAATGAAAGTATTATGTTGTGATTAGCTGCCTCAATATACAGAAAAAGCTTTATTGATCAGCATCAGAATGGAAAGACACATTTTGAAAAACCATCCCTAGAAAGAAATAGGATTGTTAAGATGGAAGTAATTCTAAAATCTTCCATACTCACTAGATAAACTATTTACCCCACTTCATTTTCGTTAAACAGCGGAACGCCTCATAAGTCTGGAAATTTTGAAAATAAAAACGGAACATTTCAAATATTTTTCATAGAAAGTCTCAAATTACTTTAAATGAGGTATCGATACTTTACTTTCATTTAGGTTTGCAGTCGTTGAAAATGAAAGCGAATGCATTCTTGATAAACAATATTTAAATGAATTTAACCCGTATTTGATTTTATGTTCTTCCTCGTATATCGTAAATCCTTCAGAACATACAAATATTTAAATAAATTTACCGTGCATTTGTTTTTATATCGTTTTTCCGAAAACATTATTTTGCGACCATCCTAATTCATTATGAAACTTATGGATTTATTTCAATTAGAAAGGACATTTTTATTAATCATATAATAACTTTTTTTAATAGTCTTCATTTTAATGTGAACATATGACAAATAAAACAATGTAAGGCCTGAGGAAAATACTTTTTTAAATAGGAGATAAAGCGGTAGGATTTTTGAGCTGATCTCATCATCTGGGAAAGATATAAAACTATTGTATAGGATCAAAATAATTACTCCATTAGTAAACGCTAGAAATTGGAAAATATTTTATTATAAATATGTTATGAGCAAAGAGAGTAAAGGCAAATATATTCGACGCTTGAATTTATGCATAGTGTCTTTACAACTATGTTCGCGTTCTCCATCAAAAGCACTCATGCTTGCCTCCCATGGAAATACCCCCAACTCTTCCATCTGAATGTCTTCGCCGTCAGTTCTGGGTTTTAAATGATCAGAAGGAGCCAATTCATTCTTTCCTGTTATAACGTTATTATATCCCGTTTTCCAATAAATTAGTTTTTCCTGGCTTGGTTTTCTGGCTTCTACGCACAATATTTTGCATTTCTTAAAATAGGGCGTTGTTATAGCCAAACGAATTTGTTTCCTCCATCAATACAGAGTGGATTTGCATTGTCCCAGTATATGGAATCGTTATACAACTCTGTAATATTCTGTTTATGGTGTCTCTGGATGGGGAATGTCTTCAACTCCATTTTCACAGTCTGCAACATTCTTTCGGCTGGTCTGGAGTCTTTTTTTAATAATCTATCCAGTTTGTTTTAACCACGAACACAAACCTTTATTACAAACTTTTGGTGCATTGTTGGAAACTAACGTTTTTGGCACCCCATTTCTGAAAAATATTCCTCGTAATATTTGCTTTACCGTCGCTAATTCCTATCCTAACCAATTCAATCCATGTAGAGAATGAATCCAGCAAAATTTAAAATTGTCCTATGCTTTTAACATGCGTATGATCAATATGAACGGAGGCTAATTCCATTTTTTCTTTAGACCACGAATATATCTTGGTTTGCTGAATGTTTGCTTCTTTATTTCCCTACATCTTCATTTTTCTAAGTATTTTCCACATCCGCCTAACAGCCAAGCCACGAAGTTTTTAATTTTAATAGTGTCTGCGTTGCTGTTATCCCACGATAAACATCATCGTGTACATTTTATTGCGACTTTTATGAAAGTCTCTGGTGGTATAGAAATATCTCCATTGGATATAAGATCATTCTCTATAGTTAATCTGTTCCTTATTTTATACGTTTTTTTTTTCTGCTTTAAAACAATCACTTCAGGTGTTCCTTTTAATTCTAGATGCAGTCTTGCTTAATACCGGATCCTGTAAGTTGTCAAATGCAAGTCGATCTAAAAGTAATGTATCTGTTTCAATCCAGGCCAATATTGCATATTCTGATTTATCTGATATTTCTAATGGTTAACTGTTGAACTTTATTATAGACAGAGCATCTAAATGGGGAATAATCTTTCTTTTTGCATATTAGATGTTAAGATCAAAGACAATGAGCATTATAATCCTTAAAATTCGAGATTTAACTGTAGGAAAGTCTTTCTTGAGATTTAAAAATAATCTCTAAAGGTTTATCGTGGCATTTAAGCAGAAATTGCTTGCCTAATAAGAATTAGCGAACTTTTGTCTATACTCCATATGATACCAAACGCTTCTTTTTCAATATGTGAATGGTTGTCATCGGTTGACGTTAATCTTCTAGAATGGTATAGTTTAGGATTCTCTTCTTGAAACATAATCGCTGTTACGTCACTCTCACTTGAGTCTCTAAAGTTGCTTCATTTTTATGGTCAACATGTTTTACATTTGTTTTTTTTATAAGTCTCTTTACATCTTCAAATGCTGTATTCTGCCACTGACTTCATTTAAATTCGTTGTTCCTTTTTCGTATTATCGCAAAGGATTTTATCAATTCATTATACATTGGTAATTATCAGCTGTAACAGTTGTCTAACCCTGAAAAAAAATTGAATTCTTTTTTATTTGTACTTCTAGATGATTCTATTTTCTTTATTAAATTTGGTGAAATTCCGTCTTTGGAAATACGGTATCCCAGTTATGCGTTAGTGTTGAAATTTAACATAGATTTATCCTTGTTTAAGGTAATCCCTGCATTTTGCAATCCGTTTAATTATAATTTATTTTTTCTTTTAGCTCTGGTAGCACCAATACATATATCGTCTTGATAGATGATCATATTCTTAACATCGCGAATTATTTCACTTCCAATATCTATTTGATAAATTGCAATTACTATGTTTTCATATGAGTAAGCCTAATGGAGAGATAGGCTTAGTGACCTATTTAAATTTTCCATGAATTTGTAATTGTTATACGCAGATTTAAATTAACCCATTACCTGCCATGAGCCCCATTTGGGGATCTATTAAAATTAAACTAACTACATGTTATTCCTTGTATTTACATTGTAATGCTTACATGCACTACATTTGCAGAGATATATTTTACATAGTTACCTCCACGAGATTGCTAAAAAAGGGCAGAGCATGATGAAAAAGACGCCAAACTTGACGAAAACAAACCTTTATCGTCTAAATATTTCTGTTATTATTAAGAGGAAAGATCAAAGTATTTTTGGAGTATTTGTTTACATTTTTAATCGTTTCTAACACATCCGAAAATTTCGTTAAAAATCTTGTTTTTTCGTGTCAGAAAAATTGACCATTTTTTTCCATTTTATAGAATCAATGAAAATCTCAGTTTGAAATTCTTTTAAATATCAATTATCATTTTTTCAATCTTATTTTAAGAAAATCAGAAATAATAATGTTTATTTAAATTATTTGGAACCAAGCTTAACTTAGCTTCTGCGGCGAAAAGATGTAATTTGAAAATAAAACAAAGCAGGTCATAAACGTTCGCGTCACTTGATAGGTGCTGAATGACATATTGACGGATTCCGTGAGGATAATTTGTTCTACGGAAGGAGAAAAGTGAAATATTTTACATTTAAGTGAACAAATTATTTACCTCGTTATTTTTAAGGAAAATTTTCAGCGCTCTAATTATTTTTGTTTTTTTTTGTACTTAGCTTTCACCGTTACGTTTACGATGCTTTATGGAAAATATATTATAAAGAAATTAAAACAAGACTGTTACGAATGAGATTAAATTTCATAAGAAAGGTATCTAATTAATTTATAGGTACCTTTCTTATGAAATTTTATCAGAAGTGTACATAAAATATAATTTTATTTACATTTACTACATTTTACTGTGTTATTTGTATTATTAATTTTGATATTTAATTTATGGAAAAAATGCCATAACTGAGATTAATATAAAAATAAGATCATATAAATTTCATAAGATGATACTGATACTTTTAGTTGAAATTGAAAAATCAAATATTTGACATTGAAAAATCAAATAAACTTCTCCACAGGGTGTTTCGCAAAATTAAAGGCCTTAACAGCGGAGAACGAAGCTTAACTCAAATAACGCAACTTAATTGTATTCTGGTTGGTCTTCCGTAATTTATAATTACAGCCCAATTATAAGCACAAAATTACATATCTTAATTACTGCGGATCTTCATATTAGTCAAAACGATACAATTTACAACAAACTAAAAAAAGATCTATCTCATAAGGACACTTACAAAACCTGATGCGGCTTTTAACTAATTTTATAATATTTTAACAACTTAAATGTAAAAATCTATTATAATTAAAAAATAACAAATAATTGTATTAAAAATTCATTTTTCATCGAAAAATCTTTTTGCTTTCAGAAAATATTGTCCATATTCATAAAAATAAGTAAAAGCAAATAAAAGCATTTGAAATTAAATAACATATTTGTTTTATTTTGTTTTGTAGGTTATAATTCAAAGCTGATTTTCAGGTAGGGGGGTCCAATTAAAAAAAAAACATGATTTGCATTCCTCAAAGCCTTGTACTTTTAACTATTGTAATCACTAAAACTGACGCGATCGAATTTCTAGCGTTTTCATGAAATTAGTCTTTTGGGGGTAATATATATATATATATATATATATATATATATATATATATATATATATATATATATATATATATATATATAAATATTTCTGCAATGACTTTAATAAAAGAAAACATATTTATAATAATTTCAATCGTCTGTGAATACTTTCTGAAAGTTTCATTAACATCCGACAATTATTTTCATTTTTGCAATATTTTCCAAATTAATGTCATACAAAAAAAAGTGCTAAAAATTGTATGTTATTTTACTAGTTTCGGTGATACAAATAGAAACAAGGATTTTAAATAAAAATTCAGATTGTTCTAAAAAGGAATTTTTTTTTTAAATAATTAAAATAAACTTTTATCTTTCCTCTTAATAATAACATAAATATTTAGACGATAAACTTTTGTTTTCGTCAAGTTTGGCGTCTTTTTCATCATGCTATGCTCTTTTTTTAGCGATCTCGTGGATGTACCTAATTTTACAACACTTTTTAAAAGTTTAATGTTTTTATTATTAGCCATAAGAAGACACTTTCTGTCGTAATTTTACATTTCACGAGTAGAAAAATAATGACTATTTTGTAAAGTAATTCTTTATTATATCTAATCAATATTATTTTTTTATGTTTTATACGCATATATATTTGATGCTCTAGTTTCTAATAAGACGGAAATGGTAACTACTGAATTTAAAATTAAGGAATAAATAAACTACTAAGACACTTGTCTGGGCCCAAAATATGCAATAAAAAATAGCATTTAATGGGTTAATTTTAGTAAAGTATTTAATTCCCAACAACTCTTTATAACCAATTTCAATGTTAGGAATCGAGAATTAATTGAAGCATGTTTTCTGGTTTACTCCAAATCCACACACCCATAAATCTCCATCCGGTTTTCTTAAAACAACAACGGGTGGAGTGTAAATACTACCGTCAAAGGGAAAATGCTCAGACATTTCTTGCTCCAGCATTTTTTTATTTTAATTTTTATTTTAGGAGCTACTAAAGGGAGCATGTGTATAGGCAGTATGTGAAATTAACTGTGGTGTCTATTTTCTTTTAAGTCAATGTTCGCTTTTTAACCCTTTAAAATCCCCGTTTCCAACTTCATGCTGTTAATTAATTTGGTTGTATCCACTTTCAAACCATCTATTTACCCAAATCCATGAGCTTTATCTCATTTCCCTACCGTGATGGGAATAATTTCGAAGCGTGTCCCGGTCACAAAAGGTCCTTCAAAACAAACTAACATTTTTGTGAAAGGGCCATCGGACAGTATTAGTTTCAGCCAACATTAATTTGGGTTTGCACAATCGTTCCCCCAAATTGGAATTTGTGTAGTATCACTCACAGTATCTACTTGCATAGGAAAAGTTATACCATTCAGTTTATTTTTTTTCCTCTGAAACTGTGCGATTTCCGCCATTGTATCGGAAATACCTCTGTATTTATCTGAAGTTAGCGTTAAATTTTCTACCCTTTCTATTTTTCTTTGTATGCTTAAAAAGAAACTGGATGTTTTTCTTTTCAGAATCCCAGCGTACTTGTCCTCAATTTGGTCATTTTTCTTGCTCCATTTATCCTTTCTTGTTCTGTATTTGCGTTGCACAAGGTAATCCGATATTCTGTATGCTTCGACATTATTCTTGGATATATTGAATTATTCAATTAACTCAAAATTGTTGTAGATACTCTACAGATGCATCCATACACATTTAATCAGTTGTAACCGTTCTAAGATGTCATGTTTGTAAGAAGCATCACACTTACCTTCTGTTAATCGCAACTGAATCAACTAACCTTCGATTTTCCATTGCCACATTTTTAAAACTCACAGAATCCGGAAGATTCTCGTTGCTTGTGTACATACTGTATTATTGTTTCGTTCGTCATTTTTTTGCTCGCAACAATATTCTTCCTCTCAATAATACACAACTTCTTTTTCGGCCGCACATTTCAATTTATAATAGCTTACATTCGTGAAAATGTCAAATCGTCCAATTCTATTTAATAGGCCATGACAGAGATCTTTCAGATGATCTTATATACTGCCGGAGCCAAAAATAAATCTGTAAGCTCATTCTCCCCAACCCTGAAACTTTGTGATATTCTACATTCTTGACTCTTGTCTGGGAAGAAAATAACGAATCCATGTTTCCACAGAGTCCAGCCCATCCAACGGTGTTAGAAATCCTATTGTGTGCGCCATATTGTCCAGATATCTTCTAGTATGTGACGTAGAATATCAAAATCCCTACCGAGTGAGGACTGACATAGTAGTCGCTTGACTCTATGCAACAATAAAGGAAAACAATTTTGACTTATCTCAATGCAAAATATTAATAATAATATTGATGTTAGGATATTTTATACGACAGAAAATTGATCTATATAATTATGCCAAGAATTAATATTGAGGCTTCATGAAAATTTTGGTATAAAATAAATAACTGAACATGAAATATCTTTTAATGATGTTTTCATTACACATTTTAGAGAATAAAACAACGCTACCCAAAACTTATATATATTTTTAATCATATCCTCCCCCATGCAAATCTGACGAGAAACTGAAACACAAGTGTTTACTGAGTGTGAGATATCAAGAAAGAACGAGCAACCTTAGGGAGTGAAGAAAATAGAAGACTAATCAAGACAGTAAATAGTGATTGACATTGCATTTAAAATTTTGAAGATCAATCTTGTCAGGAAAACATAAAACAGGGAGAGAATTCTACAAACGAGAAGTGCGAGAAAAGAAATCGTTAGCTTAGAACTTACGGTTGCGAATTCAACAATGAAATGGTGAGACCTAACCGCCACTCTTGTACTGCGATAAATTCATAAAGCCTAGGAAGCATAGGAAGAGTTCCTCCAAATAATAAACATGTAAGTATTTATATAAAAGCTTCAGGGAACCTACATTACGGCGGCGGAAAATGGCTGGAGCTGAGATAACAGGGTAGGACCAATAAAATTGATGATCTTTCTTTATATTTTAGCAAGAATTTCTAAATATACACAGGAAATGAGGCAAGATAGATTCTGGGGTGAAAGATTGTCTAGTACGATACGAGGAACCGACTTCCTCATCTGCAGAACCAGCAGTGAACTCAATATAGACTTTTCACTTCATATCAGCTGTGAAAGTTAGATCAAGAAATCGCAAAGAGTCACGCCCATGGATGCTAACGTCAGTCATGGTACACTATTTACATTATTCGGACTATTGTCCTCATCTTTGTCGCTGTATTTATTACAAAGTTTCGGCCGTTGTACGCTCCGGCCTTCTTCAGGTGGCTGTAATGTCGAAATGAAACCTTTATTTCGCTCACTGGATTAGACTGTTCTAGTTCCACGTGCCATGCCTACATAATACCTCATCTCAGAAATATAGTCAGTCATGATGTTGGCAGGAAGAACAGTTCTCTCATGTTTTTTTAATAGAGAAAAGTATCGTTTGGGAGGTATTAAAATTAACTCATTATTTATTCACCCAATTAACAATAAAGTTTAGGTCCATTGTTAGATCACATGGCCAACTTCACCTCATCGAAATGTTCAAACTTATTCTCGAGATAGGTGTAAACGAGTGCGTTATCAGCTTACGGGCCAAGTTAGTAACTGATGTCATCAGGAAGCTCGTTGATAGTAAAAGGTTGATATGTATGTTGGACAACGCTCTTTAACAATCAATATAAGTGTATAGATTGAATGTGGCTGCGTTGGTTTCGTTTTTTTCTTTCTTCCGATTGGCTCCGTGGTGAATTCAGTGCCACAAGTTTATTGCAGTGTATATTGCGGGGGATGGGAAGATCTATACGAAAGACAAAAGAGATAAAAATGAAATTTCATACAATTCTATCCTCCAAATCTTTCACAACTACAACTGAATACTTAATGCAAATCGGATCACAACTACTGCCAAAACAATAAAAGACTTAATTGATACAAAACAAAAAAATAATAAGGTAAAATTTGAATTTTCTCTATGTCTCTAATGCTTGCCAAAAGGAATACATAGGAGAAACATCAAGGAATTTAACTAAAAGCTTATATGAACATAAAAGGTATCATTTACAATACACACCCAATGCATTATTTACGCACTGTAATGTAGTTGACAATAATGTTGATTTAAAAATGTTACTCTAATTAAAGAGAAACCAATTTACTAAAGCGAAAATATATGAAAGGTGTGTTAATCTTAATATAATCCGCAGTAAATTTAGGTCCAGGTTTTTACAACAATTGACCTTTCTTGGAAGATATTCTATTATCCCTATATGTCATATTTAATGACGAAAGTGGTGGAAACATGAAAAATAAGAAACAAAAAATTGAACGAAATCAACTATCCCATAGACTCAAGACATAAAAAATATGAATATTTATTTAAAATTCTCAGTGACCCCTCTCATTCATGTGCGTGTGTAGTCGCATCAGCATAAACCTCACTTTAGTCCGATGAAGCCTTAACGGACGAAAACATTTTCCACTTTGTCATAGTTTTCCCTGAAATACAAATTTATAAAATATTTACCAAGAACATTCAAATAGAAGGAAACGGAAATTTACTGATAAGGAGTTTATTTACTTGACCTTCCTTCTATTGCAGGATGTGAAAACAATGTATTTTTATGCGGGGGGTCCAGACCCGTATATATGGGTAAATGATTAAAAAAATAATGGCCAGTCTGTATGACCACTGTCTCTCTGGCGTCGATATCATACCAAAACTAACCCGCTTAATTCAACGATGAAGACGCTGAACCAGGATTGAAATCTCCAGGACATTGCAACTTTTCTTATCTTAAATGAGAACTGATAGCACCTTTTGACACCAGTTAAAATGCATTTATGTGCATATTGAAATTTCTTAATTAATACGCATGAAGTGTGTTAAATCATATTACTTATATTTGGAGACTTAATGATTTGAGGAGGTTAATTTTGGTTCGTTACTTACCAGTTTGGAGCATTTGCACTCTGTGTTGTTTTCATGCGATACGTGGTCCACTGGGGGAGTAAGAACTCGGGAGAAAGCGGGACACATCTAGCTCCTACGGGTTCCTGTGGATAACGGAAAAACACAAAAGGTAAGTTTTAGTTTAGAACGCTTCTGATTGGCTAGACCACCCGACAGCAAATCAATCAAAATAATGCTCAATATTGAAATTGTCAACATTTCTGATGTCCCATATTTACACTCAGCAGATGTCCACAACTGAATACAAATGTAGATAAGGGTTACGACAACATCATGTTTAAACACAGGTTGCCGTAATTTCACTAAAGTTAAGCAACGTCGTATATTGTCAGAACCAAAACTGGTGACAACATTTCTGTTGTCCCATATTTACACTCAGCAGATGTCCACAACTGAATACAAATGTAGATAAGGGTTACGACAACATCTTGTTTAAACACAGGTTGCCGTAATTTCACTAAAGTTAAGCAACGTCGAATATTGTCAGTATCAAGACTGGTGACAGCTTCGTAATACCAGGTGCTGTAAGCTTGAAAATCCTGGTGGTGTAAAGGATAATCGCTCGGAATTGTTAAAAAACTCTTCTCGGTTTCGTTATATTTGCTTACGCGTAAGCACTCTTGGGAAATATATGAATCCACATCTTTTCCGCAAGATATCGGATAGTAAGCCATGTATCGCTAAAATATTTTTATTTTTTTAAATTCGTAAAATATGAAAAATATTTTCTGGTCTTATATTACAGTCAATGGGTGGATAAGCGGGAGAAAATGAATCAATGAATTAATCAAACAACAGCAAAAGTTCAACCCCTCTGTTTTTTTACGTCTTTGTAAATGCCGCGGCATGATCCTTTGTGACAACACTAGCAAAACTTCACTGATATCAGAAGTTATATTGCCTCACTGTATCTGGGAAATTTTAAGGGAAATAAAAATTTGTCAATCTCTTAGTAGATTGAAGTTCTAATGATTTTAGGAAAATCTATAACAAATTAAAAAAAAATAAATGTGTAACGCTTTCATTTTTTTAGAATTCATCGGACTAAAAAGCAACACGGGTCACACCAAAATTATATAATTTTCTGAAATAGTTCTGATATACAAGAGTAATTAAATATAGTTTGTTCTGAACTAACTTTTAAAAAATGGTATGTGTTCTCTGTAAATAGCATTTCCTGTATCTAAACGCGTGCTTCCAATCCGGTCTCACATTCTTGTTTTATTTTTTAATCATTTAACGCCAATCAAGACAATGGGGCTACTAACACCCACTGTCTTCCCATGAAGGATCGGGTACAACAAAGAAAGACAATGATTAAGAAGAGTTAAGTTAACGATTGACATCGCATATAAATATTTTAAAGTCCAAGTTGACTGGAAAGCAAGAAACCGTAACAGACAATATGTGCGAGAAAAGAGATCAGAATAGAACTTACGGTTACATCTGGCTATTACAATTGTAAAATGTTATTTTCGAATCATTTTTACGTATTTGTACTTTCTATTCTATTTTTATTTATTTTTGGTCCGAGTGTGTGGAATTGTATTAATTTTTGAAACACTATAAAACGTAGTTTCGACTCTGGCAATACGTAAATGTAATAACAAAGAGAGCAACAGTAGGCATAATGATTTCTTATTTTGTTTAGAGTAATTCACATCAACGTAGTGACTGTTTAAAGTCCTATACAAAAGAAAGAGGTAATTATGAAACAAGGGAGATTACTCATGATTACTTTATCACAGTAAATTTCTTTAGCACTAACTTAAAGAATAATTGAAGTCAGATGAAAATTTGCTTCTACTAACGGTTATTTTATTTGCTGATGATTATTTGTGAGAAAATGTGATGTTTCGCCTGAGAACAGTAGTTGGGTGGGTCTTAGATATCGGTTCTTCTATTGTCACTGTGATATGTTGCAGATTGAGTATCGAATCGAAGAGTGACCCCGATATAAAAAACATCACGGGTGACCAGAAATATTCGAAGAAAAATTCTCTTTTTTTCTCATTTGTTTCAGTAGCGTTAAGGTGGCGGCTTAAAATCTTTTAGAAATGAAGAATATAAAGTGTCTCGAATAGACCTCCGTCCTCAGTCATC
Organism: Acanthosepion esculentum; assembly: GCA_964036315.1. Lineage (NCBI taxonomy): Eukaryota > Metazoa > Mollusca > Cephalopoda > Sepiida > Sepiidae > Acanthosepion > Acanthosepion esculentum. Next base: position 101,652,676 of record OZ038489.1, on the reverse strand, counting down.
GATTTGGACAGGCTAAGCTGGCAAAATAGGTTAACTTGGATGGAGATTAATTCGTCCTCCACACCAGCTTGATTAGGAACATACATAAATCATAGGTGCCAGCCCACTCATGTCCTAGACCAAAATATATTCGTAGTAACTGTTTGGAGATAGATAAGACTAACGCCTCCATGAAACGACTTACTCCCGATTAAATTCTTCCACTCCCTTCTGGTTTAATGAATACCTTCATATATCATAACAAATAAATACATGTTCAAAAATATATTGTTTTATCTTTTAATCTAATGAAAGTTTTACGAATATATGTCGTTTCCAGTTTTAAGAATATGTGAGTATAATGTCATCCAGTAATATATTTAAATATTTTTTATTTGCACGGCTAAGAGATTTGTATGTGGTTTTCGTATATAATCTAGTCAATTTAATTTATATCGTTTTCTTTTTGAAACGTTAGTCAACCTCTTTGAAAAACTAAGCTAAACAGATATGTCCGAAAACTTCAGGGGAAGTCAAGATATAAAATCAATTTGCACTAATGTCACTGTTGAAAAATGCTTAAATCTCTTTAAAAGACATCCAAGATAATCATCTCTCGAACAATATCTGAAATAATAAAAATCTACCATCTCGATATTTATTGTATTTAGAAACAAATTGCGGCACAAGGCCAAAATGGGGAGGATTTTAGGCTGGTTCTCACTATCTTATTCCTAGCTAATCCGATTCAGGAACCATTCATACATTACAATTTCCACATTCACCACAAGACTCGTCCGTCACCAATCAATCCTCCATACACCATAATACCACATTCTCTCAAGGGAGACCTACAAAACGCGCCCCATGCCATAAAAAATTAATGATAATAAATTATAATACATAAAAATCTAATAATGAAGAATGAGAGGGGAGGGAGATGAACCCACTAATAAACTAAAAATCAACACAAAGTAAACTAAACATAACTGATGCTAGTAGGGCCTACCCTCTAAAAGGAGAGGCCGCTGTATTCTGCTCAGTGGACAAAATCAAGAATCTCTCTCTCTCTCTCTCTCTCTCTCTCTCTCTCTCTCTCTCTCTCTCTCTCTCTCTCTCTAAGGGAGTGGGAAAAGGAGAGAAAATTAAATGGGCATGAGAAAATATAAAGCTGACCGAAACGAGGAAAATGGGATCAAACAAACTGGGGAGGTTGGGAATCTCAACCTAGATCATAACCAAAGATATGGCCGGGAACAACACTTACTCACATTAACTAGGTACACAAAGCTTGTCTAACCAAAAAGTCTACCGTCTCTTCACCAATCAATTCTATTTCGCTTTTAAAAATCATTGTTATAGACAAACGTTTGGATTACCAATGGGATCCCCGCTTAGCGTAGTGATGGCATGTATTTTCTTAGAATTTATTGAATCTGGTCTTTTACAAAGCATTATAGGTAAACAATCAACATACCTTCGATATGCTGATAATGCTCTATTAATATATCCCAGTGATACTGACTTACCTGTTTTTGTAGATAAACTAAACAAGCATTGGACGCAACTTAAAACACAGTGTCCACCGGAACTCAACTAATAATAATGACCTAATAAACTTTTATTCTCATCATAACAACAAAATAATATCCAGAATAATCACCGATACCACTTAAAAGCACTCAGAATTTGCAGCCCTCAATATTTACATGAAGGTGAGAAGTACATTGAAAACGAGTTAAAGCTTCTTCATTACGCTATTCGATATTCAATGCGAAACGAAAAGCTTAAATTAAAATTACGTATTCCAAAATAGAAGAGCGGCAATCTTGAAAAACACAACGAATAAAAATAATATTGTTTTATTCACTAACTCTATCCCAACTAGAGCCGAAAAGAAGTTATCGTAACTCAACATACATTGTGTCGTAAGTACTTCTAAAACAATGAATGACTTAATTAATACAAAATAAAACAACGAGGCAAAATTTCCAGGAGGAAGTTACTGATCACACGCAATGTTTGCCAGAGATAATATATTGTAGATATCTAAAGTGTTTTAAATAAAATATTATATGAACGCAAAAGAGACATTTTAAAAATTTACATCTCATTGAACGCATTAGATGCTCATCATAACGAGAGTGACAAAAATGTTGACATAAATGCTACTGGAATTAAAAGTTGGAAATATTTAGAAATTGTGTTAATCGCTAGTTCATTCACAGTAAATTTGCGTCCAGGTCTTTAAAATATTCGTCCTGGGTACGACGTTAAACTGCATCCAACAGTTTGAGGAAGCGTGGAACCACCTCTTAATTGCTGGTGTTCCCAGGTCCACCCTGACCCGGGGTATTAGCACTTGTTGGGGGTCCCAGCTATGGGCAAATAGTGAACTTCCAGGTTTTTTCCAAACTTTTTCCAGCACATTTTTTTAAAAAATATTATTACCAGCTATACGTTTTTGAAAAAATATTATTATCAGCTATACGTTTTTGAAAAATATTATTACCAGCTATACGTTTTTGAACAAACATTATTACCAGCTATACGTTTTTGAAAAAATATTATTATCAGCTATACGTTTCTGAAAAAATACGTTTTTGGAAAAACAATATTACCAGCTATACTTTTTTGGAAAACAATATTACCAGCTATACTTTTTTGAAAAAAAATATTACCAACTATACTTTTTTGAAAAAGAAGAAACATTAACCTTTTCAGCATTAAATGGCCCAACGAAGGTCGATATGCTAGTTAAACAAACAAACTATCTATCTTAAAATATGACACGATTCTTGGAAGAGCTTCTATTATCACCGTGCGGATTATTTAATAATAATAATAATAATAATAATAAAAATAATATATATATATATATATATATATATATATATATATATATATATATATATGCATGCTTAGGTTCGAATTTAAGGTATGTGACCTGGAGGTTATCGTCCTGGGAAGGCTATCACAGCAGTCGGTACCTTTGGAAAGTGACTGATGGCCATACTGTGTTATTCCAACAGGGGAAGTTGATTTTTCATTTTCTCTTGAAAATCAAGATTTCCCTTAGCCTATATTTTATATATACCGACACCAAAGAATATATAGTGCTTAAAACTTTACCCCTCAAATAGATACGACAATATTTGCCTACATTTACTTACCACTTTTTGGCAGTAGAATGGGAGAGATCATTTTAACTTGGTTTATCAGTGCGATTTAATTGAAGGGAAGAAGAAATATATTTCTCAGGCTGTCCGAAGCAACAGTGGTCGGCATAAAGGTAACTTTCCACAATTGCAGGATGTGGCACAACTTTTGTTTAATGTGCAGTTCCCATACACGTACATATGAAGCAATGTCAAAAGTTTTCCAATCCCCTGACCTAAGTGAGTCTGGCGTCAATATGCACCAAACCTCCTCCTTTAATGCGATGAAGAAGGAGCTGCATCAATGTTGGAATCGGCAGAACTAGGAATCTCACGTACATTTAAGAGGATGTAGTCCCATATACCAAATTTCTGTCTCCGCCCTAACCATATTTATATCCAAGCACCTAATCTCCCCAACTAAGGTGTTGGGATCTGAATCAGGTTCTGGATCCCAGCGATCATTGTCACTATGTTGTTTTGAGTACAATGAGGGAGGTGCTTCTTAAGGTTTGGAATCCTCAGTGTCTGTTATCCCTCAATGTAGTGGAGGACGGATACTATAAAGCCAAAAGCCGAGGAAAATCTTCTCGATTCTCAGTAGATATGTCAAAGAGCGACGGCGTTGAATTTAGGCAGACTTCATATGTTCTCTGGGAGAGGTTTGAATGTGTACATCTGGACCTATGATAGTTCACATATATGTGTTTATAAAATATACATATAATATCAAATTACATTCGTCCTTCCACTACAGAAAAAAATCTACGTCGCCAAAGGTTTAATTTAATTTTATAAACCAATGAACAGAAAAAATTATAGAACCAATGTTGAATTTGTAGTGAATTTCATTTTAAACATTTAAACAAGTATGTGAACCTACAGAGTCAAGAGTTGTAATTCTTTCAAAAAACTTTTTTCTCCCGAATATATTAGAATTAAAGGAAGGAAAGTTTTTTTTTTTCCTGTTTCATGGCTTAATCTTCTGAAATTTCAGGAGTGAATAAGATAAATATAGCGAAAAATGTATCAAATAATAAAATAATAATTTTGATTCAATTCCCCGTCAAAAATTCAGTTAGAATTTTGATTAATTATTCATAATTAATTTAAATTGAGAAAAGAGAAAGGAAATAAGTGTTTAATAATACAAAATATTTGCTGTTACATTAATTAAAAACATGTAATTCGCTTCTTTATCCCTGTAGCTAAAGTTATGTGTGTACATCATGGATTCAATTAGTTTCTCGGCTAGGATATGGAAGGCATATCTATTCGGTGTATTTGGGAAGATATTTCTAATTTATTCCTGTTTGTTTGCAGAAAAACGGGAGTTCTTTGTCTAAGATACAACTTTATCCAAGTTTTGATAAGTGTCAAATAATTGGATTTGCTCGTAAAATTTAAGAAGAAATTCACCAAATCTTTAGCGGAAGCCTGAAAAAGATCGTAAAATTCAGTAAAAGAAAATAATTGAGAAATATTTTTCTTCTCTTACAACAAACCTGAATAACTATATACATGTCTGAGATGGGAATGTTTATACTATTTACATTGTTCGGAGTGTTGTCCTCATATCTATTGTCATAAAGGGTCCGATTCAATAATTTCAATTCTGAAATATGAAAATAAAATTAAAACAACAGACCAAACAATGCAAATAAATTAAATAAACATAAATATAGTAATAATAACTGATATAATATATATATATATATATATATTATCGAAGAAATACCCATAAATCTATAATGTCGACATAAAAACAAATTCAAATTTCCATAGTATATGTTTAACTTAATTAGCTACTATATTTTCGTAATATCCACTGGCCTCTAACTGTTCGAATGTAGAACTAATTCTAATTTCTATATTCCCTATTTATTACCGCTTTATCTATAATAATTATAATTTATAAACTTTCCCCTACAGTAATATCTCCCCAAATCTCATTAAATATATATATATATATATATATATATATATATATATATATTTAAAGACATTTATATTATGTTTAACGTTCTTTTTATAGATACATGTATTTAAGCAAATGCTCTGTTTTATAATAAACAGTATTAAATAACATTTACCGGCCTGAATGTCCGAGAAATTTTCATAGAAAATGTTCGCTCTCCAACAGGAATCGAACCTGTATCCTATACGGAACCATCATTTCGCGTGATGTGCCTTAACCGATTCGGCCACAGATGAGCGTCTGGTTAGCAAGGTCGATTTTACTATCTTTAAACTTAAATCTTCCATGAATCTCTTCTATTCAGATCTGCTCTAGCGTATCAAATGTAAACAAATGACGTCATATATACATCTATCTATAAAAAGAACGTTAAACATAATATAAATGTCTTTAAATAAATTGTCGGGCTATGTCCAATTCTAAAATATATGACGTCATTTGTTTACATTTGATACGCTAGAGCAGATATGAATAGAAGAGATTCATGGAAGATTTAAGTTTAAAGATAGTAAAATCGACCTTGCTAACCAGACGCTGCTCTGTGGCCGAAAGGTTAAGGCACATCACGCAAAATGATGGTTCCGTATAGGATACAGGTTCGATTCCTGTCGGAGAGCAAAAATTTTCTATGAAAATTTCTCGGACATTCAGGCCGGTAAATGTTATTTAATACTGTTTATTATAAAACAGAGCATTTGCTTAAATACATGTATCTATAAAAAGAACGTTAAACATAATATAAATGTCTTTAAATAAATTGTCGGGCTATGTCCAATTCTAAAATATATATATATATATATATATATATAAATGTGAACATAGAAGTCAACACTTAGAGGCGACAGTCTGTTTCATGCTAGATGCAATCGTCAGCCAACTGGTGCTGTTATTTTTCTCGGCTTTATATATATATATATATATATATATATATATATATATATATATATATATATATATATATATATATATATATATATATATATATATATATATATATATTCATATACTTACACATTATACACACACACACGCACACACAAACATATATGATAAAATATATTTATAATGCAAGCTATATTTGTGAATAAAACAGCTTGTGGTAACCACCACCATTTTACATGCAAAATATATAACAACCATTCATTGGTTAATCACCTTCAATCTAGCTTGCTGATTAGTCAGTTTCGACCAATCAAATCAGTCCCACGCGACAGATCTATTTTGGCGCCAAATCCGTCGGAGCCTAAAACGTGATACAACAAAATTATAAAAAAACAAATACGTGTGATTCTCCCCCTCTTTCTAAATTACTCTTCTTCGATTCTTCATCACTCGTACATCTCAACTCTGCTGCCAAAATTTGACTCTAAATGAACTCCCATCTTGACTAATGCAGTCAGACGTAAAAGAACTGTACATCAATTCATGCAAGTATAATGATGAACTTTTATCCAACTTGCACAATACAAAATTCCAAATACTCAAAACATACTCAATCTTCTAAACTACATTTTAATAATCAACTTATTCGTTATGAGCTTAGGTACAAATATTGCCTAGTCTAAGAGACACACCTCTGTTTAACCTTTTCATATGGCATGATCCTATACAAACCTTTCCTAGAAAAAAATAAAATAATTATGGCGAACATCTTTCACACGTTCATCGCAACATTATGTTGATCCCGTCATATAAGAAGGGGCCGGCTACAAGCTCAATATCAAAGGGAGAACGTATGAAATATAAAAGTGGACATTAAGGTAAACACCATGAGTTTTCTGATTGAACGCAATCTTCAGGCTATGTGACTAATGTTTTGATCTCAGCTATGGTCAATGATACATTATGGGCAGTAAGGCCTATTGTCTTATCCTATCGATAACGACGTGATCAGTAACTGTTACGGACACATAAACAAAGGTAAATGTAATATTAATAATAATCAACTCTAAATATGTGATGAGAAATGAAAGAATAATACACATGTGAAAACATGAATGCGTTGTAACAATCTTTAACCCTACCATGGAAACAGAATAATGTTCATTGTTTCGCTTATAGATGTTTCCACCGGTGCACATGCACACATGTTAACAATTGACTTTTGAAGGCTGCACTTGATAAAATACGCCTATAGGTATGCACGTACCATGCATCTGTGCATAAGTACCTGGGGCTTTCAGTTTCAAATAAAGAATAGAATAAATAAAATTATTTCCACCGATGCTGAAAGGTTGCATGTAATAAAAATAGAATTACAGACATTTTAAACATCGAAGATGTCAGATGCCAATCTCCCTCTCTCTCCATATATATATATATATATATATATATATATATATATATATATATATATATATATATATATATATATATATAATTATTTATTTGAATATTACAACATAAATATGTTATAAAATCACGACAAAAATAGCCATTTTGTTTCAACACATCTGGTGTCTTATCAAGTGATGATGTAGAATATATATTTATTTTGATTTTATAACATATTTATGTTGTAATATTCAAAAAAATAATTATATCTGCTCTACTCTGTATTGAGCACTCTTTAAAGAATAGTAATTGTTGGTTATTGGAATTCACTCAGTATATACCAATCCTAAACTTGGGTATATATATATAAATATATATATATATATATATATATATATATATATATGTATATATATATATATATATATATATATATATATATATATATGTATGTATGTATGTATGTATGTATGTATATCAGGGACGTGCCGTCTAGGTATCGATGTCCCACAGGTATCTTTCGATGGTGTTATTGTTTCAGAGATTATGGGACTGTTTATATTTAATAAATCAACAACATTGTCCGCAATGAAAATCAGAGTCTCTACCGTGTTGATGATTTAATTATTTTACCTTTTAATACAAAGGCTAACGTCAAGATCAGAAGAAAAAATTAATTTTTTCCGCGACCTCAAATTCGAAATTACAGTAGAAATAAAAAAAAAGATTGTTGTTGTAACCCAGGGAAAGTTATTGAATAGAAATAATCAAACGAAGGTTGGAAATGAACGATAATACTTATGACAAGAACAACATATATAATATTCGCCAGCGACGCGTAGAAGTAGTAGTCAATTGCTAGATGAGGCTCTGCCCTTCGAAAGTGCCTCCTATGGGGATTCTCCCTACTCGGAGGCAGATATTTTTATCAGAACAGCTGGAAACGAATCTCAAACTGCAGGATATCTACCAACCGCCCCATGCGTTCATATGAGTCACAAGGCCGAATTTAATGTGGGGTATCCAATCCCGACGGCTCGGCCAAACATTCCCCTTAGATCCTGTATATAACGGGATCGGGTAACTGTTTTCCGATGCGAGACTCTGCCCTTCGATATAGCCTCGTCTGTGTATCCTCTCTGACCGGAGGCAGAGAATTTGACCAGCACAGCCGGAGACGAATCTTCAATTGCAGGATATCTACCAACCGCCCCACGCGGTCAGAGGTGACTACATTTAATGTGGGATATCCTAGCCCGTAGGCTCGGTCAAAAATTCCCCGTAGATCTCGTATAAAACGGGGACGGCTAGCTGTCTCCCGAGACGAGACTCTGCCCTTCAACATAGCGTCGTCTGGGGATTCTCACTACCTGGAGGTAGAGAGTTTGACCATCACAGTTCGACATGTGTCTCCAACTGCAGACCAACATACAGTATTTACTACCGTATTTATATGAATGGCGATATACCCATTATTGTCCGTAGATATGCTACAACAATTGTACAATATTGAGATGCTGAATTTAACCTCACTACCCGCACTATCTCTCAATATATGAAGCCGAATACGGTAGTGAAATATATTAATTCGAAATCATTATTAAACAGATCTGAAAGCTATCGAGGGCATACTGTCAAAAAATTCCTCGTCTAAAGATATCTTTGAATCAAAGACAAAATCGTATGAAACAATATTGAGTGAGGATGGACTGAAAAACAAATTGAATTTTAATCCTCAACCGAACCAGCAACTGAGGAATAGAATTCGGAAAAGAAATATTGTCTGGATAAACACCCCTTTTAATTCAGAAGTAAGAACTAATATAGGGAAAATATTTTTAAACTGCTCACTAAGCTTTTCACAAAGATTTCTAATCTACACATGTGTAACAGAAATACTGTAAAATTAAGTTATTGCTGCACCCAAAATCTCCATACAATAAAGAAACAGAACACAAGAACACTCTGTTCCGTTCTTTCCCCTCTTTTCTCATCCTCCCCTTCTACTATTGTTACTTTGTGGCGCCAAGTTATTTACATAAATTATTTTATTACTATTTACTTGAATAGTGTTCCGAATTATTTGCCAATAGCCACCTGATGAGACCGTAAGGTTGAAACCCGTGTTGTGATGAGTGTGAAGTTTTCAGTTTTTATTTCTCTCTCTCTCTCTCACACACACACACACATGTATATATATATGTGTGTGTGTGTGTGTGTGTGTGTCTGTGCGCGCGCGTGTGTCAGTGCGCGCGCGCGTGTGTGTGTGTATGTGTGTGTGTTTGTGTTAAAGTTCTCAGAATCGATCTGTAGAGAAGGCAAATTGAATAAAATAGACAATTGGGAAATAGTACTTTGTCTTCGCTGACGCGTGTCGTGATTTGACTTTGTCAAGGCAAATGATGATAAACAAAAGCGACATGTTGTGTTGTTACATGAAATTCAAAAGTTTTTAAAAAGATGTTCTTGTGTAAGCCTCTTTTTAGATTCTGTTCTTTTTTTGACTAAGTGTGAGCTTTTGTTTACGATGTCGACAATGTGTTAAAGTTCTCGGATTAGATATGTAGAGAAAAAAATTGAATAAAATATACTGTCGGTAAATAGTATTTAGTCTTTGCTGACGCGTTATATATATACACACAGATAAAATATATATATATGTATATATATATGTATATATATATAAATATAAAAGTGAACATAGAAGTCAACACTTAGAGGCGACAGTCTGCTAGATACAATCGTCAGGCCACGAGCGCTGTTAATATTCTCGGCTATTTATATATACGAATCCGTGGTGCATAGTCTATTTTGCCGGTTATTTTACTGGAAATCGTTCATTTGTTTATTTATTTATTTGGGTTAAATTATTTTGCTTATTTTTATTTATTTTTCATTTTTTATTTCTTATCTTATATATTTATTTATTTTTTAATATTATTTTATTTTTTTATTTTGATCGGTGTTTTTATTGACGTAGTAAAAAATTGTTTATATAGCTTATTTAAGAGTTTAGTATTTGTTTGGGAAGATAATTAAAGCTATTGGTTCAATTTTGCGGTTGATCGTTGTAGTTTGTTCTAACTATTATTTGGGCGGGAACAGTTTTTAATTAGTTTATTACTTCATGTATTTATTTGGATTGATTATCATTATTTGTTTTTTTTCTAACGGCTAGTTTATCGGTATCGGTTTTTAGTGTATTTATATATTTATATTATATTTAGATTAATCTATTTTACTTGTTGTTATTTATTTGTTACACTGTATATTTTCTCTTTTTGGTTTTCGATTTTTAATTAACGTAGTATATTATTTTTTATACCTTTTTTTATCGTTATATAAGAGTTATAGCTATTTTTTCTTCCGATTTTTTGTTTTGATTTTTATAGTCTAACGAATATTTTGGTCATAATAGTTTGCTAATTTGTTTATTATTTACTTTATTTATTCATTTTGTTTCTTATTTTTTATTCTGTTTCGCCTATTCTAACAGGTGTGATTTGGTAATTTGTTTGGATTACTTTATATTGCTTATTTTATTCTCATTTTGTTTATTTATGTATTTATTTATTTTTTCCGTTTTCGACTTTTAAGTAACGTAGTAAAACTTTGTTTTCATGTCTGCATTTTGAGATGAGCTCGGATCTTTTATTCAATCATTTTATTTGGTCTGGGAAGGTAATGATAGCTATTTTTCCCTCCAAGCAAAGTTTGCAAGTTTTAGATTCGTTGTTGTAGGCTGATGATCTTTTCCTTATTTTCCAAGATATTTTTGGTGTGGTGTGCGTTTTGTTTTTAATTTCCCAGATATACTTAGAAAGCATTGTGCTGTTCGCTTATTTACTATTTTTAAAAGATGTTTTGTGTATATAATTTCTTTGTTTCCAGGATCCTTCAGTTACTCCTATGTATATTTTTCTTCATTATTTGATGATTTTATCGTGGCTTGGTATATTATGATGTTTTGTAAACAATTACCGTTTAAGGAACATTCGTTCTTTTTTCTGCAATTGCACGTGGGTTTAATTTGTTCGTGTGGTTTGTTGATAATTTTCCTGTTGTTCTTTTTTTATTATTTGTGCCATGTTCTCGGTCCAACTGTAGCTGATGTTTACTTTGTTTCTGTTGAATATTTTGTGTAGGGTGATTGATTCTTTTACACAATCACTTCACAGAATCTAATATCACTGAAATAAGTTAATATGGGATCCTTGCTATTTGCATCATTCAATCATTTTCTCCCGGAATTACCATAAATTGAAGCAATTCCTCATCTTTTCCGTAACATCGTTTCCATTCTCATACAGGTTCCATTTAATAATAAGTCTCGAGTAAAATGTCGGAGTATTTCGAAAACTTTTTTTCGCTTATATTTTTCTTACAGCCAAATGATAAGATTATTTGTCAGACATTAAAATACATTTAACTAACTATACAGAAATATATATTATGATAAAATATCACTTTAGTTACATCATATACACTAAGAAAGGTAATTTAAAAAAATATATATCTAACAAAAATAACTATGGTGAAATTCACATAGTACATTTATCATATGAATAAAATCTACTCTGGAGGCAAAATGAATTGTTATACTAACTTAACAATAAAAATAAATGATCGGATGAGAAATTCTAAGATGATGTGTCAATGTAAATATCTTTTGATGCTGAGAAATAAAATTATTTAAACAGGTAGAAGGATTTAACTTTTTAGATAATGAAGTAAATGTATTTTTTTGTCGTTAGAATTAGATGAATATTTTCCAAAATATTGACTTGTGAATGGTAAACATTTTTTGAATGGTTCCAGCAATATATGTGCTTTTGATCCATTTATGTTTAGAGCTGAACATTGCAACGATACTTTCTATACCAGAAAACACCAAGAATTTAACTGTGACAAATTCTGGTCTTAAGTGTGTTGAGCAACAAATGAGAACATCAGTTTTTTCACAATTTGGCACGATTTCCAGAATAATGTCTCAAAAAATGCTTTTAAATTCATATATTACAACCGAGATATACAAATTGTCCAGTCAAGGAAGTCCGAATGTTATCTCATAATTTGAATGGTAATATAAACCGTCTCTTTATAGGAAATGCTTAATCATACCATTACCATTAGCAAATGTTCTTAATACTCTGCACCTTTTTCTCTCAAACTGCAGTCCCAACACCATATCATTATACTATACCTTGGGGGGGAACTCAATAATCTCTGTCTGTTTATTGGGCGAACTACAATCGTTGCTTCGCAGTGGGCCTCGTCGGCTATCCTCAGGAAAATTCCCCAATATGGCAGCGTCTAGATTTCTTATTGAAAATCAAAAGCCACCTCTCCGCTTTTTGAAATGTTTGCTTGTCAGAATAAATGGCACTACGCCAGAGTTTATATCAGGATATTTTACTGATTCCAATATGAAAATGTTGCCGAACAATCGTCAATGACAGAGATGAAAAGAGTGAGAAGTTCCCTTTTTCAGTCTCTTTTCATAGGCCATCTACTCGCTTGAATGATAAAAATACCTACTCAGGAATATTGGATAGAGAAAGAACTTTTTTCATCCGGAGATGCTACCTTGTTTCTCGTTAGTGATTTGTCAAATCATAGGACAATAAAATGATGTATACCCGGTTTTATTTTTACAGTAACTTTGTTCACGAGACTTGTGGACGTTGACAGAACCTGTCAAATCTCATATATCATATTTATTTCAGAATATATTTCCAACAATACGTGTGGTAGTTTATCAGTTAGGTGATTATTTTGCTTTTAATTTTCTCAAATTAACCTAGCTTATTGTACACCGAAAAGAATGCAAAAGTTGGCTTGCTTTAAAGTGATGGAGAATGCATTTCATATCTTATTCTGTGGGTCAGGCTGCTTGGATCACTTTCATAAATCTATGTACTTTGATTGATGCACAATTTCCCAGCTGAAAATATTTATTTCCTTCAAAATATTTACAAAAACTTATCTGGTAGAATGGAATTGATGCATTCAAATATGGTGGCGTACACAAACACAGAGAGAGAGAGAGAGAGAGAGACACACACACACACACACACACACACACACACACATATATATATATATATATATATATATATATATATATATATATAAAGGGGGTGCCACATTGATCTGGGGAATCAAAGAATACATGAAAGAGGCCAACAATCAGCTAAACGACAAAGAAACCTATAAAAGCTTACCTACAGATCCTCTTCCCGAATACCAAAAAGAATTAACTAGCTCACTAAACATAACGTTTCGCATCAACCTAATCGACAAGGAAACATGCACAACACTTACACCCACAAATATCACACCTGCTCGCTTCTATCTCCTTCCTAAAATACACAAAAGCAACAACCCAGGAAGGCCGGTCATTTCATCATTCAACTGCCACATGACCAACATTCCCAAATACGTAGACCATTACATACAACCCCTAGCTAAGGAAGCAAAATCCTACATCAGAGACACAACAGATCTACGTAACAAAATTAATCACATACAAACCGTTCCAGAAAATGCTTTTTTAGTGACTATGGACGTAAGATCACTCTATTTAAATATTAAACAAAATCGAAGGGCTAACCGCCCTTCAGGAAGCAAGAAGAAAACAAGACCCCCCCACAGAAGTTATCATAAAACTCATGGAGCATATTTTTACATTGAATACTTTCAACTTCAATGGAGCACACTACCTTCAAGTAAGGGGCCGTGCCATGGGCACCATTGCGGCACCATCATATGCTACAATATTCATGGGGAAATTTGAGGAGATCCACATCTATCCACTCATCGGTAGCGACTGCGTATTCTATGCAAGATATATCGATGATATATAATTTGTATACACGGGCAGTGACGATAAACTTATCCAGTTCCTCGTGAACCTAAACACAGTGCACGACTCAGTTAAGTTTGACTATGAAAAATCAACAAGATCGGTAACATTTTTAGACACCTGCATTTACATAGATGAAAACAGTAAACTACAAACGACACTACACACTAAAATCACCGACACCCACAACTATCTACACTTTAAGTCTTCCCACCCTAAACACATCAAAGAGAACCTTCCCTTTTCACAAGCAGTTACAATCATAAGGATATGTTCCAACAATGAAGAACTAAATAATCATATTGAAAATCTGGAACATCAATTCACAACACGGGGCTATAAACAACACCTAATCAAGGAACAAATAAATAAAGCAATTTCAACACCTAGAGAAGACACCCTAATGTACAAGATTAAAATTAAAGCCAGCCGCATCCCTCTAGTAACTACTTTCATCCCTACTCTGCCTTCACTATCCCAAATAATCAAAAGTCGCTGGAAAGTACTACATCTCAAACCAGACCTAAAACAATTGTTTGAAGAACCCGGTCTTCTATCATATCGTAGACCTAAGAACCTAAGAGAAACTACATTTCAGGATACAAGATAATCCGTAATAAACCAACAACAAAAACAACAGGATTTTCCCAACCATGTAACAACACAAGACACCTTATGCTGCAACCACATTCAACACACGAATTCATTCACTCGCCCAGTCACTAAATCTACTTTCAAGATATACCACGACTCTAACTTTAGAAGTCATAACATAATTTACCTCCTAGAATGCACACTATACCAGAAACAATATGTAGGAAAATCTTAATGGCCCTATCACAACAGAATTAATAATTATCGCAATCGAATTAAGTCGAATCCCCATGAAAGATTATTACCTGTAGAACAACATTTCCGCCTAGAAAAACACGATTTTAAAACCCATGCCAAATTCCCTATAATTTAGAGAATAGAAATGTCCAGAGCAGATAACTTTAGAAAGAGTTCCATCAAAATAAGTGGATAAAACGTTTAAAAACGCATTATCCAGACGGGCTTAACCATAAATTTAACAACATAGATAGTATTAATATATAACCCTACAAATCAAAACCTACCCACATTTCTCACCCACACACGACAGATATGCTTACAGAGGTGTTGAGCCCTCACACTTATACATACACACACACGTATATACACACTTACACACATCATACTCACTCACTGCCTAATGAGCCAAACGATAACACACACCCATAGTAATATTCATGCTTACACACATCATACTAACTGACTCCCTAAGAACCAAATAACACACACGCACTTAACAGAGACACACACCCTTTCCAGGAACCACTAAATCCGTCATAATGAACAAGGGAATTCAGAGAAGCATGAATCCATCCAGCTCTTATCTCAAATAACAACTTCAAAGAGACTGTTTGACCAACACAAGGATTGACCAAAATCATTATAAAAAATAAAAAAAATAAAAAACAAATGAAAACTAGAGACAAAAGTTCATTTTCTCCATCAAGACATTCATTTCTGTACTTCACTGCTACCAGCAAGCAGAAAATTATTTTTCTCCTGATGATGGCCATTTTGGCCGAAACTAGTCGAGGAATCTAAATGAAATAATAATGAAAACGAAGGAATACTAATATATAACCCAGTGTGTCTGAAGATTTTAATTTTTTAATATGTTTTATTGTTCAATATATACATACATACATATATATATATATATATATATATATATATATATATATATATATATATATATTAAATTCATATATATAAATCATTCCGTTGAGAAGAAAATATCGTTCAGTTATTGAATGACAAAACCGCAAATTTGGGAATTCCGATAAAATTTGCAAACGAACAAAGTACAATATTATATTAAACATGAAAAGTATCAATAGAAAAATAGTTTTAAGAAAGTGACAAAATATATTGTATTAGGATTGTAGATAGAGATACATGTGCAGAACATGTGCTAATGGTAATATTAACCGTTTCCTTATAAGAAACGGCTAATATAGCAGATCCCTCATATCCGGAATACCTCAAAACTAGAATCCCTCATATCCGGAGTGCCTCATATCCGGAGTGCCTCATATCCGGAGTGCCTCATATCCGGAATCCCGAATATCCGGACATGATTTTGATGTCTATATATTTGAACTATTTGGGTGATATGTAAATGGTTTGAAATTTACTGTGGATAATTGCTTATGCTTATTTCACCCTAATGGCTTGTAATGGTGGAAAAGATGATAGGAATAAGAGGGAAAAAACAACTTTGGAGTTATCGTAAAAAGTGGAAATTTTAAACAGACTGTCTGAGTTCAACATATGGAAAGGCATCATTGTATGTTATAAAATCTTCCAAAGAAACTTTTCTCCAGCGTTCACAATGAACAACGAAATAAAAAGCTTGATTGTGATGAAAACTGGACTGAAATTGAAAAAGCTATTAAAAATGTTGTCGGTTTTATGGAAAGAAAATTAGCATTCGACTATGACGATTGCGATAACGCACGCAGAGTTAAAAATATCTTTCGTCTAAAAAGTTTCAAATCAAAAGCAAAACTAAATGCGGAAAAATTTAAGAATGACATTAGATGAGAAAGTATCATTATGCGACAACGATTGAAAAATCCTCGTTACATTTATTTGTTTTGCATACGTGGCATACTTAATTTAATTAATTTTCATTAACATTACATAATTTATTTCTTTTTCCTTAAAATCAATCCCGTTATATTTCACTCAGCTTTAGCTTATTTTGTTTACTATAAAAACATTGAAAATAAACGTCAAACCTGATTTCAGTTCTAAATATAAGCCCTTATATCCGAACTTTGTAACCAATTCCTCATATCCGGAACGCCTTGTTCGTCTGGTTGTCATGGATTCTACAGTATTGCCATCATAATGAAGAACCAATCGTTCTTCTTAGATCGAACAGCTCGTATTATGTAGGTTGAAATTCATAAAATGTTTTTCTTAAAGCAATTTTTTTTTCAGGAAAATAAGTTTCTCAAATCCAGTAGCTATCATCACTCTTTCCAGTATGACAGGAATTTCCTGCGTAACTTTTATTCTGAGTAGAATGGCAATCTCTTGATTATGTAGTCACACTTCAACTTACATATGATATCCATTTTAGCTTTTGCTGCTGTTGAAAATCCTCAAGTCACGTGGTTTCTGTTATCTGGTACATTTCTTTTTATACATAAGCTTCGAAGAAGTGTGGTGTTCAAAAAGATTAAACAAGAATAACAAGGGTTCGTATACAGCAAACATATTAATCATTTTGAACGGTTTAGCACAAATCTTGATTTATGTGTGAACGTGTCAGTTAGACATGGTTATTTTAGAACCTTACTCGAGTAAGCAATATGTGAAGATATGAACCCAAATTAATTGCCATCTTCATTTAACATTCAGTAAGTGAAAGGCGTAGTCTTAGCAAAGAAGTGCATGAAAAATGGATGATATTGATGGGCGTGTCACGTCTTGCGTCTTTCAAGGACATAATCAACTTAAAAGATTAATTAGGAAGAGATGGAATCAGGTTTATCCTACTGTTACAGGCTGTAAAATTATGCAGTTTTAGTCTATTAATTCACCTAATGGGCTACTGCGTGAGATTGTTGTGAAGGTGGAAGAAATTGATATTAATAAGTGCACATGAGGTGGAAGTAGCATAGATATCGGTAGACCCTGGACCTGAAGAAATCAAAATTGTGAGTTTCGTCTACACAGTAACAGTTCTGGGGAAGAATCGGTCGGATTGTAAATTGCTTCTTATCAAGGGAACGCGAAGTGAACTAACCGTGAAGTCTTGTCTGGTGGGTCTGCTTTCAAACTGTCTGACTGTCACATCATATTAAAATCAACGAAGTTAAACAACGCCGAGCATGGTCAGTCACTACCTAGATGAATAACATCTTTGGAATAACAGGTGATATAAGATTGAATTTGCTGGTGGTGCAACGGATAATGAATCTGAATAGTTCTTAGTGTCAGGTTCCCATTCCAGTTGGGTTCGTTATATTCGGGAAGATATGACTCCACCCGTTTCACCCAGCTATTGGCTAAATAGCACTAGGTCGACCGTAGTCGGGACAATCAAACCAATGCGAACGTTCCTTTCTTTAGCTGTATAACATGTGCTACACTAGTGCTACCTAAAGATTTTGAATTCAGAGTTACTTTCTCCTAGACCGGTTGCCATCCAAGGCTATAGAACGCCGCCTGTCCTGCTATCTACCCATAACTGGAGGGAAAAGAAGAGGATCCATACCTTTTCTAAGGGTAAGTGAATGTAATGGCTTCGACTGGAATTTGAACTTAGCACTTCGATTCCTCAATTCAAGGTGCTATCCACTACTCCACCATAGTTTTATCAGTACATCATTATTGTCTCCAAAAAAAAAATTGAAAAGATTTGAATTGACTTTTCCTTTTCATTGAAACAGACGTTACACACGTCTCGATTCCCTTTTTTTTTCTATTTTTCTTTCTTCTCTTTTTTCTTTCTTCTTATTCCTTCTTTCTTTCTTTCTTTCTTTCTTTTTTCTTCAATTCATTTTCTCACGGAATCGAAATCGCGTCTCTTATATGTATTTTGCTTATCGAAACGGAATAGTTCATTATTTATAAGGTATTGTCAGGAGATGTTAAAAACTCCTATCTCCCATTCTTTATTGTTTTCTTCATTTTCCTCACGGAAATTAAGTAATGTTTTCTTTTTCCCACGCAATCAAAACGGAATAGTCCATTATTCTTTTAGATTTTGGCAGTACATTGCTGCTATGCGAAATAATGAAGTGACGAATAAGGACAATTATTATAGGGTATATTCAATTACAAGTATTTTTGTAGGTTAATCAAATTAGTCTTTATTAAGATGATTTTCTTTAATTTCAACGCGGAAGCCTTGATATTATTTCTCCCGCCTTATTTATGATTTAAATCTTAAGTAGAAAAATAAAACATCGTTATTAAATGCGCCATATATTGCGAAATCATTAAACGTTGTGGTTCTAATAATCTCGAATGATTGGGAAATTCCACCTGAAAATAACCATCACAGCTTTGAATATGGACTTCGGA
>OZ038489.1:101605789-101628289 GCA_964036315.1 Acanthosepion esculentum | reverse complement strand
TAGAAATGATTAAAGATATTTTTACTGCAGTCCAGTAGTAGTTTAATAACACTATTGGACTCTATTTAGTTAAAAAAAATGTATTATAACTCCCCAAGTTTAACACAAGAATCGTGATGAAATCGACCATAAACGAAAATGATATGTTCATCATTAATTAATCATAGCTAAGGGTCGGAAGCTCATGAAGGATTGAAATAAAATTCAAATATATATATATATATATATATATATATATATATATATATATATATATATATATATATATATAGGTTCATTTTCCTACCTATTAAAGATGGTCTTTTTCCTCTCTAACATTCTAAGTTTCTGTCCTGGAGTAACAAGTTGTCTCACAGGTTTTAAGTACGATTTCATTTTCAAGTATTTTATCAGTGTTATTTTGACTTTCATATCTAAAATTCATGTCTCATGTTCAAAGCAGTTTACGAATTGTGTTGGATCTGTTATAATTGATCTCTTCTGCTTTAAGTTTAAATGATGAACGCTCTTCGTGTTGCGACCTCCTGATCCAGTTTTCCTCTCTATTTTTCCTTCCTTTTTAAGTATATTTACCCTTTTCTTGATGGTTCTTACATGGATTTTGAAGATGGAAGCCAAAGTATGATTGTTGTTACCATTACTGAAGGCCTGAATTATATTTTTCCTCTCACCAATGCTCAGTTGGGAGAAAGTGGGTATGACAGAAAACGATTTTAACCTGTCCACTTATAGCTGAATAAATCTTTCAGTCATTCCTACAAAAAATGGTGTCAAAATGTCCTATCTGAAAACATGAAAAAAACTCAATTAGTTTAATGTGTTTTTAAATATTAACATATTTGTTGGGATGGATAATTATGTTGTTACACGGTTTAGATAATTTTGCTACTGTAACAACCAACCGGTATATATATATATATATATATATATATATATATATATATATATATATATATAATTAAGCTTGAGCCAAAACCTGTCCTCTTTAAAAAAAAAAAAACACCCATATCCAAATATTTTTGGAATTTAAATAAAACAAGTAATATGCTCTCAGTCAAATGGAAATTAATAAAAAACAAGAAGTTGTAGGTTTTTAAATGACCCATATGCTTTGTGCGTACATGAAAATTAATATAGTATTAAGTTTCTAAAAAATAAAGATATATTAAAACAAAGAAAAGAAATAACTGTTTTTGTAAACACTTCATTATTTTTACTTTAAAACATAATTAATTTTAAAAAAATCATAATTATATAACTATTATTTGAGCACAAATATGAAAGTAAGAAAATGCGTAATTACATTGCAAATTTATAAATCTTAATTTCAACAACACCGTATCTAGTGTTCTAAAAAATATAAATATAGTATTTTAGATCTTTAGAATAAAAATATAAATACATAAAGTATGACTTAATCATATTTGAAGCCCCTTTAAGACAATCCCAGTATATTTTATGGAAAATAAAATATGAATAAAAAAATGCCAATGTTTTGTTATGAATTTTATGCATGTCCCTAAATAAAAAGACAGCATGGTGCGTTCTCATATAGGGAAGCCAGTATCGATAGGAAGATATTACAAACAAACTCTTAACAGTCAACCTATATTTACAATTTGCCATCTTAAATTAGACTGATGTACTGATTCGTCAAAAAAAAAATGAAACACCCTTTTAAAATCTGGCATTCCCTTTACCCCTCTAACTTAAAATGTATAATACTATTTAGCTTAAAAAAAGTAAATCATCTTTTTTCGAAATCTATCCAAAATCGCTTGAGAATGGAGTGAAAACATTTAGTTTTTAGTTCCGAAACATATTCATTAATGTGCCGCGAGGAATACATATATTTAAATAATAATAATTATATATATATATATATATATATATATATATATATATATATATATATATATATATATATATATATATATATATTCTTACAAGAACTCTGTCTATACCGAGGTTAAATTGTTCGTCGTTGGAAATAAGGCTATTCCCCATATGAGGTTATTTTGTATTTTATTGTGTACTAATTATTTGTTCTGTAATAAAAAATATGTTGAGGTTTTTATGGATCAGTTTTAATATTTTATATTACTAGGATCCACTTGGATTATAAGCCAACGGATTTATTACCTTTAGTATATATATATATATATATATATATATATATATATATATATATATATATATATATATATATATATATATACATACACACACACACACACACACACATATATTTAGTGTTATTTTGACCCCCAAATTACTGTTTATTTCAATGGTTTGCGCAGATGCCAACAGGCTTTGTTGTAGAGTGCCCTCTGTCGAAGATAGAGATAAAGCGTTAATAAAATTAATATGAATTTTTTTTTCACTTAAATCTATGTTATTTTGGTGCTCTCTGGCACTATAGTTATAACCACTAGTTGTAATAGATTTAATCCGCTGCCATTACTCGATTCTCTTGTTCTTTTATTGGCATGAGGTTGTTATTTATTTCCTTTCGCTTTGATGGTTGTTGATTGATTGTTGATTTCTCTTCCTTGCGTTTTTTTTTTTTTTTACTTATTTTCTTTTCTTTTTCCTTTTCTTCTTTCCTCACCATATTCATTGGTCTCTGATATATTTTTTGAAAATCTACTTTAGGTTATGGTTGGAATTTTGCATATATATGTATTTTCGTGAAGGTGTATGTTTATGCGTGTACTTATGTATGTGCACGCATACACATACACAAGTATGTACGCACACACTCACCCGAACATGTATGATTTTTCCTGTATGCGCTTTAAACTGTATATTTGCGTTTGTGTGTGTGTGTTCATGTTAACAGTATGGTAGTTTTGTGTGTTTGTTTGTGTGTGGCGGTTTGAGTTAACTGTATTTTTACTGTGTCTTATAATTTCACTTAGTGTTTTAATATATTTTATTAGGTCGTATTATTTAATTTTACTTAATGTTTTAACTTTACTTAGTTTTGATACTTGTGTTTAGTTGAATGAAAGATCAGTTTTTTTGTTGGTGATGTTGTTACATCAACTGTTTCTTTTGTGTAAAATCGCCCCCGTCCAAATATGCGCACACATGCACACATACAAGCACGCACACAACCGCCTGCACATGTCCATTTGTGCGTGTGTGTAGATGCGTCTGTGTGTTTCTATTTGTGTGTCTAGTTGTGATAATTGTATAATGCGTCATATTGTGTGTTTGTGTGTGTTTTTGTTAACTGTATATATACATTTATTGGGTTGTGTTATTTAATTTTACTTAGTGTATATTAATATATTTTAGTAGGTTGTATCATTAAATTTTACTTAGATTTTAACTTTACTTATTGTTTGATGCTTGGGTTTAGTTGTATGCAAGAACACTTTATTTGGTGATGTTGTCCTAACAAATATTTCTTTTACTTTCTTATTTGTCATTGGGTTATTTTAGTGTGCTTCTTAACTTTGGTATTGTTTTAACCATTTTAGTTTCGGTAATGGTTGAATATTTGTGTATGTTTTGGTGTGGGTGGGTATTTGGTGCATGCCTGTGCATATGAATGCATGCAACAACGTACATGTGAGTGTCATTATATATGTGGGTGTAACAGTTTATTTATCTTTGTGTGTGTGTGTGTATCTATGTGGTTGTGTTTTTTCGTTCGCACCCTTATATGCGTTTCCGCTTCTTTTTTTGTTGTTTTTTTTTATATATTTACTGTTTGTGAGTTTTTGCTTTTTGTACGTGTATGCGTTCATATTTGTATGCACATATGTACGCATGTGTACACGTGCACGAACCCATTTTAATGATCGGATAATATAATTCCTGTTCCCTTGAGCCTGT
The DNA here is from genome assembly GCA_964036315.1 of Acanthosepion esculentum. NCBI lineage: Eukaryota > Metazoa > Mollusca > Cephalopoda > Sepiida > Sepiidae > Acanthosepion > Acanthosepion esculentum. The sequence goes on along the minus strand of OZ038489.1, from coordinate 101,624,443 downwards.
CTAGGAATATCTCGTCTTATTTACTAATCGAGCTAGTATATCATACTATCCATCACGTTCCAGCATCAAGCCCTGAAGGTCATTAGGGTGGCGACCTACGCGACTTGCTCCATGGCTAGCTGTCTAGAGTCATATATCACTCGCTCTTTTTGATTTGAACGCCAGCACTGTCCTGCAAAGTACATTCTGCGTTCATGTAATATTGTAGAACGATCAGAACGATAGTTCCTAACAGTTGAGATTTTGTTGGATGTTGTCTTTAAGAGATTTTATGTATAGATCTCAGCATCCGAGTGTAGGTTTCATCAAAATTAAACCCAATAGCTTTACTTAATGCGCAAGCAGTGGCAGCATATATTTAAACCGATTCAACAAAAAGTTCAGCTTGAGGTTGTCTGGTAGATCAGATTTTCATATTATTCAAGCTGGACCAAGGTTTAGCTATGCGATTTTACACAGCTTCTTCAGAGAATTTCATAAGAATTTCTTTCGCTCCCTTCGTAAGTAAAAGATTTGATAGATATTATTGATTATCCCGAGAGAGTTTGTATTGGACTTTACTAGTTGAATTTTATGAATTAAATTTTAGAGGCATTTATATAGAGCTGTGATTTAGTTGAATGTTGTCTCAAAGAGATGTTAAGTATCACGCGCAGCATTCGACTACAGGTTCCATCTAGAGTTTAAGCTAATATCCAAGCAACGGCACCATATATTTAAACCACCTGTACAGTAGCTCGAAAGAATCTCCTTTTGAGGTTGTCTGGTAGATCAGAGTTCCATATTACACCCATTTTATTCAAGCTGGAACAGGCTTTAGCTATGCTAATTTTCACGTCCTTTTCAGTTGAATTTATTTCGCTTCCTACGTATCTAAAAGTCTGTGCACTTATTGACATTTTCATTTTACGTTTGGAGTGACAGAACCTAAAATAACGTCAGACGCACGAACCAACGCTTGAAATCATCATCTCAAAAACCGAAACATGACGATAATACCAACAAACAGGAGGAGATTATTCTGAAAGTAGCTTAGATAAGCTTTTCCTTCCGCTTGTTCTGTTAGGCGTCGCGGGGAGACACAGTCGTCTGTCAGCGGCAAGGTGAGTGGCCTGGAGGAGAGATATCACGTGGGCTCTGATAGTGTCTGCACTGGGTCTCTCCAGCGTCTTCTTCGTCTGCCTCTCGCTCTCCAGCCAGAGTACCTAAGAGTGTATGCTCGTAGTGCTGGTTCCTTGATAGACATACGAGTGAGGTGTCCGAACCAGTTGATCTTCTGTCATTCTTTGCGTCGTATGATTGGTATTGCCCCCTACTATATCTCTTATTGCCTCATTGCTGATCTTGTCTCGCCTGGTCTTGTTCATTGCTTTCCTCGGGCATTTCATCTCTCAGTTTCCTCTCTAAGGTTTTTGTTAGGAGCCATGTCTGGCACTGGTATGTCAGTGTTGGCAGGAAAATGACGCTGATGAGATTTGCCTTGGTGCCCATGGAAATCTAAAGATGTTTTAGACCAGGATCAAGTTGGTAACAGACTGCGTTGGCTTTCTGATATCTGGTCTCGATTTCTCTGTCGTTTTCAGTAAAATTATTCTGCAATAAATAATGATAAATGTCCTTTCAATATATGTAAACAGTAATTCCAATCAATACAGAAATATAATAAATCATATCATTAATATAGCTATTTTTTAGAATTTTAATCTATATATAAATAAAATGAAATAATGTTAAACCAAATCATAACAACGTCGTTCTGTTGAATACAGAATGTTATCTAATCCATATTTGGTGTCATCCACTACGACAGTGAAATGGAAAGCAACATGGCGATTACATTAGTTACATCTTGTCTTCTCTGACGAGATAAATTTAATCCATACTGATTTGATCATTTGCATCAATCTTGAAAACAAGCAGCACAGGTTCAAAGGTTATTCAGCCAAATCCATTTATCTTATTCATGAAATATTATTAAAATTATAGAGGATATTTATCATTGACAAATTCTTTTTTCATTGTAGAAACACTCACACACAAAATTTACATAGTTAACGCCCATCGTAAGGTGGGGCCTGTACTCGTGAGAACAATTATTATTATTATTATTATTATTATTATTATTATTATTATTATTATTATTATTATTATTATTTAGTACAATGGCATTCCGTGTTATTAAACAAAAAAACATGACAGCAAATATATGCATTATGTTATATATACAGTGTTGTGCAAAATAAGAGAACAACTAAAATAAGATTTTAAAAAACTGTCTCTTTTCCCCAGATTATCAAAAAATATTAATTAAACTACAAACGTATTAAAAAAAAAACTTTATTAAAGGATTTACAAGCACTTTCAAAGATTTTTATCATGCTGGAATAAAAATAATAATTAAAAAATGAAAATTTAAGATGTTCAAATATAAGTAATCTCTTACATTTACAGTCTATAATTTTGTTTTACATTATTACCAGTCAAAATGTTTTGTGCAAAATCTTTTGGTTAGCTGTGTATGCTGCAGCCAAATAATATAGCACATTGTGTATGCAAAAGTGTACAGTTAGAGACTAAATTTAACAAATGTATATGCAAAGAGGAAAATAACTTCCTGAATATTTAAATAATCACAAAATTGATACACTTAATGATGGAGAAGTCAACAAAAAACTATCAAAAATGATTTGGAGTGTATGTCTCAATGGTACAACAAATTTGATATGACAAAATCATAATCATGAAATCTCGGTCAGCGAAAAATAAAAACAAGTAGAAATCTAATTCTGAAAGCCTATTTAAATTCCGTTGCCGGATATGCAGCTCTGAAGTGCTCCCTGGACAATTTTGCTTCAGTCTGCATACATCTACAGCGCTACGAAATCTGAACAATTCTAATCTTCATAGCACAACGCCTAGAAAAAGCCACTGCATACGAAATAGCACATTCATGCTCACCTCAACTATGCCAAAGCCAATTTTAAAATTTACTGTCAAAAGCAGTTATGGCCGGATGAGACAAAACATTTTGGGAGGAACAATAGGTGGTATATCTTGCGAACTACTAATACGGCATTTGCTGAGAATAATTTTATACCAACCATTAAATATAGCGGCGACAGCATTATGATTTGTGGTTCCTTTGCTTCAGCTGGAAGAAGCAAATGAGACTCTGCAAGATACAAAGCAATTTTGAATGAAGTTTTTTTCTCTTTGTCCCAAAGTTGGGTTTCGACAGGACTGGAAGTTCCAACGGGACAATGATCGGAAGGATCAAAGCAAATACATAAAAATGGATTCTGCAAAATAATTCTCAATTCTAGGAACAGCCTAATCAAAGTCTTTATCTAAACCAAATTTAGGATCTGTGATTCAAATGAAAGAAATCAGTTCATGCAAGAAACCTTGTTGTGGAGGTTTTGCCAAGAAGAGTTGTCAAAATTCAGCACTCACTATAATCAGAGTTATGGAAAAAGACTGGTTGATATTGTAATCTAGAAAGGGTCATCCCAAAATATTAATTGTAAGGGTTCAATTACTTTTGTACATGTTCATTTTTTATTTTTAATTAATATTTTTATTCCAGCTTGATCAAACATTTTGAAAGTGCTTGTAATGGATGGAATATACGAGTACGCTAGAGATCTGGAGTGGCTTTTAGTTCTCGCAAGAAACCTCATTGTGATGGCAAACGTTAATTGTGACCAGAGAAATGACAGTGTCGACGCATTACTATGTGGATTTTCGTTAGGATGATAAGCATAACACACACAAGGCTGACATTAATTTTACTATTTAAAAGAAAGGGAACTTCTAAGCAAAGACGTGCAATCAATAAATGTAACGTTTACAATATTGTGATATCTGGTTAGAAACACGAATAGCATAATATCATTTTGTGTATCGTATACGAAAATATAGTTCGTAGATATAGATTTCGAAATGTCACAACAAGAGATAAACATTTAACAAGGATTTAACTGAAAATGATTGTTTCCAGTAACCTCATCTGGGGCAAACATACATGAATTTAGGTCTCCTAATTGGGAAACATATGTGTTCAGATGAGAGTTTTACTTAGTTGTAATTCTCAGCGCGCGGTTAGCAATCATTTTATAACAGAGATATGTAGTTAAACATATGTTAACGTTAAATATGTTTTCAATAAAAATGGTAATATTAGGTTGGTGCAAAAATTATGTCGTTTTTTGACGTTCAACTTCATGTGAGAAAACGACATTATTTTTGCACCAACCTAATAACAACAAAAATAATAATAATAATAATAATAATAATAATGACATTTGTTTATATATTGCATATTTGGGCAACTTTATACAAGTTTCATTAAAGAAGTTAGACAATATACAACGATTAAGCATTCTGTTCATTTTTTCTTGTGTTCATATTAGTGATTGCTTTTCTGGACATTAAGTGTGTAAAAATTATTCGTATTTTCGACATATCCGAACGCATTCGGATTTTCTATTAGATATTATGAATGATGTTTTTTACACACACACACACACACACACACACACACACACACACACACACACACACACACACACACACACACACACAAAAACAAACACACACATACATACATACATACATATGTGTGTGTAACTCCGACAGAAGAAGAACAAAGAAAACGTATTGTCAAGACAGAGGCACATAAGGTTTGAAGAGACAAAATCATCAAAAATTAAAAATGCCAGAATTTTCTGAAAACATATCTCAAACACTCACACACACACACACACACACACACACACACACACACACACACGCACGCACGCACGCACACGCACACATACAAATAAATATGCATTATCATCTGAATCCCTCATAGAATAGAAATAGAATTATGGTGGATATTGAGAAGAGAGATTTACGTGAAGGTTGCTTGACTAAAAAGAAAACATACATAAAAATTAAAAATACTACATAATGTTTCTCCTCCATATATCAATTCTCTGAAGGTCCGTTAATAAAAGCGAAACATAGATTTATAAAGATATTCTATTTGCTATTCTATCACACAGTTTCACACACAAAACACACACACGCACACACACACACACACACACACATATATATATGAAATTATAAATAAATATATATATATTATTTGTATATTATATATAATATTTATATATATAAAATGATATATATAAAATAAATATCATTTATATATATAATGTATATATAAAATAAATATTTACACATTATATATATATAATTATTTCACACATATATGTACATATAAATATATATACATATACATATATATATATACATATATATAAGTGTGTGTGTGTGTATGTATATATAAAATTCAACATTGAGTCAACTCACAAAGGTGACAGTGCTTCACGCTAAATGCAATCATCAGGCCTGATGATTGCGTTTAGCATGAAACAGTCTGTCGCCTCAGAGTTTTTACTTCAATGGACAATCTTCTATTTGCTTACGCTATATCTCTGATATTGAGCTCTTTATCACATAAATATAGCATGCCTTAAAACTATATTACTTCATATATATATATATATACATATATATATATACATATATATATGCGTGTGTGTGTATGTGTGTGTATAAAAATCAATTTATTTTTTATTTATTTATCCTTCATATTTCCATTGCTTAAAACTTTAGCCACTAAAATATAACCCTTATGTAATAAAATATTACACGATGTAATATAACATTGCAATTGATTATACGTTATTAAATATACATTATTTTACTCCTCGATGAAGGAAAACATGTATATTTGTTAATTTATAGAGGATATATCTATGTAGAGGTGTAACAAAATTAATTTTACAAAGTTTGGGGCGGCTTACTGAAACCAAAATTGGATCAAATTCTATATAAACATATGTTTGCAAATCCATCCTTTTGAGTTATTAATTTTAAATAAAGTATATGACGTCGTGTTGTCATGTAGTTACATTACTCATTCGTGTTCATTTGTGGCTAATATCTCTTCATTGTTTAACGTATGTAGTAGTAAGTTAATTGAGAAATGTTCCATGTAACAATGGCAGAATATTCATATCGTCAGAATAAGGTGGATGAGGAACTTTCTCCCAACCAAGTTCTTCGATCTTTTGTGACGTGATTCTTGCTGTGTGTTGTCGCGCATTGTCCTGATGAAACATCACCCGTATTCGATTCATTAGAGCAGGTCTTTTTTCCTCAAAGCTTGGTTCAAACGCTCTAATTGCTGACAGTATATTTGAGCATTAATTGTTGCATTAGGTGGTAAGAATTCAAAGTGGATTATTCCTTGGCAATCCCACCAGATAGAAAGAAGAACCTTTTGCCCATGAAGTTCCCTTCTCGGCTGTGGCTGGGGTCCTTCCCATTTACCAAGCCACTGTCTACGACGCTTAACATTCCGATAAAAGGTAAATTTTTCGTCGCCAGTCACAAGTCTATCTATAAAAGATGAAACAATTTGGCGAGAATGGAGAGAAGAGCAGATGTCAACTCGGGATTTGAGGTTGTTTTCAGACAATTCATGAGGCATCCATTTTCCAAGTTTAGGAACTTTTCCAAGTTGTTGAAGATGACGATGAACAGTTGTATGGTTTGAACTAAAAACCACAGCCAATTCCTCAACTGATAAAGCATGATTTTCTTCAAGGGCTGCTCCAAGAATCTTTTCATCAAACTCAACTGGACGTCCGGTTCGAATCTTCATCTTCAAGGGAGAAATCTCCACCTTTGAATTTTGCAAACCATCTTCTGCAAGTTCTTTCATTCACACATTCCTCTCCATAAATTCGGTGAATGTTTCTAGCCGCTTCGACTGCTGAGTTTCCTTTCTTGAACTCATAAAGCATTATGTGCCTTAAATGATTCTTGGGTACTTCCAAGTAAGCAGGGTTTTAATCAAACAAAATTGTATTGTTCTCTGAAATACAATTTGATCAGTTTAAATGCATCTAAACATAGAAACAATGTTTAGCTCCATTAGACATTAGAAAATTTTCTTTAAATTTCGTTCATTCTAACAAAAAGTTAAAATTAGGACAGAACTTATGGGATGACCTAATATTTTAAAGAGGCCTCTACTATGATAAATCCGTTTTATATATCTTTTGAACATAAAATCCAATACATATCATGTTGAATGGCCAGTAAAACATGACAATATTAAAGTTAAAACAATTCAAGGAATTGGATAAATATTAAATGTACCATTATATGTTTAATAACATAATGGATATATCATTGTGACACACAAATAATTTTTTTGAAAAATTCTAATAACTATATATAAAGTAAACATTGTACAATACCTAAAAATTACGGCCAATTCATTATTCTGATTTAGGAGTTTATTATTTTTAAGAAAACTTAATGACATGTAGCTCTTCATGTAGACAAAGTGGACATGGGTCATTTAAGGACAATTAATACTCATTTTTTAAAAATGTTTTCCATTTTCCTGTGGGTGTTGGTTTGTTGATTTCTTTTAAATAACCAAAATATCGGTTTAGGATTAATAGGTGGTCTGTAATTGTAGTTGACTGTCTGTTAGGCCCATATGCTCTGCCAGCACGTCTACAAGTTCTTTATTTCGAACTCACTTCCAGACATTCTACACGATGTCCCCGGGCTAAAACTAAGATGCACGATGCTCCTGCATGATGGGCCTCCTGTAGATTTTAGTTTCGTTCGTTATGCACTGACTGACATCTACCATGAAAGATGGAGAGGTCGGAGACGACCGCTTCCATATTCTGCAGATTCCTCGACCTCAATCCTTTGGATTTCCAGCTGTGGGGACATCTATAACATTTGTTATATGTATCAGACTTTAATAATGCAGAGACGCTTCATAGAAGTTTCATGGAGGCCTGTCAAACCATTCGACTCCGTGTGCGGATACAAAAGAGTCTGAGAGTGAATGATCCGACGGTGGTGCATGATTGTGTAGAAGCAATCTTAGATCATTGTGAACATTTGTTATGAGTTGCTGTTTTGACGTAAATATGATAGCCTTTTGGATATATATTTCATATGGACATTTTACCTTGTTTAGCGTAGGAGAACCCGCCTACAATTTTTCTAAAATATGAAAGAGAGATGGATTATATATATATATATATATATATATATATATATATATATATATATATATATATATATATATATATATATATATATATAAATATAAATATATATATATATATATATGTATATATAAATAAAAAGGAAAGAACAGTAATATATAAAATCCGGTGTTCTTATAGATATTTTTATTTTTACACAATAGTGCTCAATGTAAATTTAAATTTACAGAGCATTAATATTATAATATATATATATATATATATATATATATATATATATATATATATATATATAGAGAGAGAGAGAGAGAGAGAGAGAGAGAGAGAGAGAGAGAGATAGATAGATAGATAGAGTGATAGATGGGTAGATACGTGTTTGTGCCTCTGATTGTTGGCGAATTATTCCTGGGAGCATTCAATATTTTTAAATGCAAATTTAATGTACTTTTATTTTAAATAAGTCTATACTTTTTAAACGTTATAGTTAATTTTCAGAATGTAAGGTTTGATATATGTGATATTTCCATCGACTTGATCAGAGTGATGGCCATTATTGTATAGCTGCACATGAACGATTTCGGAAGGCTCTCCATGTTTTCCCTGATTTATCTATACAAGTCCGGTATAATTTTTGTGATCAAACCTGCCTTATTTGTTCAGTCACACCCTGTATATTTATTGTTTTCTTTCATATATCCCGACAACATGGGGATTCGCATAAGTAACAAAATCCATATTCCCGTCGTGTCCTCTCAGGTAAACAGTAAGGAAGGGCTAAAGGAATAAAAATCGATAAACATTTAGCGTTTTCGATTTCGAACTAAACAAAAAAATTCTCGATGCGGGAAAATTTGGAACTGATTATAGTTCTTGCGAGAAATGGTTTTCCGTCGTTATTTTTGACAGTTTTTTTTTTTCAGGTCAATGTCTTTAAAGTAAAAAGCAAATGTTATTTTGTTTGTCCATCATTTTTCTTTGAAATTCCAACGATCATTTCATTTTAATATTCTCTTTTGGGCAATTTCTTTCTTTCTTTCTTTCTTTCTTTTTTTCTTTTTTTCTTTCTTTCTTTCTTTCTTTCTTTTTTTCTTTCTTTCTTTATTTCTTTCTTACTTTCTTTTTTCTTTCTTTTTTCTTTCTTTCTTTCTTCATTTTTTTTAATTTACACTTTCTCTATTTTGCATATATTTATTCCAACTGAAATATTGTCATCATATTGGATGCATTATTCAGATGGTAATGTGCATTTCTTTGCTAGATTATAATTTTTCCATCAATCATCTCTTTTTCAGGTGTATACACCTGCCTGTATCATTGACAGACACACAACAGGCGGTGCCATGGGCATCAGTACTGAGATGGGGATTAGTAAGGAAAAGGGATTTTTCACACTTGCAATCGAAAAATACTTATTTAATATACACAAATACACACAAGCCTTTAGTGTCCATAGGGAAACAAGTACAGATATATATATATATATATATATATATATATATATATATATATATGGTGACCCGATGATTGCATCTAGCCTGAAACAGACTGTCGCCTCTAAATGTTGACTTCTATGTTCACTTTTATATTTACACACGCTCTATCTCTGATAATGAGCACTTTATCCCATGAATATAGCACACTTTAAGACTATATCTCTTCATATATATATATATATATGTATCTATATATATATATATATATATATATATATATATATATATATATATATATATATATATATATATATATATTATAACAATACGTTTATTTAAAAATATGTTACATTACTACATAAAAATTTCTATGTTTCGGAACTTAAAATTGTTTTATCATCAAGTGATGTCAAGTTCTGTTAAAAGTTATCTACTTTTGAAAACAGAAAACAACACGGTAGCTCATTTACGACTTAAACAGGAGTGGGGAACAAAATTCAAAATTTTTATGGGTATGTCTATGTTAAGCAATGAAAAAAAGCGTCAAGGCTAAAAGTGAAAAATATAGGTTGGAGGTTAGGTGTAGGTGAGTTATTTATTGATATCGAAAGGAATTGACATTTTTAAGACGCGTCATCATCAGATGAAATCCGGTTATGAATGTATATTTAAGATATATTGAAGTAGTCAGAGAGATATATTTAACAAAAGGTTAATTTTAAAGAAAGTAAAGATTTATTTCTGGTATATATTTGAGAACTAATTTAAAGAGGCATCTAGTATGATAAAAACATTTATATATATATTTTGAACCTAAAATTCAGTACTTATTATGTTGAATCATCAATAAAAATGAAAATATTGAAGTTAAAAAAATCAAGGAATTAAATAAATATTATATGTGCCATTATGTATTAATAAAATAACAGATATATAATTGTGATGCATAAATAATCTTTTGAAAAATTCTATTAACTATATAGAAAGTAAACATTATACAATACCTACAAATTATGGTCAATTCATTATGCTGATTTAGGAATTTATTTTTTTAGGAAAATTAATGACATGCAGCTTTTCATGTCGACAGAGTCGACATGTGTCATTTAAGGACTTGTAAATACTCTTCTCTTTTAATATTTTCCACTTTACTGTAGGAGTTTGTTGGTTTCTTTTAAATACCAAAAATATTTGGTATGTCACTAAATAATTCTCTACATATGGAAATATTTGGTATTTATCGAAATACTTTTCTGAATATGTTTGGTATTTAAAGGCATGTAAACATCAATATGTAATTCTTGAAAATTCAATAATAAATATCAATCCAGTGAATTGTTCTTCCAATATGGCTCATGGTTTATGCTAATGACAATATTAGACGTATTCTTATAAGGAAATATTAATTTGCCGTGCATTCTAGTTTCTTGTTAAATTTATTATATCTTTCCATTAAAACATTTTCATTTTTCAGATTATCGCTTTCCCCAGGATTTTTGGAAGCTCGCTTCCTAAACTTTTCTTCGAAGTAGCATCGTATATCATTTTGTGTCTTCAAGTTACACGTGCTGTCCGTTTTAATTGTGGCTGCTCTTGCAATTTCGAAAGTATTGTACTTTCTGTTATATGGTAAAGTTCTCTTTTTTGTAATTCTGTAGGGCCTGTAAACGAGGTTCGACATAGTATGGTCCTCACTTAAACTTACAGCATTCGTTCGCTGAAAGCAATTTTTAACCATCGATATGAGAATCGGTTTGTGTATAAAGATGGCAGTTAAGATTTCTCTGAATGACTAGGAGGTCATGCACAACATTTTTATGAAAGCCCTGACTTGGCAAAGATATTCAAGAAAATGATATTTTTTTATCTAAATGTTTGGTTATATAGCAATTTGAGTGATTGGAAACAACTATCCTAGTTCAGCCAATTCTATGTGTACTTTGTTATAACTGATCCGTACACAGAGGTATTTTCTTAATCGTTTTTCTGTAAGCAAAGAGTAAAGCTACTAGGACATGAGGGCTGGCTGAGTGTGAAAGAATAAGAAAAAGGCGAAATATTATTAAGGAGCGATAAAAATAAGGGGAATCAAGTAGTCAGTAGATAAAGATTGACATTGAATTTATATTTCTGAAGACCAAAGTTAGCTGGAAAACATGTAGCCTGAAGACAGTTCTACAAGCGAGAAATGTGTAAGCAAGAACAGTTAGCATAGAACTTACGGTTGTATCTAGCCATTTCATCTGTAAATTACTGTTGTCTTACTTGCATTATTTTCATTATTCTGACTGTTATCCGCATTTTCATTGCCATATTCCCAACGTTTCGGCCGTTGTACGCTCCGGCCTTCTTCAGTTGACTGAAATTTCAAACCAAACCTGTTATTTCGTCCACCGGGATAGATTGTTCAAGTTGCACGTACCATGCCCCTTTCCGGGTTTTAATTCCGTTTAACTAAATTCTCCAAGTTTGTTTTGGTTCACCTCTGCTATGGCCTGGTATTGAGCTCACAAATCTTGGGTTCTAGTCATTAGATCTAACCAACGTCTTTATCCACTGGGCCATATGTCCTTCAGGACAACATGAGGATATCAGTCCTAATAATGTAAATAAGGTAATTATAATACCTAATATCCGACATATAGACGGATACTGCGATCTTGTTGCCAATGTAGTACTGTTTTTAAATATATTGTACGAGCATAGACCATTTATGGCAGTGATACTCAGATCATGGGCGAATTGTAGATATATATGGTAAATTCTGGAGAGAAAAAATCTCTAAGACGATACAGTTAACCATTTTTCTTTGCAGCAGGTTAATTGATTTGCTATCGTCTTTCCAATTCGTGTCAGCAGATTTTTCATTGCTCAGTATTCGTTTATTTCACATGGCTACTAGAACAACAGTATGACATTGTTCCGCTTATGAAAGCAAACGTATCAAATTCATGTAAAGTATCACGGTTAATTTCCCCGGTATAGATAATTCGCCATCGTAGAGGCTGTTACAATGAAGGGCTGTGTTTGTTCTTCACCGATGATGAGATTGTCCATTTCTTGGGTAGGCTTTACTGATTGTTTATGACTGTAAAAAAATAAAATGACATTCGCTTGTCTAGGTCAGTTACTTTAAATATTGAGAGGACGTTTGACAAGTTTGTGCATGTCGGTCTTCTTTATAGGGTTGAAGTGTTTCCGTCTTTCCGGCCGTCTGTTTGGTTTGATTAAATCTTTCTCATCAAACCCTGTATTGAATGTTTCTTGAACGACCACTGCTGATAATTTTGCTTTACTGTAATTCTCCATGTATAACACGCATGTTTTCCTAAAAAATAATAAGCAAAATTACGGGTGCGTATCATGCACAGCAGGTGAAAATCTTTTTAAAAAAACACCGTTTCATAGGGCGATTTCAGTTGCGAAATGACTACTCACCACAAATATATGGCGAGTCGACACTAACAACTGGCGATTGCGGCCCCATAAGGATGTCAAATCCAATTACATGTACGTAACACAACTTGCAAATGTAAAATAAAATATGAATTATAAAACTAAATTAGAATAATATTATTCTATGTTTAAAAACATTTTTTTAATAAAAGTAAGAAACGATGGCCGTAATAAGATTGTAGATGTACAAACTATAGAGTTTGATTACTAAACAAGGGGTGCGTATTTTATATTAGAAGCATTTTCCCACACGTTCAGCAGAATTTTAGGAGTGCGTATTATGGATGAAGGCGTAATATACATCCGAATTACGGTACTATACGCATCGACTAAAGGTCGGTACTTGGACCTATTCTGATGCTTATCTTCATCAACGATCTCTCCGATGTCATCAGTTTTCAGTTCGGAAGTTATACGCATGACACAACTATTTACTCCTCTCTTAATAGTATGTCTGACAGGTTCGGTAAAATCAAAATGGCAGCTGATAACGATCTGTTGTGAGCCCGGCAAGAAATCGTTTGTTCATTTGAACGCCTCAAAACCAAAAATGTTCTCTAGTATTCATCATAAAGTGGACACCTGCAAAGGAAAGTGATACGTTAATTTTAAAATGATCATTTTAAATTAAAGATAATATCTTTTTTGAAGATTTTATTTATTTTAAAATTAAAGCGAACAGATTAAATGCAATATTTCCAATAAGCAAAATACCTTTATGCTTTTTTTCTTAAAAATCAAGATCTCCAAAATAAGGTCATTCACTCTGAATACGTCATTAAAATTTAATTAACATCCAACAATTGCTTTTGCAAAAATTTCCAAATCAATTTGTTTTTCACCGCAAATAGACACTAAAATTTCCGATACTAAACGCATGAAAAAAATAAACTACATTTTTTTAAGGTTTTGAGAAGGATTTATACACATCATTTAATAAGAATTAATCATTTCATCATTCTGTTAATAATAACATACAGATTTTTATGATAATACTTTGTTTTTATTAAGTTTGGGTCATTTTTTCATCAAGTATACTCAGATTGTAGAGACACTTTGGCGATATCTATCTTAATGTACCTATTTTGCCTTCCAAATCAATTTGTTTTTCACCGCAAATAGACACTAAAATTTCCGATACTAAACGCATGAAAAAAATGAACTACATTTTTTTAAGGTTTTGAGAAGGATTTATACACATCATTTAATAAGAATTAATCATTTCATCATTCTGTTAATAATAACATACAGATTTTTATGATAATACTTTGTTTTTATTAAGTTTGGGTCATTTTTTCATCAAGTATACTCAGATTGTAGAGACACTTTGGCGATATCTATCTTAATGTACCTATTTTGCCTTCCATCAGCAGGGGCGATGCTAACCTAGAATTTCTTCACCGAGCCATGGATCAACCATAGTTTATATGATAGATTAATAATGAACTATAATTAGGATATGAATAGAGGTATATTTTGTGGAAATAATAGCGTTTTTTGGTGTCCTTACGTTTGGCGTAACTCTTTGATGATGAAAGAAAACGGTTATTGAAATGTGTATAACAGATGAGAATATTCGCCTTGCAGTTTTTACTTCTGCAATGGTACGGAACAGACTTGCGCTCATTCTTCAGTTTATTAGGTTAGAATGATTTGCATTGAAATCTTGAACAACACGAGACGCTTCAGCCTTGGCGAAGTTGCATATTGTATGCACAAGTTGGTCATCAAGAGCATGTTCAAACTTCGGACAGGTTGGTTACTTGCGGGCGTTGGGCCGGGAGATCCCTTGACAATGAGACATTGGTGACCGCGAGTCACCGGGGTAACCAAACCAGTTCATTTTTTCCTGGTTTTGCAATGGAATCATCTCCAAAAGAAATCTCCATCACAATTTCCGCTGACGATATCACTTTCTTCGGAATTCAATACAAGAATGTCTTCCGCTGCAGACACATCTCACTGTAGAATAAATTCTTCTTCAGATTCGCTGAAGTCAACATTCGGGTCACTTACATCGCACACATCCAGCATCCGAAAATTGTCATCATCTTTGATTTGTTGGCGGGATATTTTTCAAAATTTCCAACTTTCACCCCTCCCCTAAAAAAAAAAAATTTGCAAGAATTTGTCACGTAGTATATACGGAAAGAGATCCTGTCGGGATCCCAAAGGTGTTTTTATTTTTTACGTTATATATATATATATTTGAATTTATTAGGATAATTTGATAATTATATTTAATAATAATTATATTTAAGTGATTCATCGAGTCTGAAACCTCAACAGAATGCACTGGAGAGCCGTTTCGTCCTATATTTGGGACTCATCATCAGTACGCATCCACTACCGAGAACTGAAACCCTGACAGTTAGGTTGTCAAGCAAACACCATACCAACTGTTTCCAACGCAGCAAAACAGACTCAATATAGTTCTCGGTAGTGGATGCGCACTGCTGACGAGTCCCAAATATAGGACGAAACGGCCGTCCAGTGCTTTCTGCATTCTGCATTCTGTAGAGGTTTCATATTCGATGAATCACTTATATATATATATAGTTTTAAGATATGCTATATTTATAGGATTAAGTGTTCAATATCAGAGATAGAGCGTATGTAAATATAAATATAAAAGTGAACATTGAAGTCAACACGCAGACAGTCTGTTTCATACTGGGCGCAATCGTCAGGCCGCGAATGCTGTATTTTTCCAGGGCTATTTATAAATGTAGGTCAGTGGTGCATTGTCGGTAATCTATTCTGGCGGTTATTGTTACGGGAGTGGCTTGTTTATTAATTAATTAATTTATTTGTTTAGGTTCATTTATTTTACTTGTTTTTCTTTTTCATTTTGTATTGATTTTTTTCTCCCACAGACTAAAACAAAATATTAAATAAGCGAGCTACCAAATCCCCCTCCAAAATAGTTTACTATGTGAATAAAACATCAAAAAATTAAAAGAATGTTCTGTTCACTGGCGGACAAGACGGTTTGGCAAATGGTCGGATCTATTTCGGATATGAGATTACAACATCAACAACAGGGTGGAGGAGTCATGGTATCATTCGGGACAGATATGTTAGTCCAGTCAGGTTGCCTGGGGCTAAAAAGACAGCAGCTGCCCACTGGAATCTCCTGAATCTCTTGGATACCGCTGTCACTTCTAAGGATTCTAGTATTCATGCAGGAGAACAATCCTTCCCATTCCGCCACTGCCACCCAAGCATTTCTAGGCTATTAGGGCATACAAATTGTAATCTACATTGTGTGACCGCCAGCCTCTCGAACGAAGACATTTACAATATTTAACAAGATATTTACGTCAATGGACGTCAATTTACGTCGAAAAATATCATATAGGCGACCATCAAAGCTGCAGCAGAGGAGTGCACCCTGCTACTATCAAAATATGGACATAAACCATGGGTTTTGATATGTATCCAGAGGGTTTATAATTCATTATGTCAATGAATCAAATAATATTATGGTTTTCTGTTAAATATAGACTCAAGGTATGATCAATTTGTTTAGATAGGGTATTTTCATTCAAATCCTATGAAATAAAAAAATAAAGGACGTTGCACAGAATAATAAAACCTAACAATATGTATGTATATATATATATATATATATATATATATATATATATATATATATATATATATACACCAAAACACAGCAGCCCTTCTACAGAACGCATAACCCCATTAGACATCCCAGACCACCCAGATTAGCCCCCAGTAGACAATCGACAGCAAACACACCCAACCTTCAAAAAAACGGAATAAGCCCCCAACCAGGACGCCTGGACGGGGGTATAGCATCCGTAATAGGAGACATAATGCAAGCTTTCGAGCTTTTACGAAAGAACTTCGTCATGCTTGCAAATTCAAACTTGATCCATACGGGCGGGTTATAAATTTAAGTAATAACAAATTCTCTCTTAATACCTTCAAGTTACTAAATAAAGGACTAAGCTTTTGCCTTAGTCCCCCAAGGTTTGATAAAGACACCTTGGCAAAGGACCTGAAATCCTTCTTCAGAAGAATACGGCTAAAAGCCCACTACGGGAACAATGATCAAACACCTTCCATACTTGATACATTAAAAGAGAAGAACACTAAATACACCCCACAAAACACAGACACTACTATACAAACATTTGAAATAGCCGTAGCAAATGACATAAAGAAAACAATAACACGTAAGCTGCCACGTAATAATATTTCTGAAGGGGAACGTATAGCCCTCGACAGGCTGATACATAGAGATGACCTAGTCATAACACAGGCCGACAAAGGGGGTGCCACAGTGATCTGGGGGATCAAAGAATACATTAAAGAAGCAAACAAACAACTAGCCGACAAAGAAACCTATAAAAGCTTACATACAGATTCCCTCCCCGAATACCAAAAAGAATTAACCAGCTCACTAAAAATAATGCTTCGCAACAACCTAATCGACAAAGAAACATGCACAATACTTACACCCACAAACATTACACCTGCTCGTTTCTATCTCCTCCCTAAAATACACAAAAACAACAACCCAGGAAGGCCCGTCATTTCATCATTCAACTGCCACACGACCAAAATTTCAAAATATGTAGACCATTACATACAACCCCTAGCTAAGGAAGTAAAATCCTACATCAGAGACACAACAGATCTACTAAACAAAATTAACCACATACAGACAGTTCCAGAGAATGCTATTCTAGTGACTATGGACGTAAGGTCACTCTATTCAAACATTAAACACTTCGAAGGGCTAACCGCCCTTCAGGAAGCACTGGCTAAAAGAGGAAAACAAGAACCTTCCACAGAAGTTATCATAAAACTCATGGAGCATATTCTCACATTTAACACTTTTAATTTCAATGTAGCACACTACCTTCAAATAAGAGGGTGTGCCATGGGCACCATTGCAGCTCCTTCATATGCTACAATATTCATGGGAAAATTTGAGTAGACCCATATCTACCCCCTCATTGGTAACGACTGCGTATTCTACGCAAGATATATCGATGACATATTCTTTATATACACGGGCAGTAACGACAAACTCACCCAATTTCTCTTGACCCTAAACACGGTACACGACTCAATTAAATTTGACTATGAAAAATCCAAAACATCAGTAACATTTTTAGACACTCACATTTATATAGATGAAAACAGGAAACTGCAAACGACACTACACACTAAAATCACCGACACCCACAACTATCTACACTTTAAGTCTACCCACCCTAAACACCTCAAAGAGAACCTTCCCTATTCACAAGCACTTAGACTCAGAAGGATATGTTCCCACAAGGAAGAATTAAACAAACACATTGAAAATCTGGAGCATCAATTCAAACACGTGGCTATAAACAACACCTAATCAGGGAACAAATAAATAAAGCAATTTCCACACCTAGAGAAAACACCCTAATATACAAGATTAAAACTAAATCTAGCCGCATTCCTCTAGTAACCACTTTCAACCCCACTCTGCCTCCACTATCCCAAATAATCAAAAGTCGCTGGGAAATACTACATCTCAAACCAGACCTAAAAAAACTATTTAAGGAACCCGGCCTTCTAGCATATCGTCGACCTAAGAACCTAAAAAAAATCATAGGTAGTAACCGCATTTTAGGGGACAAGGTAATCCGGGA
>OZ038489.1:101583289-101600789 GCA_964036315.1 Acanthosepion esculentum | reverse complement strand
CTTCGGTTATTTCTTTCTTTGTTTCGTTTTTTTTTTTTGTTTCAATGTTTCCTTTTTCAAACCTCCTTCATTTTTTCTTCCTTCGTGTCTCCTTTCTTCACTTGTCGTATATTTCTTTCTTCATGGCGTCTCCCTTAACTTCGTTTTCATTGTATCTTTCTTTCTTTGTTTCGTTATGTTGTCCGCCTTGGACTCAGTTCCAATTTATATTTCTTTAATTTTTGGTTTCTTTTCTTTTTCATTTGTTTCTCTTCCTTCCTTCCTGTCTTCCTTCCTTCCTTCCTCCCTTTCCTTCCTTCCTCCCTTTCCTTTCTTTATGCTGCCCGTTCTAAATTCTCTTTCAAGCATTCTTTCTGCCTTCAATTCATTGTTTCCTTCCTTCTTTTTTTAAGCATAGAATAAGTTTTGAAAATGTTCTGATGAAAATCTTATGTATTTGTCTTTGTAGACATCACAATTTTTTTAGTTCATGTCACTTGAGAGAAACCGCCAGACTACATGTCATCATAGAAAAAGCGGAGGTGGGGTTAAAAAAAACAACGGCACTAAAAGACTTGGCCGCATAAAAGAGAGAAAAGATCACTCAAATTCATAAATAAAAAGTGACTGTACCGAAAATCAAAACTAAAAACATCGAAACTGACCTTCACAAGAGAAAGGAAATGAATGATACAAAAGACATGGTGATTTTAATGTGAACAGAATGTCATGCCAGCCGTCTGGATTCCAAAGCGATGCAGAAAATACATACATTAACATACATACACACACACACACACACATATATATATATATATATATATATATATATATATATATATATATATATATATATATATATATATATATGTGTGTGTGTGTGTGTGTGTGTGTGTGTGTGTGTGTGTGTGTGTGTGTGTATGTATCATTAAATACCAGCGACAAGGAAGATTTAATTAAGTTTTTCCCAGCATCTTACTTTTTTCCGTTTTGTAAGAAAAAAGACAGATTTTCCATAATCTTTACTGTCCCAAGCGGGTATTTCTATGGCCATTTTCATGTGGTGTTTGTTTCTGCTTTTCATATATTTTTACTCATATTTTGACTGCAACGTAATAAGTTGTTTTGCTGTAGTTTTGAACTGGAGAGTTCATTCTGAGCTCTTACATTTCGTGCGGCTTGAAATTACGCGGTATCATTTGTATTTAAAAAAATTTTTTAGCACTCTGTATCCATTGTAAAATAATGTAAGGTTGATTGAAGTAGAGGGATATTTGATATACAAAGCTTCTGTAATATAATCCTACAAAACGGAAAAAAGTAAGGATCTTGGAAAAACTTAATAAACATTAACTCTTCAGTGTCGGGCGTATTTTGTGAACGATGTTTCAAAGGAAGCTTACTGTCCAAACATATATATATATATATATATATATATATATATATATATATATATATTGTAATGGGAACTTACCCATAATATTAATAGACTGTTCCGTACCTCATAAATACTGCCCCTCAAGAGGGAGCAGCAGACAGAGCCGCGTCAGACGATTACTGCAAGACATTGGAATGGTGATATTGGTCGAGACAACATAGATCTCTCTAACCTAACCTGATTGTTATTACAAACGCTTCTACTTCTCTTGTATATATTCTGTTTGTAATATATCTGTGTTATTCCATACCTGTGTTCGAGTTATTCTTCATTGGATCTACCTCGGACCATCACCGTTGTACAAGGAACCTGGATATATATATATATATATATATATATATATATATATATATATATATATATATATATATATATATATATATATTATAAATTAACTGATTTAAAATATGGTTTCTTCACTACACATGAATTACCATGTTTCAAAAACCGAAGCTAAAAACTTCAATTTTAATTATAATTAAATTTGAAGTTTTCAAGTGGAAACAGAAGGGTCCACGAGGTATACAAGAATATTGTCAAGAATATTTGACTTACGTTTCAGGCTGATCGGAAAAATATTCCGAAGGTTTACGGTCCATAAAACATCAGGGCGGCTTTCAGAATTAGTTCCACTAAGGGTTGAGAAAATGAAATCGTGCATGGATGATCGTGTATGGAGGGAAATATTTAATCATCATCCCCTCTGGAATGAAGAGAAATGCTGCACAACGAAGAGTTAGATCTGGAAGAATCAGTGCGTATGCTAAGGTATGATGTCCATATGATATAGAAGTCAATATTAAAGACAAATTATAACAAGTCTTCAAATGTATTACATTCACATGCGTGCGAATACCCTTGGGAAATGTAGGAACCCTCTTCTTCTTCCCACCAGCTATGGGTAAATAGCACGATAGACTCGGTTCTATAGCCTTGGATGGCAACTAGTCTACTGCAGAAAGAAATGGCTCCCTACTGCGGGAAAAATATCTACCTCGTCAGTTATGTATCGAAAGATACATGATCGTCTAAGCGTGTATCACGCATGGCACATAACTGTCTGACTTCAACAGCAGTAGCAGTTGTAACAAAAAAGAAAAGCTTCGGTGATTGTAAACATGACGCTTATCGGCTTGTAGGTTAGATGTAAGGCTCCATGTCCTTCAGAGAGAATTGTTCCATGGGAAATACAATATTGTTTTGTGTATCTGGGGACATATTACTTTTGCTTTCCAACCGTGGGTCGGGCCGTGTGCACTTACTGTGTACTCATTAAAAACGGAGAGAGCAATAACTGAGCAGTATTAAAAGCAAGAACCAGGCAAGATATCCCTTAGTCATGGAAAGTGGAACGAGAACGGTCTACCTACGTAGATTTAATAAAGGGTCCAATTAGGGATTCTCCGGATCGACATACACCTGATGAAGGCCAGATGTCACAACGGCCGAAACGGTGTGATAACAACAACAAACATTCGGGTAATAGTCTATACGTAAATATTTTAAATAATGATAATTCCACAAACAGACTGAAAAAAAATCATTGTATGTAACAGAAATGGAAAATTTAATAATATTTTATTTACTTTTTATATATATATATATATATATATATATATATATATATATATATATATATATATATATATATATATATATATGTAGTTTTGTAATTACCCTCTTCGCATTCTATTGTTGAATCAAGTGTTTCTCAACCTTTTTAACTAACTGCACATCTAGGAGGCAATGGAAATATCACGGCACACTTTTGTAAGGGTAGACATTTAAATGTTATTAAAAAAATCATAGATACACATAGAGATATGTAAAATAACAACAATTTCCGTACAATTAATGATGTTCTCACTTTCTACAAATTCTAGAGTAATATACTTAAAAAATATAAAAAAATACAAAATTCAAACGCACAATTTTGAATATCAAAAGCTTTTTCAATATTAATTCGTAATTAAATATAACTTTGTAAAGATGTTGAATTAAAATAAGAATGTGGAATACAAGTATATAAAAAAGGTTAATTTTCATTTATTCAAATAGAGGGAAATTTTAAAATGTTAAATTAAAAATAAATTAAAAATATTTACAAACAATGGATATTACATCAATGTATTTAAAAGAACATAATCGAATAATAGTGAAAATAATTATTTGAAGAAAAATTTTAATAATTATTCATTTATTCAAAGACTAACGATGTACCATTACCACTTACACACACACACACACACACACATACACACATACATACATATATATATATATATATATATATATATATATATATATATATATATATATATGCCGTGACATTATTTCGCGACAAACATAAGAGGATCGCTAGGCAACTTATGTCTGTGTCATGGCGGTTTAATCAATCGTTTTTAAATGGAATAAGAGCTACGGTTTTTGGAACGCAGCAATATATTTATGTTTAACAAAGCCATTTGAAATTACTAATATATGAATCTACATAATTCTTCTTCATAATGCTCATTCTAGGCGAGTTATACGCTTAATAGTAGCGATTCGTATTATGCATTCTGTATTGTAATCATTTTAACCGAATCAAAAAAAAATTCGTCAGTATTATTCAAGACTGTGTCCGTGTCGAAATTAGAAATTTAACTGTGACAGCTATCTAAAAATTAAACCAGAATTTATCCATTTCAATGTTTCAGTCAGACGAAAGAACGAAGCTGTTGCCAGGGTAGGGTAAAACGTATTATACTTAAAGAGAAGATGTTTTATTTAATAAAACCTTATGATATTAAAGTGTGGTTATATGAAGAAAGCCGTGTTAATTTGATGTTAATGCATAATACTATTTGTTGGCTCTGTGATAATAAATAGATTGAGCTCTATTTATGTGTCGGTTTTCATGTTTTATATTACGAGGATCCACTTTATTGTATACGAATGGATTTATTATTTTTAACACACATATATATTTAGATATATATATATATATATATATATATATATATATATATATATATATATATATATATATATATATATATATATATATCACGATCACAAGTCTCTTAACTCATAAGTGTCATAGAGTTGAAGTGGTGTGTCTTATGCAAGATAGCCCGGGGAAGCCCAGCACAATACAGGCTGGTTTGAATCCAGAATGTTTCTTCTCTTAGACTACCCAAAACTATAAAACCTAATCTGTACTGATATTTAGCCATAGCTAGGGGGAGAAGGCATGAACAACACCTCTCCTAGGGGTATTAGAACGTAACTGAATGTAATGAACCCGACATGTATTTGATGGTGGTCCGAATCCTCCACCTGAGTTTTAATCCGTTTATGCCACCGTGCTTACACACACACACACGCACACGCACGCACACACACGCACACACGCACACGCACGCGCGCGCGCACACACACACACACACACATATATAAATCGTGTATTTTGGCACCAAACCTTCTTTCATGCACATTTCATTGAATACGACAGACAAGTTACTTTGATTTAGTTTTGATACAACTTCACGTGTGTTCTAATATTCGTTTCTTTCATTTCAGATCAGATATATTATATAATGTATCATCTGAAAAGAAAAAAGTATTATAATACATGGTAAATTTTATGAAAACTAAATCAAAGCACCTTGTCTGTTGTATTCAATGAAATATATATATATATACACATATATGTGTATATATATATATATATATATATATATATATATATATATATATATATATATATGCACACACACACACACACACACACACACACACACACACACACACATATATATATATATATATATTTATATATATATGCTGTTGAAACAATATAATGTGTAATAAAGACATAAATCCGAAACCAATTGTCTTTGTTTTCTTTTCTTTAATTATTCGTATAGATTTATGTATTTCATGCTGATGTCTTTCACACGGACGTCATGACAGTTTCATTAAAATTTTCAGTGCAGTTTTTGTTGTCCACAGATTCGTTGTCCATTTTATACGAACTTCACTGACGTCCACTGGTGTTATTCGTAAGTATCTGGCTATATTTCTGAGATGAGGTATTATCTACACTATTTACATTATTCGGATTATTGTCCTCATCTTTGTCGCCATATTTATGATAACGTTTCGGCCGTTGTACGCTCCGACCTTCTTCAGTTCGTTAGAATGTCGAACTGAACACTTTTATTTCGCTCACTGGAGTAGCCTGTTCTGGTTCCACGTGCCATATCTAATGCATGACATCAGTTACCTCCTGTTAATTCTCCTATCCCTGTTCTACACTTAACCGCGTATTGAACTCAGACTCTTTGGGTCTTGACACTCGATGACCAACGACTTTACCCACTGTGCCATGTGTCATTAACCACGATGCCATGTGTCCTTGAGCACACATGGCACTGTTTGATAAAGGCGTTGGTTAGATCCAGTGACAAGACACAAAGAGTATGAGTTCAATACCCGGTTAAGGCAGTGGAGAATTTGGATAGGGGAATTAACAGGAGATAACTGATAACTGACATCCATTAAAAACATGGTACGTGGAACTAGAACAGTCTACCCCAGTGAGCGAAATAAAGGTTTCAGTTCGACATTCCAGCCACCTGAAGAAGGCCGGAGCGTACAAAGGCCGAAACGTTGTAATGAATATGGCAACAAAGATGAGGACAATAGTCCGAATAATGTAAATAATATTCGTAAGTATTTTGTGGTTTGCACTCAGCGTTAACATATTTAATTTGAATTGAGAGGCTATAATTTCTAAAATTATCTCAGTATGACTGATACAAATACTATATAACTCAGTAGTAACTTTCATATGTTTAGGTAATCTCCGACGCAAAAGTTTCCGCCACCATATTTTTCTGATGAGGACTGTGACTAGATAACTAGTAGGATTAAAAAAATATCAAAGTGTGGATGAAATTTCCTATATAATCAACGGCTAAGTGGGCCAATGACGGTAAACAGGACTCCATACCTGTATATGCTGCTAGTTCGATCATAACCCGGTATCACTGAGCAGGTATTAACAGACAAAATGGCGTGTTCGATTACGGTTACGTGTCCTTTATCAGTGCTAGATTTGGTTGGAAATATCAGCTATTGTTTGACCGGGAGAAGAATCGCATCTGACACATTTACTTGCCCAAGACTTAATACCTCTCCAGCTTTCAAATATATTTTTGGAGGGAACTCTTTATAAGTTCAGCTGTGTAAAGACTCTTCTATCCCAACCTGTCAGGCAACAGATGAGGATAATGTGGATGGAATTCGAAAAAGTATCTACAATGCACAGCATAAATTTCTAGAACTTCATATTCCGAACTCAAGGATGCGCGTTATACACGAGTGTATACCATACAAATATGATAAGGTTAAAATAAATATAAAAAATTTCAACAGAATCATTTCTTTCGTAACAACTGCACGTATGTGTAAGTTAATGATGAGGAGTCTTGAGACATTAACAGGCTTTGGAGATAACGAACTGCGACACGAAGCTGCCATATATTTGCCTTCTCTAAAAGACACGAATTGAATACCAACACATGTCAATCTTCTGTGTAACGAAATGCTGTAAACTGGGAGATGCTTGCACCTCTATTCACTTACAACAAGTGCATTAAGTAAATTAGTAAAAAAGAAACGATGTTCACAAATGAGATAAAAGAAGCAACAGAAATATACAGACATCATGGTATAAAGAAATGTTTCGCTTGACGTAAGTTTTAGTAATATAAATTATTTTAAATTAAATATTGGTAAAAGAATGACGATTTCGAGAACTTGAAAAGAGTTGAGAGAGAGAGAGACGACTTGCTGTGAAACATCAAAGTATAAAGAATTAATTTGGTTAGAATTTTGATCACCTATACCCTCATTCGGTATGAACGTACCTTTTTAATACAAGTGTACACTTAAATACACATATGTGCACACATTCAGGAACTGCATGCGTAAACTGACGAAGAAATGAAGAAGCGTTTTTCACGCAGATATTTTCTTTGAATGATGAAAGTATTCAGCTAGATTAGTTACAGAGATAATAATGTAATTATCTAAACAAGAAATATAGAAATAAAACATATGGGGGAGGAGGAGTAAAGAAAGAAAGAAAGAAAGAAAGAAAGAAAGAAAGAAAGAAAGAAAGAAAGAAAGAATGTGGTGAAGAGAAACAAATATGAAAGACAAAGAAAAAAGAAAGAATGTGGGGAAGTGAAAGAAAGAAAGAAAGAAAGAATAAATGAAAGAAAGAAAGAAAGAAAGGAAGAAAGGAAGAAAGAAAGAAAGAGAGAAAGAAAGAAAGAAAGAAAGAAAGAGAAAGAGATGAAAATGTGGATGACATTAAAAAACGAAAGAAATAAATAATATGAGGAATAAAAACAATTAAGAAAGAAAGAAAATAAGAAAGAAAGTAAGAAAAAATGAATGAAAGAAAGAAAGAAAAAGGAAGTAAGAAAGAAATAAAGAATGTGGTGATGAGAAACAAATATGAAAGACAAAGAAAAAAGAAAGAATGTGGGGAAGTGAAAGAAAGACAGAAAGAAAGAAAGGATGAATGAATGAATGAAAGAAAGAAAGAAAGAAATAAAGAAAGAATGAGAAAGAGATGCCAATTCGGATGACATTAAAAAACAGAAGAAATAAAGAATATGAGAAAGAAAAACAATTAAGAAAGGAAGAAAATAAGAAAGAAAGAAAATGAGGAAGAAAAAAAGAAAGAAAGAGAAAAATGAATGAAAGAAAGAAAGAAAAAGGAAGGAAGAAATGAATAAAGAATGTCGGGATGAGAAACAGTTATGAAAGACAAAGAGAAAAAGAAAGAATGTGGGGAAGTGAAAGAAAGAAAGAAAGAAAGAAAGAAAGAAAGAAAGAGATGCCAATGCAGATGACATTAAAAAACGGAAGAAATAAAGAATATGAGGAAGAAAAATAATTAAAAAAGAAAGAAAGAAAGAATATAGGGAAGAGAAACAATCATAGGTGAAAGAAATAAATAAATAAAGGAATGATGAAAAAATAAAGAAAGAGAGAATGTGGAGAAAAGAAACAGTTATGATTGATGGAAAGATTGATAGAAATAGAATAAATGATTGTGCGGAACTGTGGCATAAGTAAAGAAAATAAGAATTAAAGAACGTGAAAAGGAGAGATAATAATGGACCGAAGGAAAGGAAGATAAAAAGAAAATGTATTGGCAAAGCAATTACAAAGCGTTCAAAGATAATAAACACGAGACTTATTAATAAGCATAGAAGTTAGTCGCTGTATTTTTATCTGAAATATTTTCTCTAAATCTTCATGAAATTTGATAAATGTTTGCGCAATGCATTGAGTTAACAAAACAATGACGTTATTTTTCGCAGTGATGTATATATCATTTGTGTAGAACATATCTTCTTGTTCCTCTGATTCAAATTTTGCCAACCTTTCTTGGTCTCTTTAATCAAAGTTGTGA
This sequence comes from Acanthosepion esculentum, assembly GCA_964036315.1. Classification (NCBI taxonomy): domain Eukaryota; kingdom Metazoa; phylum Mollusca; class Cephalopoda; order Sepiida; family Sepiidae; genus Acanthosepion; species Acanthosepion esculentum. Next base: position 101,591,892 of record OZ038489.1, on the reverse strand, counting down.
AGGAAATCCATTGCCATTTCTTATTTCTTTTGTTCTTAACATATTGCACGTTACATTCTGGATCCTTTCTTCCTCTTTTCCTAGAAAGTTGAAACATTCGTAACTACAAGTTTTATTTCGATTCAAACGACCCCATTGTTAATATGATCTATCCATATTATTCTAACCATTCACTGGTAGATATAGACCCACTTCCACTGAATAGTCTACAACTGTCACTTAAAGTCTACATCTTCGAGGAAATGATATACAGAAGTCACAGCCATGTCCCCTTATGTCTAATGACATAAAACTAAAATGGATAAGATTTAATTTTAAATAGTCTGGCACCACTAGAAAATTTATTTCCCAAAAGAAAAAATACAAGAGACTTGTTTTGCTTCAAGAGGCTAAACAATTGAGTTGTGCGCTAACTCAATCCTTATAAAAATAGATTGTATTTAAATATCAAATAATTAATATTATATTCTCTACTAATATTATTAATTGATGGATTCGTTTTCTTAGGCTCATCAACCCTTCCCCGGTTATTTAAAACGAGAAAATATGAAACAAGTAGATATAATTAAAACAGACTCTGATTAACATTTTAAAACGAATGGTGGATAGACATGTGGAAATTGAGAGAGAAAGATAAGAATAACCCAAGTCGATAGATAGATATGAAGATTTCATTGATTGATTCGTTTTCTACGGTTTATCAATCCATTTTAGGTTATTTAAAGCCAGAAAATAGGAGACAAGTAGATATGATTAAAGGAGACGTTGATAAAGATTTGGAACAGAAAGGCGGATAGACATGTGGAAATTGAGATAGAAAGATAAGAATAACCCAAGTCGATAGATAGACATGAAAATTTCATTGATTGACTGAGTGATTGGTTTCTACAGCTTATCAACACATTGATGGTTATTTAAAGCCAGAAATATTTTTAAATTGTAAGAAGCCTTCGCACACAGTATATATATATATATATATATATATATATGTGTGTGTGTGTGTGTGTGTGTGTGTGTGTGTGTGTGTGTGCATATAGAATAACGCCAACCCACGTCCAAACATTTGAGGGTTATTTTGTCCATGTAGCTTTTCTTTTATATTAATGATTTTGAACGACAATCTTACTGTCGCAACAAAGATATATATATATATATATATATATATATATATATAGAGAGAGAGAGAGAGAGAGAGAGAGAGAGAGATAGATCATTTCCGATAGAATTTCAATGAATACAGACGTAGAGAAGCAAAATGCAAACCCTACCCTCTACTCTCACACACCGCCATTGACCTTATAGAGAGGAAAACGTTAGAGGAATGGGAAATGTTCATATGTCTAAACCAAAGAGACATATAAAGTAAATTAAGGAAAAAATAAAAGAAAATGAAAGAGAAAGAAAAACAATAATAAATAAAGAAGGAATGACAGGTACAAAGGAAAGAATGAAAGAGTAAGAAAGAAAGAAAGAAAGAGAGAAAGAAAGAAAGAAAAAAGAAGGAAAAATCAATAAAGAATCTATAGAGAGTAAACCAACAAAGAAAGAAAATAAGGAAACTCAACCGAGTAAAAATAGTAAAATAACGAAAAAAGAAACAATTAAATAAAATTAAGTATGACATCAACAAATATTAACAAAAAGTAAAAAGAAATGCAAGAAAGAATCCAAGAAAGGAAGGATAAAAGTTAAAAAAAGAAAGCAAGAAAGGAACGAAGCAAGAAAGAATGAAAGAAAGGAAAGTCAGAAATATATTTCTAGTAATGTGACCGAGAAAACAGTCATATGATTATTGCTAAGAAATCAAACCAGTTCTAAATATCATGAAGGCGAGAACATGATTTTGCTAACATTTTCATCGATCTCTCGACGCAAATGATTTTCCCGACAGCTCACCTAAGCATCCCAGTCTCCGGAAATCCACCCGCCTATCTATTGATCCAGTCCCAACTTTCATTCATTAATTCATTCATTCATAATTACATGTTCACACGCTTTACTTCACGGCACGGGAATCTTCACGATTTAATATGATCCGTCGGCAAGTGTCCAATTTATCCAATTAATGCTGAGAGATTGAGGTTGCAAGAGAATGGAAACGAAAGAAGCAAATTAACAAAAAAAAAAGGGTGTGGAGCCTATTGAGTTAATTAAAGACAGAATCCCTTCGACAATTTGTTAATTTATCGGTTATCGATCGCTGGAAATTGACCACCTTCGCAGTACCCTGCCCCGCTTTTGTCTCTTCTTTGTTCTTTCTTTTTTGTTGTTGTTGTTTTGTTTTTTAGCTGACACTTACTTTTATTTTCAATGTTCTTCATGCTGTCTCTCTCGGTCTTTTTCTTTTAGCCATCTGTGTATTTTCGTATTTCTTTATATATTTCCTTTTAGATTTGAGGTGTGTGTTTTCTTGGTATTTATTTTTCGTTTCTTCAGACATTTCTTCATATGGTATTGCATAAAAAAATATATTTTTATTATCCTTTATTCCTTTCACAACATTCTATCTACAAGTCCCTCTTTATAACTTGGTAAATTTCTTTCCTTGTAAGATTATTTTTGATTCTATGTTTTATTCATTTTCATGGATCTTATCCTCAAGTATTTTCTTTACAATGTGTTTTCATTTTCTCTTTTTTGACCTGCGATTTTCCATATATTCCTGTTCAATAATTTTTTTGTAAAATTTTCATACATTTTACATCACATATTTATCGATAATTTTTTTTCAATACTCACTTTATTTTTCTTTGATGCCACACTAACTCATTCCTCTGCTTTGTATGTCCAAAGATACACGATGTCATCCCATATTTCCAGATCAAAACTGTGATTTACTTTTTCTGTTTAATTATAATAGTAGGGATAATTATTCTATTATTTCGCAAATCACATATTTGGCACGGTGTTATCAATTTAATACTAACGCCGATTAGGCATCAAAGTAACCTAATACAATTTTATTCTACTCTTGTTTTGTTAATTATCTCTAATTTGTACGATCTACCAGGGTTTGTGTATTTTTGATAGATTTTATATTACTTGAAATTAGAAACTGAAAGTACAGAAATATTTCGCAGACTACAATTCCAATTGTTCGCGTGCCAAATTCTTAAAATGAATTTTACAAAATCTTTAACGTACAAAAAGAAGAATACAAAGCAAATCTAATTTAAGAACTGGAATTATTGCTCAAAACATTTGGTCTGCGTCCATAATCATGATCCCGCCTTAAAAGACGCTAGTAACAAGCAACATTTTACGCGACCTCCACAAGTAAATTAAATTTCTTCATTTCAAATCGGAATTTAACTAAGAATTAACAGGCAAACTCTTCGCCGTTCGATCTTTGAACGATTTGCCATCATCACAAAGAAACCAGTTTATTAACAACGAGAAAATATTGGTAATTCAACATGAGGCATTTTAACAGAATAAGCAGGATTATTTGGACGGAATCACTCTCTCTTAGGGATAACTTTGCATGGCTTTAACTCTTACAGGAACCAGCAATTTTGATTTACTAACAAATTATGAAGGCAATATATATATATATATATATATATATATATATATATATATATATATATATATATATATATATATATATATATATGTATATATATATATATATATATATATATACAGGGTTTGAACAAAATAATTGTAACACTTGTTAAATTCAAAGAAAATTTATTTAATATGGAGTTGGTCCTCCTTCAGCCTCACAGACAGCTTTGATACATCTAGGAATGGAATCATACAGCTTCCTGATTTCATCCAGAGGAATTTTCAGTCATTCTTCCATTAAAACCTTCTCCACCTCTTTACGACACGACGGTGAAGGATAGCATCTCCTAAATTTTTGCTCCAAAATGCACCACAAATTTTCAATAATATTGATATCTTGAGACTGGAGAGACCACTCCATATTTTGCAGCTCACTTTCATGCTCTTTATACCAATTCTTAATCATTCGAGCGGTATGTATTGGACCATTATCATCTTGGAAGATGCAATCAGCATCAGCGAATAATGTCTTGGCCACTGGATGAACATGATCTCCCAAGATGTTCAGGTAATCTTTGCTGTTGATTCTACCATGCAGGGAAACTATTGAACTGAAACATTTCCATGATAAAGCGGCCCAAACTATCACTGATCCACCTCCATGCTTCACTGTTGGAAGAAGGCAGTCAGAGTTGCAAGCTCCTTGGGCTGCCTCCACACATAAACTCGTCCTGAAGTTGGGCAAAGAGAAAAACTGGACTTCTTTGAGAATATGACTTGCTTCTATTGGTCTACAGACCAGGCATTGTGATCTCTGCACCAATTCAACCTCTTTTGAATGTTGCGAGTGGAGAGAAGAGATTTTCTTACAGTGGCTCTTCCATAATATGCAGCCTTATGGAGCTCACGGTGAACAGTTGTAGTAGAAACTGAACTATTCAGATGATTATTCAACTCAGCAGTCACATTGACCTCATTTGTCCGATTATTTTTTGCCACATTGCGTTTCAATGCACGTCAGACCTTGTCAGTAAGTTTGCAAGTTCGGCCCAAATTGCTACGGTTGCTAGAGGTCTTGCTCTCTTTCTCGAATTGCATCATTGTTCTTGATATGGTAACTCTTGAAAAACCAAACAGTTGAACAACCTTAGTGATCGAGGATCCTGCCATGAAAGCTCCAACAATTTGTTTTTTTCTAACTCGGAATGATCAGGCATTTAGCTTACATTTTACTAAATTAAAAACATAAATAAGCCAAAGATAGTAAATTAGAGTTTTAAGAATAATTATTTAGGTTAAATTTACCGGTTTCATACTTCTATGATTTTCAGAATTTAAATTGAGATTGAGAGATATGTGGTTATGCCACGATCTGTATCGCATTAGAAACAGATCATGTTATAGACAAATTGATTGACATTCGAAATAGAACTTCATTTTTCAAATCCATTTATACATGCCTTTTTTCTAAGTGTGGTTTGAGTAGAAGTTGACTAGGTCGTTTTTGTCGAATATTCTTCATAATACTTTGGGGAAACATGGATAAATTAAACAAAAATGTCTCTATGAACACAAAAGAGACCTTATAAATAACAATGTAGCACGGGAAAGAGTCACATATAGATATAAATTCGACCCCAATTCTGATCTAAAATCTGACAGACTCATCAAAATAGAAAGCCATTTATCAGAACGAACATTCTGGAGAGTGCCGCCATGGAATATGAACAAAATAACAGGCAACGTTACTATTTCTTCAATCTCATCTTTCCTGTAAGAATTACAATTTATATATATATATATATATATATATATATATATATATATATATATATATATATACATATATATATATATATATATATACATATATATATATATATATACATATATATATATATATATATATATATATATATATATATATATATATATATACATATATATATATAGAGATGGAGAGAGAGAGAGAGAGGGGGGTAAGAATAGTCAGATTTATAATCCACAGTTCTTTAGCATTTATTTTTAAAACCAATGCTCGATACGTAATAAAGCATAATATTATGATATTATTATTTAAAAATATTTATTCATAGCGACACAGAAATAATCATGTTTGGGAACTAAAACCTAAACTTTAAATTAAACTTAAGATTAAAGTTGTTCTTCCAACTAAATAGTGTTATATATCTTGGATGGGGGAAAGTTATTACAAAATTTTAAAAGGGTGTTGCCGTTTTTGACGATTAAGGATACAAGTATGATTTAAGATGACAAAATGTAAATATAGGTTAATGGTTAGGAGTAGGTTTGTAATTTCGGCCTGTCGATACTGGTTTCCTTTTATGAGAATGTCTCATCTTGTTGTATTTTATTGAGAGGCATACATAAGATACACAACATATAATTTTGATTATTTAATTAATTATGTTTTAAAGTAACCATAATGCATTGTCTGCAAAAACAGTTATTTCTTTTCTTTGATTTAATAAGTCTTTATTTTTTAGGAACTTAATAATATACATCTTTTCATATAGGCACAAAGGACATGGGCCATTTAAACACCTACAAGTTCTCGTTTTTTTAATTTCCATTTTACTGTGAGTGTTTTATCTGATTCTTTTAAATGCCAAAAATATTTGGATAGGGATGTTCGGCTCCACTTTATTTTAAAATTATCTTTAGTGCTACTAATATATATATATTTTATTAAATTAGGTCTCCCAATAGATGTGATATTAGATTGGTAAACTATAGATTCTGTGAGATTTATTATTCAATGGACAATTTTTAGGATTCTTACACTTACATAAATTTTCTTTACTATTATTTATTCTTATCTCTAGGCCACTATTTTTTATTCTCGTTTAAGTATTTATTTAAAATTTTATTATTGTGGTTTTCATATTTTTTCTAAAATATCATTATAAATATAACCTAATATATATATATATATATATATATATATATATATATATATATATATATATATATTATATATATATATATATATATATATATATATATATATATATATATATACTTAGATGTAGAGAGAGGGAGACTAAATGATGTAAATCAAGATTTAAATGTCTACACATTTCAGTTAAACTGTTTAAAATTTATGAGCGACCTTTAAATTTAAAAACTCCCTTTCTAAGATGTTATATGACGTAAGCTAAATTCTAACACCTCATCTTTTCAGTTAACCTGGTAAATAACTATGAGCGTACTTAAAATTTTATAAAAAAAATATGTATGTCTCAAATATATACTTGTAAAATAAACAAGTATGAAACGGTAATTACACACACACGCACACATGCAAATACATATATATCTGTAAATAACTAACAAAAATGGATATAGAGAGAGCAGAGGGAAAATATACTAAAGCGAAATTCTGTAAGAAACATTCATCAGACAGACAGTCATAGTTACAATAAAAGAAAGTTAACGTTTGTGTCAACATTGTTTCTTTAAATTTAATTTAAAATCTGATTTTACTTTATTCTGTTTTGTGGTTTAAACTTTGGCTTTTTATGGATTACAGGAGTGTGATGATGATGTCATCTTGAAACCAAGGATAGAATTATGCATATATATATATATATATATATATATATATATATATAAATACGTGTGTGTGTGTCTGTTGGTGTGCATATGTTTGTGTGTTTTGAACAAATAAGTAACAGAATAACCCTGGGAGTGAAAATGGTTTTCAACTACGTTCTTATCCATCAGTGGAAAGATGAAAATCGAGCACCTCGCTTCTTGTCTAATTTAATTGATTTTTCTTCTTTTGGCTTTATGTTAAAATAACTGATAAAAAAAAAACGGAACGGTTTTGTCTCACTGAAAAAAAATACGGATAATTTTTTTTTCACAGTTGAAAAAAAAAATATGAATAAAAATGAAGAAAAAAAAGTTGATGGACGCATAAATAATTGATTACATTTTGTTTTATGATTTTTCAGTGAAGGAATGCTTTCCTGGGAGTGTTAGGCTGCAATGAAAGTTTTTAAAAATGATAGGCATTTGAACATGTATCTACAAAAGACTCTGAGTTCGTTTCATAATTTATATGTGTGTGCGTGTGTGTCTGTGTGTGTTTGTGTGTGTGTGTGCGCGCGTTTTTGTGTGAATATGTAGGATAAATACCTACGATTATGCCAATACATTTGCAAATAAAAGTGTATATGCTGATATATGATGCTGAGTCAATCAAGCCGTAGAATAACACACACACACACACACACACACACACACACACATTAGATTAATTTTCATTTTAGATTTCTTCTCTATCCAAACGTGTCAAAAGTCACGGAATAACAGATGTTTTCTAACGTGAGATGCTCAAATTTATATCAGTTATAATCTGACGTTTTAGCTGTTTATAAAAGTCACCATAAATTATCGGAGATCGAATGGTGTGTTCACGATGAATGGGCAATTCCACGTTGAAAATTGTATGGCTATTTACATACTTCATCTATGATGTAACTTTTGTTTCAAGAATACACGGTGATATGCGTGGACCCCAAAGAAGATAGCAACAAGCAGAACGGCCCGTGGCCAAAGTGCGTCTGTAGATATTATCGTTCATAAATCGAATTGAAATTCAATAAAGAATGACGGAGGTATATATCTATTGTGCCTGTTTATCATTCTGTAGCTTACATGGGGTAATAAAAAATATATATTTTTGACACCAGTAGACGAGAAACAACGTTTCACCTCTGCAAGTTATGTCTCTAGCTTGGAGAACTGACGGTTACAGTTGTGTGGAATAATAGAAAATCCAGGTATGGAACAGATCACGTGAAGACATGGAACCCAAACATCACCGATCCGTAACCGCGACTTCGCAGTAGATTTTCCCCATATGTACCATTAAGGCAATATATGACTCCAATTCTTTATACATTATTCGGACTATTGTCCTCATTTGTGCATATAAGTGCATATATGCGTATGTGTATGTATATGTAAATGGATGTGTGTATATATATATATATATATATATATATATATATAATAATATTTTTTTTTAAATATGATTCCTTCGCTCATGTTTCAAAAGCGAG
>OZ038489.1:101540789-101578289 GCA_964036315.1 Acanthosepion esculentum | reverse complement strand
TACCTCTCAGATTCTAGGGGGTAGTCTGTGTGAAAAAGAATGAAAGTACTTTACAATGAGCTAGAAACCCAATCCTAAACAAGAAAGAACTGCTACTCGTGTTACCAAATAAATAAGGGGTAGTGAGAACCGGACGATAATCACATCTATCCATTCCTATTGAGAAGAAAACAAGACAATTAATAGATAATTTTTCAGAGTTCAGACGGAATTGTTAGAAAAAAAAAGATTGAAATTAGACTTTAGGAAGAAACGGGAAAGGAAACCCAAAACTAAACAACAAACAAGGGATAAAACTTCTACCCTTGTTCAAAAGACAAGGGAAGAATGTAAACCGGGCAAGTAGTTCTAATATCGCAGACGAGAATACAAGGCCTCTGACTCCGCAGTCACTTCCAAGCTTTCACCCTTATTATGAAGTTAAAGTATTGTAAGGAAAGTCCAGTAGTATTTGACAACGAAAAGTTTAATCTGATATTTTAAGAATTAGTATATATTGTTCCAGAAATGGATAATTCGTCACCAAAACAGAATGAACATTGAAATAGAGAAAGGTGTCTTCTGGAAACTTAACAATTGATTACGAAACAGTGAAATTTCGTTAGAAACAAAGAAGACTTATGTAATATCGATTCTCCTATATGCCAGTGAATATTGGATAGTGTTCTCACGTGAGGCATGAAGCAACAAAAATGCTATTCTACTGAATACCATGGACTGAACATGCAAGTAACGTGTAAGCTTTAGAGAAATTAGAAACAGAAATGACATTTATACATAGAATGAAAAAAAAGAAGACAATTGATATTTCGAGATCAAATAATGTTAAAGGAGGGCGTGGAGAATTTGACACTCACAGGACAATTTGGAGAGAAGAAACCAGACACTGATCTAGTACTAAACGTGTGTAATTGATTAACAGATCAGGTTTTACAAAAAACGCAACCCTTACTGAGAGCTACAAATGATAGGAAATTATGGAGGGCCATGATCATTCACGTATGAAAGGAACACGAATCATAGGAGAAAATCTAAATACAAAAGAGCTTAAAACTTCGAAATACGAAAATGCAGTAAATATCCACCATGAAAACCTGCTTTGCTTTTATTTGATTCAAAACCTACAGTCCTCAATGATTTCACTATACAATGAGGAGGAATTAGACAAATAATGATCATTGGATTCAATATTTTGATGAAAAAAGAATGTCATCCTGATTACTTTACGATAATATTTGGAAACTAATCAGACATTTCATCATTTGAGCCAAGTTTAGGATAAAAATTAATGTCACCCGCATTGTTTTCAATATTGCTTGGAATGAAATCAGATATCACTAACATGATCAAAGAGAATATCACCCTCAGCTCCATACATTTTTCTTAAACGAATCACCACGATATCAGTTAATTTTTTAATATATATATATATATATATATATATATATATATATATATATATATATATTAGCTCTTGAAAATACATTTCAATCGAGCACTGTTGAGTGATAAGCTAATTCTATAAACAACAGCCACCTACACTAATGCAAAGCTCTTCAGTAAAATGAATGGAGCACTTTGGTTGATTGGCATTTGTTTACATTTGTAAGAACAATACGCTAGATTTAGTTGTGTAACTCTATCGAGTGAAGATAGCTATGGCTGACACCAAATTAGTTGTGTTTCAATCCTGGCTTGAGGCATTCTGAAGTCTAAACGCACTGAGGACCTGTGATACAGCGAAACAGTACTGTCTGTGAATGACACACACACACACACACACACACACACACACACATATATATATATATATATATATATATATATATATATATATATATATATATATATATATTAAGATATTTTTATGTTTATGCTTTTTTTATAGATACAACTATTTAAGTAAATGCTGTTTATAGTAAACAATGTTAATAACATTAACCGGCCTGAATGTCCGAGAGATTTTCATAGAAAATATTCGTCCTCCGACAGGAATCGAACATGTATCCTAATGGGAACCGTCTTATAGCCTGACGTGCCTTAATCCATTGAGCCAGAGAGGATAGTACGATTAGCAAGGTCGATTTTGCTGCTTTTAAACTACAATCTTCCATGAATCTCTCACGTACATTCATATCTGCTCAATGCATATCCAAATGTAAACAAATGACGTCACACATTATGAAATGGACAAAGTCCGACAATTATTTTAATACATTTTTATGTTTATACATTCTTTTTATACATATATAAACATAAAATTGTGATCTCTCTCTCTCTCTGTATATATATATATATATATATATATATATATATATATATATATATATATATATATATATTATGTATACTTTTTATATTATTCTGACCATTTTCCCATCTTTGTCGCCATATTTATAACAACGTTTCGGTATTTGTATGCTCCGGCCTTCTTTAGGTGTTTGGAATGTCGAACTGAACCCTTTATTTCGCTCACTGGGATATACTGTTCTAGTTCCACGTGCCATTTCTACACATGGCACAGTGCATAAACGCGTTGGTTAGATCTAGTGACACGACCAAAAGACTGTGGGTTCAATACCTGGCTAAGCCGGTGGAAAACTTGTAGAAGGGAATTAACCGGAGATAACTGATAACTGACTTCAATTAGTCATGGCACGTGGAACTAGAACAGTCTACCCCAGCGAGCGAAATAAAGGGTTCAGTTCGATATTACTATCACCTGAATTTGGCCGGAGCGTACAACGGCCGAAACTTTGTAATAAATATGACGACAAAGATGAGGACAATAGTCCGAATGATATATATATATATATATATATATATATATATATATATATATATATATATATATATATATATATATATACAAGAGTAGTAAAGAACCAAGATATATTACAACAGAAATATAATACCAGAAGTTGAAGGTGTTAGTATTAACTGTCAGTCTGGTTTAGAGTGAACTAATATGTCTTGACTCGTTAGGTCTCAACTCATTCCTCGATATTTAACAACCCTCCCACGTGGGTCGAATGTGGCACAAGGCCGGTTTAATGTGGGCTCCCCGAGCCCGTAGGCTCGGCCAAAAATATGCCCATTTAGAACACGTATGAACGGGTCCAGGGACTGTCTACCTCCCCGGACGACACTTTGCCCTGCGGCAAAGCGTCGTCCGGGTTCCTCTCTGACAAAGCAGAGAGTTCGACAAGAGTCGAGCACAGTCAGAGACTCCGTCTCAACTCCTCCCTCAGCCTCTCTCTCAGAGAGGCGCAGTATTTATAGAGTCAGGAAGAGTCCATTATCGTTATAGGTAAGTTCCCATAACAGTAACTGTGCAAGCGTGTTTCTTCTCCTTCATCCAATGTGCATCGCCGAAAAATCTTTCAGTTGTTTCATTGTGCACTCATTAACATCTCAAATGTTTTGTTAATAGAAACGTAGATTGATTAGACCTGACCTTCTATATCGCCGGTATAAAGCCAATTTTGATTTATTATTCCTGTCTTTACCTTCGGTGTATAGGATGCAAGCAGAGTTTGACATAAAATTCGGTACTAAAAAAATATAAAACAAAACGGAAACATTGTGCTATACGATAGAAAATCGGTAATCCATAATTATCGGTTGAGATGCGAAAAAAGATGATAAGACGAAAATAGGTCAGAGCTCGGGTGGATGCGGGAAATGATGCCAACTATATCGATGGAAAAACTCTTTTACAAACGTTTGGTTTTCTGAAGTTTTATCTGTGGAATGAAAAAAATTATTTTCACCGCTACTTTGTGCACGGTTTTATGTTAGTGGAACACATTGTTGTGCCGTCACTTATGAATATTAAAACTGTTCTCACTGTCTCAATAGGTATTTCATGGTCGCGGTGGTGTTTTGTTTATAAATTAATAAAGATTTATAGCAAGCCGAGTATTACACATTCCCATGTTCCTCTTTTGTATACATGATCCGATGATCGCTTGAAGCGGGTAACTGACAGTTACCATGGCGTGTTGATTTCTGTATCCACAATATTTGTCTGCATATCTCTCATTGTTTCTCCCGCCTTCCTTCCTTCGCCTTCCTCTCTACACACACGTAACCCACCAAATTTAAAGAAATTAAATACAAAGACTCTTTGCGAAAAAGCACAAACACATTTTGTGCATCTTTTCTTACAGTAAAACTGAATGAATTGTGTTTGTATAGGAGAAAGAGAAAGCGTCTTTGTTGTGAGAATGTGTGTACGTTGTTTTATGTATGCGTATAATTTTCAGCAGTTAGTCACATGAATAACCAGGAAGTTGGTGGCTTCTGTTGATGCTTGAAAGCAAACGTAGACTGCATGTTTCTTTTTTTTTGTGTTTTTTTTAAGCGTTAATATTATATACTCGAAATAATGTGTAAAAAATGAGTGATTAATTAAGTGTGAGAATGTCAGTTTTGAATAATAAAGACCTGGTCAAAGGTTAACTGAAAGTCTTGCGAGTGTTATGTTTTTTTTTAGTTTTTTTTTTATCGTAGAACATCGTCTCCAGAAAACAAAAAATAGATTTATTAGTCTCAATTTGTAAGAGTTTATTTTGAGAAAGAGTGTTTTTCTGTAATTGCCAGGAAAGTATTTCTTTCGGTGGGAAAGACACAATAAAAGCTATCTGCTTTATATTCATTAGTATATCAAGTCTATTGTCCTTAGTTACTTCATCCGTTTGGAAAGATATGCCCAAGAGAATAATAGTTTTCCGTTTTCATTTACTGGTTACGGCTTATGTCATATAATATGATGCTGTATGGAATAGTGATTATCCAGTTTAGGTATGCAGTTCCGTTGTTACCCCATTACTGTTTTCATCAACTGTGTATATACAAGCGTCATTCAATATATAATTTGAATTTTTCGGTATAAGGACTTCTAATACAGATAAAAGCTTAATCTTTTTTTGTTTTACTTCTTTTTCACCTAGATTTAATTTCTTTCGCAGATTAAAAAAAAACTTTGAGAGTTTTGGCAATTAACAAAGTTGGCCGACCAAGAAGCATACTCCAGGATTGAACAGCGGTCAGTTATCAAGATTTTGGTTGCTGAAGGGCGAAAACCAGTTGAAATTAATAGGAGAATGTCAACTGTGTATGGTGACACATGTTTCAACCAGAAAAATGTCTACAAGTGGACTAAATTGTTTAAAGAAGGACGGAGCAGTGTTGAGGATGAAGACAGGCCTAGGAGGCCTACAGAAGTGAGGTCTCCTGAGGTGATCGAATCAGTCAATCACCTCATTCAGTCTGACAGAAGGGTGACAGTGGATGACATTGCTAGGACTTTGATCTTATCTGTTGGGACAAACGCAGGGGTCATCAGTCAGAAGGAGTCATCTTTCATCATGACAACCCAAGGCCTCACACAGCAGCCCAAACGGTGCAGAACATCAACGAGTTGGGCTGGGAACTGCTCCCTCATCCCCCTTACAGCCCAGACTTTGCCCCTTCAGACTTTCACCTGTTTGGTCCCTTGAAACGTTCACGAGAGGCACAAATATTATAAAAGTGACGATGAAGTCAAAAGTGTTGTGAGCGACTGACTGAGACATCAGTCCAAAGATTTTATGCTGAGTGAATACGGAAGCTTGGGCACAGATGGGAAAAATGTGTGACAGTGCTGGGAGACTACGTTGAAAAATTAAAAAAGAGTAAGCTTCTATCTGTATTAGAAATCCTTATATCGAAAACTTCACCTTATTTATTGAATGTCCCTCGTATTTAAGTAAATGCTCTGTTTTATAATAAACTGAATGTCCCAGAAATTTTCATAGAAAATGCTCGTCCTCAGACAGGATTCTAACCTGTATAGGGAACCGTCATATAGCCTGACGTGCCTTTTTAAGCGATTCGGCCACTCAGGATCGTTCGGTTGGCTATATATACATACATACATACATACATACATACATACATACATATATATATATATATATATATATATATATATATATATATATATATAACTGTTAACCACAGATAGGCTGTTTCGCAGGTCTGCAGTGTGGTTAGACATCCAGTTGCCTTTAGCTAGGATCCAAACCCGACTGAATTTGCGTCTGTCGGAAATTCTACCACTAAGCCGTCGGCGCACGACGATGGATGAAGGTGAATTTTTGCGTATTTATTTTTTAGATAAATACACAGTGACCGACAGGACTTAATTCTCTTTTGCCGAAGAGTCACGCTATATCAGCTTTACACACACACACACACACACACACACACACACACACACACACACACGTGTGTGTGTGTGTGTGTTCGCTATTTACATTATCGCTATTTACATTATTCGGACTATTGTCCTCATCTTTTTCACCATATTTATTCCAACGTTTCGGCCGTTCTACGCTCCGGCCTTCTTCTGGTTTTTCAAGACATGGTTTAGCTCGTAATTAACGTTACTACACTGATCATCAGTAGCAACACATGAACACTTCTAGACAAGCAGTTCATATACGTCGGATTGTTTGGGCTCGAGTCTAATCCTTATTATAGACTTATTTTGGGTACTTTTCATACTGAAGCATTAATTTCTATTAACTTGGGAGCTGTTCAAAAGCTTTGATCTTCTGTTTTGTTCGTGCAAATTTGCTAGCTGACTCTGTGTCCAGTAAATCAGTTCCTGCTGTATTAATCACTATTCCGAATTTTACTGCTTCGTATTTAACTGATTATTTTCTCTTCTTTTTTTCATGGCCATCTCGTTCGGTAATCATGTACGTCTCAAGACCGGCCCAAATGTTTAGTGAGTCGATTCGATACATTCTGGACCCCTCCTCATGATGTTCATGGGAGGGAAAGCCTACAAACTTTTGTGTTAGTGTTACGCATTCACCACGTGATGTTTTTTGTTGTTTTGCTAACACATAATTGTATTCCTCCTGTTTACTACTATTTCTTTACCATTTCGCTTTTCCTGTTATCCAACTAGGCTCAGATAGCTATTTGAAATTCATTCACATTGTATGTTTATATACGTTGGCGTGTACGCATGATAACAACTCAATGATGCACATAAAATACGTCTATAAAAGTAAACAAAAATATGATAATTTTATTCATGACTAAATAATTTCAAAGAATTTCAATAAAATTCTATAATTATCGCTACCGATTTAAGATGTAAAGTATTAATGCAATTTTGCCGAGAAACGAGTTGTATCATTCTCTGCGCTTTCTACTTATGGGTCATAATTCTTTATTGTACTTATTATTCTCATTTAATCTGAACCCAAATCTATTTTATCGTCATAACAATAAACTGTAGATTTAATTTATGGTACTGTTTATGCTGGCAGGTGATATGTACTAGTAAATAAGCAAGCATAAACTAATATTGATTTCTGATAGATATGAATAGACTGACATAGATAGACATGAAAAGACTGACATAGACTGTTATCAAAAGAAAGATGGGAATAATTATTAAGTTATTGCATCTATATTGCTGGAGATAAGAGGCAGAAGAGTTGATTATTATTACTCAGTTTTTTATTTTATTTTACAGCTAGCCGAACATAATCAAAGAGATAGTTTGACAAACATTAACTTTTTATTAAGTCTATTTTTCATTCCCTTTTCTATCTTGATTAAAAATTCATGATTTTATTGGTCACCCAGTGTATGGGTTATCGAAGAAGCAGAGTGGGAGGGAAATGCATTTTATTCCAATGAATTATTTCCAAATCGATCTAATTTGGAGAGTATAAGTATGCGTCTATTCTTGAATATATATTAAGCGGCATTTAAGTCACTGGCGCATAACAATGGCTTAATTTGTTTTTTTTCACATACGCGCACACAACTGCGTGAGTTTGGTTTGCTTTGTTTTGTTTTACGGCATATCAACTTCAATGGGTCATTTAATGCCGACTTTTTTTTCTTTTCTTCTGGTAATATTTTTGTTTTGACAAAAATCCATTTCTGTTAATATTTTTTCATTAAAAATATATAGCTGGTAATATTATATTTTCAAAAACTTACAGCTGATAATATTATTTTTTCAAAAACTTATAGCTGATAATATTTTTTTTCAAAAACGTACAGCTGGCAACATTATTTTTTCAAAAACGTATTATCAGAGGCCTTGCTGTTAGACGTAGTTTATCGTCTTACCCAGGACGCGGATGTAATTTATCATCATACCCAGGACGCGGATGTAGTTTATCGTCATACCCAGGACGCGGATGTAGTTTATCGTCATACCCAGGACACAGATGTAGTTTATCGTCATACCCATGACGCGGGTGTAGTTTATTGTCATACCCAGGACGCACAACTGCGTGAGGAAGAGAGAATAAGTTCTTCTTGTGAAAAATACAGAAGTGATGATATTGAAGATGTAATTGTAAAATGGGTTTGCAAGAAATGTTATGCACCGATTCTGTCTGTGGCCTTCGCCTAGGATTAAAGGTGTCTGTCTGTAATACTTATTCCGAATTTGCTCTGTCAGCTTTACATGTTGTATTCTCATTCAGCTCCCTTGTTCAAGAAATGGATGTCAGTATCTACATCAATCTTAATGTTTTCTGATTTTTCTAACATACATTTATTTAAAATCTGCTTTGACGTATTTGGCAAGACCCATTTTAATTTCGCCAATAATTTTTTTTTAAAAATGACGTGTAGTATTTTCTAATTATCATCGTTTTAACCAAGGTTTCCAGTTCACCAATATAGAACAAAATGCTACGGAGAGTTTTGCTTTATTTTATAACAACTTGGGTAAGCTCATTTAAAAAAAATGTCTGTGTGCGAGAGAAAGACAGCGAGAGAGTGAGTGAGTGTGTGAGTCATTAAGAGTGAGAGAGCCAGAGAGAGATAAGGAAAGAGTCCTTAGAAAATTCTTCTGGTGGAAGTAATCCCTCTTGATGTTATAGATCGCTTGTTTGATTTAGAGGGTTATATTCCATTATACCGTGTCTTTGTTTGGTTATATGTTATTTTGATATGTGAGTTATGTAGGGTTCTGGGCATATTATTATGTACCTGTAGGGAACAGAAATTAATGTCATCATATAATAGACTCAAACTGTTGTGAGGTTCTTTTACCTTAGCTTTCACCCCTTCCTTTATAGTCCTGTTTATGAAAAACTGGCCCTAGTTTCCATAGATCCATTTTCGACAGGCCTTTTCCTCCTTGTTGTATATTGTTATTTAAAAGGGGTTGTAAGTTCTTGCTAATATGGTGAATGTTCGAATTTTGCAGGAGACATGTTTCGGAGTTGTTGGTTTGACCTAATTTTGGACAAAGGTAAGTGGTACAGGCTGGTGCTAAAATATGTAATTCCTCTGAGTTTTCTAGGCATTGGCTATATGGAAAATATATCAGCAAGAAATTTACCATGTTTCACTTCTTGGCGCCTTTCATTTGTTTGACTTCTGAATTGTTGTTAATGCAGCTCTCGAAGATTTATGTGGACATTTTTGTTCTGCTGTATGTTGCTTTTCTTCATACATTTGTTTTATCTATCCAGCATTTTCAGTTTTATATTCCCCTTTTGCCAGAACATGGCCCAGGGTTGTGCATCAACCCCTTTGTCAAGTGTTTCGCAGATATAAACTTTCTTCTTTCTTAGAACTTGTTTTTTTGCAAGTTTTGTTCTGCTGGAAGAAATGGTTTCTTTTGTCGTATATTCTGATTCTCTGAGATTTAAAACCTGCAACCTACCATTCCATTCTTTCTATGACTGTTGCCAAGTCTTTTTTATTATTGATTGTGTATTTTCCAGTGACGGTTCAACTTCCCTTATTTTTTACATCGTTTTCCTTTTTCATTGCAGAAAGTGTTGAAATGTCTCCTCGTATTTTTCTAATTACGTTTTCTATCCATGATGTTTGTTTTGTTTTATTCTGTTCCTTCTTACGTTTTTCTTATGCCTAGATTGTCAATGATTATAGAGGCAGTAGCATAAATGTTAATTTATGTCTTTCAGGGAAAGATTATGCATAAGTGTGTTTTTAAGTTCTTGATTGCTCTGTTTGCACGCTGGTTTTTGAAAGCCATTCATCTTTGATTCCTGTGGGGTTTTCGTTTACTTTCGATTTTTTCTTTAGAATCTCCTATGTTCTCGTGATGTTGGTTTTACATTTCAACGACTTTTTCGTCGCCATTATGCTGAGAGTTAGGTTGATCTGGTCAGTTCTGTTGGTTATCGTCTTCATTCTTCAGCTCATTTGATTTGGTTATTTCATTTGCATTATCGTTCTCTTGATACGTTCATCTTTTGTGCCTAGCTCTTCTACCAGACTGTTTATTATGCTTTGAAGTTCGATTTCTCTTAGTTTAATATTTTCTCTTTATCTCGGCATAGTCTCTAATGTATTCGTAGGGCTTATTTGCGTCGTCTGTACTGTTTTTGTGCCAGTTAAATGCAGCCACTAACCATTTTTTGTGCACTTACAGTATCTTTCCACCGCAGTCTACACATGCCTAAATCTTCTGTTCCCTCAAAGGACTACTTGATGATGTAATGTGCTCTTAAAACCTACTCTTGCGTGGTACAAATCATCCATTCGTCTACCTTTTTCATGAACCCGACCCTAAGTCGCTTTATTATTATTATTACTATTATTACTATTATTATTATTATTATTATTATTATTATTATTATTATTATTATTATTATTATATTTCCTTTGTTTTCTGTTGTGTACTCATTTCTTTCCGGCTACCAACAAGAGACCTAATGTCTAAAATTGCATCATTACATTTTCCAAATATTATTATTATTATTATTATTAGTATTATTATTATTTGCTTTCTATTCATCAAAATACATTTACTGGTCATTAGGCAAGGTTATTTCCTTTGTTGTTCTTTTTTTCGCAACCAGATACCTAATGTCAGAAATTGCCTTGTGATATTTCCAATGAATCTTATTGAAAAAATAAAAGTGATGCATCCATTTTACATAGGTAAAGCCCATCATAATATTTTTGTAATCATTTCACCCCAAGCACGGCAATAAATTCACTAGGACGGAATAGTTTATTGAGTCTAAGAGAATATGAGTAAAACACTATTAAGGAGAAAGGGCAATAAAAGAATTAAGAGGACAAATGGCACCGATTAACAGTGCATTTAAATTTTTAAATATAAAATTTGACGGGTGAAGCAAGAAGTCGGAAAAGAGCTGCACAAGCGAGAAGTACAATAGAAGAGACTGCTAGCATAGCATTTGCAATTCCATCTGTAAATTGACTAGACATTGCCGACAATCTTATACTGAGCTTAAATTCGTAAAGTCGAGCTGCCATAGATGTGAGCTGTGCTT
Source organism: Acanthosepion esculentum (assembly GCA_964036315.1). NCBI lineage: Eukaryota > Metazoa > Mollusca > Cephalopoda > Sepiida > Sepiidae > Acanthosepion > Acanthosepion esculentum. Next base: position 101,566,980 of record OZ038489.1, on the reverse strand, counting down.
AGCAAAACATATTTTTGCATTTCTTCAAGTCAGGGGGACTGCAACTGATTACGTTAATAAGTCTATCAGTAGCTTTTGCAATCAAATACAGGACACCATCTAGAACCGGGATTATTATTATTAGTGTTTTTGCGTGCTATGTTTCCTGCTTTGTATCCCGTTGAGCCAGGTCCAAATTATGATCCTTAGGCCCTATAGGAGAATTGTCATTTAATTGATATCACTTTTCCTTGTATATGGGATGTTCTAAGTAAGGCGACGAGTTGGGTAATCTGTATGTTGATGTTACCTGGGATCCCATTAGTAAAATTGCCCATTCCTTTTCTCTCAAAACCTAGAGCTCCGATTCCTATTGGTACAGTCTCAGTCTTCATTCCCCATATCCTGTTAATCTCGATCGCCAAGTCCTTGTATTTGGACAATTTCTCGATAATTTTTATGGAGGTGTTTCGCTCAGATGGCACTTCTCTGTCAATAAGCATATACACTTCATGAATTTTTTGTCTTTTATGATATCAGGTCTGTTGACTTTTATTTCCCTGTCAGTTTGAATTGGCACGATCCAGATGATACTTACATCGTTATTTTGGATAACTGTGTTGGTTTGGTGGTTTATACCATCTCTCAGTGGTATCAATTTTCTTCTTCTTGCATAACTTCCAGTGCACATATGTCGCTAACTTGTTGTACTTCTTGGTATATTAATTTCCGGATATCCTGAGATGATATGGTCGACAGTTTCATCATATTTTACGAAGATCCTGCCTTTCGGGTTAGTTCCATCCTTGATTGGAAAACGGTGATAGTATCTGGTTGCGAGGCTTTGGTCCTGAGCTGCAATAATTAGGCCTTCTCACTCAGACTTCGCTGTGGTACCTAGAATTTCCTAATACAAGCGCAGTACTAGAGTTTCGACGAGGTCTCAGCCGTATATAGTGGATTGGGCTTGATGTAACCGCATGTTCTATGCTAATAGTTTCTTCTCTCGCCCTTATCATTTATGGAACTCCGTTCTGGCTCCATCTTTCTAGCCAAGATTAACCATCAAACATTTAAATGCTGTGTCAATTGCTATCTACTCTTCTCCTGATTTCTCTTTTTCTGTATTCGGTCGTTAATGGTTTTCTGCTTACTAATTCTTCGACATTCAGTAACCCCTTAGATATATGTAGCTTTAAATGCATGATTTGAGTGAATTGATTAAAGCAAAAATAATAACATTACCCCATTATGTATGCGTTAAACAAAAGATTAGAAATAGTTCCTAACTTTTTGATGTAACCAGTTTGAAAACTTGGGAATGAAATACAATATTTTTCTTAGGAAATAATATCAGTTTACAGATAATTAAAAGAATATGTCTGTAGAGAGTCTGCATTATTTAATCCTTGGAGAAATTATATTTTTTCAGCATTTATTCCATCCTGAATTTTCATATTAGGCTCATAAAATCCGATTAATACCCATATTTTCTTTTGGATGTTCGAATCGTAATCACTTGCAGATTTACACGTATCTCATTCTCCCTTTTATTTTTCTATGTCCCGTATATCTTCAGGAAGTGTTTGCTCATGGCTCTTGTTAATTCCCTATAATTTGTATCTCTTTTCATTATCCCTGTTACTCCATTCTCTATTATCCATTTACATAAGCTTGTTTGGTTGGTTACTCACTCTTTCCTTCTCACTGATGTCTTCAATATTTCTTGTCAGTTACATATTCCCCTCATTACCTATTTGAGAAATTTCAGTAATGTCAGTTTTTGTTCGGAGTTAAATGGCCACATTGATTTATGAAAATGATTACTAAAAAGCGCTCGTCTTTTCTAGGAAACGAGTCTGAAACAAAATCCGATGTTTTCTCATGTTGTCTGATTTTCGGAAAGGAGTGAGGCTATGGTGTTCTCCTCACCATTTCATATAATTCCCGATTTTCACGGCTTTTTAGAAATTCGACAAATTTAAACTTATAAGTATCTGTGGGTCACTTATTTTCCATAATATCTCACCAGCTGAGAATTAGAAGAATATATCCTTGCTATAACCGTTGAAAGACAAGAAAGGTTCAAATGGTCGTAAATAATGACTTGGCATCTACAGTGTATGTAACGAAAACCTAGATCAACGATGGTTTCTAGAGAAACTTTTATGATGAGCTGTGAATTAAATTTTCTGTTCCACTTCTACGGGCCGTGTCACTTCAGGCCATACGTGAACATGTTTCATCGCATCTTCCCGCCTTTTATTGCTATTAGCAGTGTTTCTGCTTTTGTCAACCGATCCGCTCATCGTTCTGTCATCCATTCACACAAGCTCATCAATCAGATGGCTCGATGCAATCCCCTATGTTTCTTACCATCGATAGGCTTGTGAGTGCTAAGATTTCGGAGCCACCCTTCCTCATTATATATTAAAAAATTTCCAGCTCTCCTTTTCTGATTCCATGTCTAACTTTTATTTCTCTTGGCATTTTCCTTAAGAATTTCTCGTTGCTTACTCGTTCCGTACATGGAATTCTAAGTATCCCTTTGTAGAGAAGCACATTTCTGTTGCCTCCAGTGTTTTGTTTATCTGTGGGAAGATCATCCAATATTCACCGCCATACAAAATTTCGTGATGTCAACGAACACTCGTTGGCACTTTTCTAATGTCAACGAATTCTCGTCGTCGCTTTCGTAATGCTTGCTGTGGTAGAGACTTTGTAATCTCAAATTACAACTCCAGTAACGCCGTTGAATAATACTTGTGTCGAATGCCTTCGAATAACACTCGCACTAATAGTACTTGCTCTATAATACTCGCACGAATAGTAATCCGTTTAGTGATCAGAATTGTGGAATAGTATAGTAAATAGTATAGATAATAGCGGCCAGTAATAGAGGATAGAGTAGAAATAGCAATCCGTTAGTTACAGAGAACAGAGTAGAAATAGCGATCACTTAGACGTCTGGCGACTTCCTATATATGCGTTTCCTCTATGGTCACGTTATCAACTTAATTTAGTAATGCGATCGCCTGTGCTTGATCAGTGGCGATTGATGTTCAAACTCAAGTCTCGGCAGCGACACTTTATTCCTCTATAACATAAGAATACTGATATCACATAGATATCCGTCGTTCTTTTCTATGTTTTAACAAAATTCTCCATTTTAGTAGCTTGTTTAACTTTTCGAATGCATTTTTTACTAAAACAATTCGTTTTTTTTTAGGATTTGGTGCCGCTTTTCCCATTCTTTGTAAACATATTAGGATCTTGAATAAGTTCTCGCTGTTTTTTCATGAAAAATAATGTTTTATTTACAAAAGTTAGCATGAAACATGTCACTGAAAGTATTGTCCAGTGTTTTTTGTCCATCTTTCTGGCAGCATTTGAATTCCATGTCGAAAAAACGACAGGTCGTTTGAGGCTAACCACGAATCGGCCCATTTTTTTGTCATCTTCATAAGAATGAAGGTGCTGCTAAGCCAGTCCATGTGTCATTGATCGGAACAAGTGATGATCGGACGGGGCAATGTCTGGTGAATACGGTGGGTGTGGTAGCACATCCCATTTAAGCGTTTCCATCTAAAACTACGCACACGCAGTTCTGGGAACGCCATTTGTTGGAAAATAGCGTGAACCTATTTTAGTTCATAATACTTCACTGGTATTTTAGGTGAAATATTTTACCCTGTCAATACCGAAAACACAACTAATGACCCCTAAAATATAAGGAGGAAACACGAACATTAGAATAACTCGGAATGTCATAAACGACATTAATATAATCAATGTCGAATTGATGACATCGATGATAATGTGCCCTCGAAACAACAATAGAGTTGCGAGTCGACCAAACAATATTAATAAAAACGTAAATCAGATTACGTTTTTCGAGATAAAGAAATATTTTTTGACTTTGAAAAACGAGTGGATCATTCAATCTTGTCCTGAAATCATGCTTCATCGTACGATAAGAAAGGCTGTTAAAAAAAAGTGGAGAAATCGAAGGAAAGGAAAAGGCTTTAAGAATTTGCTTCCGCGAGATGAACGTAACCTAAATCTATTTATAGGAAAACAGCCATTTTGACCGGCGTTCAGATCTTTAAAACAGCTGGATTTGAGGGAGTCAAGAAGGACAAAAGATGTTGAATACTTTGTGAATTTGGATCTGTAAAAAACACCGTAGGCAACCTCTTTTTACTAAAGCAAACAATATAAAGCGTCAAAACTGGGCCAATAAATACATATAAATTGACATTTCCAAAGTAATTTTCACGGACGAATCTCGAGCGACATTTGATAGACCTGATGGATAGGCCAAAAGATGGATTTCATCCAATTCAGATGTACCTGTGGCCAAAACAGGCAACAAGGAGGCAGTAGTGTTATGGTATGGCATGGAACTGTCGATCAAACAAATACTAGACCATTCAATGTCGATTGCGAATGTATGAACCAGACTTTCTTTACAGATTACAAGTCTCAGTGTAACAGTTTCAAAGTGAAATATGTATTTATTCAAAACTATTCTCCTTCTCATGTATCTATGCTTGCCCGGGAATTATTTGAGCATAAAAGATTTACAAGAGAGAACATAATAATGTTCTATCAAGAACTAATAATAATAATGTACTAATTAATAATAATGTACTATCAAGTACTCATCTAAATCTGAAAGTGAATCTATGGTTCATTGTGAAGATGAAATTATATTAAGGTGGCAGTAATCTGAAGTAACAAAAATGAACAAAATCAATGGAAAATAGACTACTGGGTGTTATAGAGAAGAAGGGCTACTTTAAAGTATTCAAAGACTTATAGATTTTTGGTATTTGCTCTATAATGTGTGTTGATCGATTTTTGGTGATTGTATTACCTTTTTATTGACGTAAATCGTGATTATTTAGTTTTGCATAATAATTTCAGACGGTGGCCTTTCAGAATACATCAAATAACTTCAATGAACATATTTATAAGACCTGAATTTTTACGCAGGCTATGTTTTGAATTCTGAAATGATAGCTTAAAATTTGAAATTCTTTCAACCCCAATTTGAATTAGTGAAGTTTATATGATTTCCTTAATAACTTCAGACGGAGTGTAGCTGCATCACTCTTAGATTCAGTAGCTGCTTTATTACAAGCGTTATATTTTTGCGGCAGAGATGAATGATGTTAAGTTATGGTCATCGAGGGTAATCAACTCGGGTTGCTAAGGTTATCACTTGTGCAAATAGCCTGCTACCGCAACATATCTAATGTTTTGTCGATCCGATTACACGCCATATCAATTTGCTTATTCTTTGCCTATTTTTTCTTTTTATTTGTATCGCGGTCTAAACCTGGTATTGGCTTCCTCATTTAATTTAAACATGCAGCCTGTGTTTACTTTTTATGTAATGTCTTGAGAAAGAGTCGGGTCCAATTTCATGTCCTCTGAACAGTCGACACTTATGACGAAATGGTCGTTGACAGAAAAAAAGACTGATGGAGCATAAGAGTGATGGACTATATAACTAATTAATTATTAGTGCAAATTCATTTCAGTATAAAATGTTGATTAACCCATTGCTGTTGCTTTCTGTTTTCTGACTTTTGCTTCAGCATTTCGACAAGATAGTTTGCTCTTTATTCTTCATGTAGCCACTGATTTCCCCAGCAAATATAACCTACTACCGATGTCATTCATTCATTTCCTCCCCATCAGAATTTATTTCCATAAAATATTACTTGCTATGATAAATCAGGTTTTCGTATGAATTCCTATTCAGAAGGAAGTGGCCATTTACAGTGAGAAGACAAATCTGCTGAATGATAGAAATAAAGTTATTTACTGCTTCCAAATCTCATGACATTCTCCGAGAATTTTATCTTACTACATCATCTTGTTTCCTTTAAGATTCCATTCTTTCTTTCTTTTTTTCTATGATAATTATATCTCTCCTTCTTTCTTTCTTTCTTTCTTAGTTTTTCCCTCTCCATTGTACTTTCTATTATATTAAATGCTATGGCCGTTAGTGACGGACATACAACGAATAAACAAAAAAACTATCTGAGAAATATTGTATTTTAATAGATAGCAGAAAATGCGACACAGAGAAACGAAAGTGTTTTACAATAGAGACGCATGCCTTCCAAAATTTAAAACAACTTATTAAAGAACCATACGATCTTTGTTAGAAGCAAAGAAAATCTGACGACTTGCTATGTAATATTAATGTACCCACATGGAGATGTATACTGGACAATTACTTCAGAGGGTGAAGCTATTGGAATAAATATAGATGTCCTTGTAGAATGATATCTGTATTGACTCCAGTTGCTTCACCATCTGAGGAAGGATGCATAGAATAACATAGAGGAAATTGTAAAAAAAAGGCAGTGGTTCAGGAAATTCGTGCTTGGAGAATATGACACTCTCAGTACATACTACGCCCAAGAGGAACAGAAAGAAACGGGTAAGTTTCGCTGAATGAATGGGAGAATATAGGCTGTGTGGAATAATAAGAGGAGAAACATTTCTAACAGCTACAAATTATAGAATGTTGTGGAGAGCTATGTTCAACCATGCTATAATGGGACCTATAAATCTAGAAAACATAGATATGTTCCAAGCATAGCTAGTTTACTAGAATCTGTATATTTATATCCAGTCAGCAGATAATAAATTTAGAAAATTTCATACCAAACTAATAAAGATAAATAACAGTCGACTACAAAATGTTGATTAAATCTACGATTTAAATAACAAAGAAAAGAAATCTCTTATTTTTAGCAAAAAAAAAAAAAATGAAAATCCACACCGACTGATATAAGGATATTGTTAAGCCAATATCTTTAGGGCCAAACTGAGCTTTAATGGGCTTTTCAGTATGATACAAAATATCTATTTTCAAAATTCCTGATTCCAGAATGTCCTTTCTAGCTGAACAGCTGTCGTGTTAAACATTCTTATCTGACAGTTTTCAGTATATATTTTCTTCTATATTAATGTAAGACTGATCAATATTGACCATTTACATCCCTCACGAACAGAAAAGAAGTGACTACCATAAGCCAATGATAAAGGAACCACATTCAAGTGTTTTTTATTCAGGATTATACAAGAATACATTTTTATGGTGTAAACAAGAATAAAATAAACCTAATGCTCATATGGTTAAACAAAAACATGTTAAAATTCATCAATACATACATTAATGTTTAAACAAAAAATAAAATATGTTATGCAAAATGTAAGATGGTTTCCATTTTTTTTTTCTTTTCCAATTGTTTATGTTAGGCACTTTATTTATTTTGCCTTGTTTCCTTTATGGATTTCTTTATTTCTTTTTCATCGCATTCCTTTTATTCTGTACTCCTGATTTTCCTGAATACGCGATAAACAATCTAGTCAAAAAGTTTTATATTACATGTCCTTTCATCGTAAGACAATCTTGATAAAAATCGATTATTTCAGTCCCTCCTGAACACACATTTTTCTCGCCTTACATCATATAAAACGGTGCTGTGTTATGAATATATTTTTAGAAAACTCGATTTTCTAAGTATACTTTCTACTTTCTACGTCTTTATTTCTGCATTTTTACGATAACTTTTAAATAAAATGTGCACCCCGAATGGGATTCAATATTGTTTGTTTTTCGGGCTCTTAATGGGACACGATGATAAAACGCATTTAGCTACAAATGAGTTTCCCTGATTGAAAAATAGTACTTCAGGTTCAATTTTTATCGGAAAACAAATTTCTTTTAGTTGACGATTTTGGGCTCTAGCCCATTAGACATTAAATATTCTGTTAAAAAACCCGTAAATATCGACACGGTCATGGCCATTCAGGAAATATGGCATTATGGCCCTAAAATATGATACCGAATTAAAAACATCCATTGATCACAGAAAATATAATTCGTTACGAAAAATGTACGAAAATGAATATATAGACTTCGAAATGCCCCAATGAGATATATGTATTTCTTTAATAGGCTATTTGAGCCAGGCTTTAAAATGATGGCTTCTCGTTAATTGCAAAGTTTTATATGGCTTAAAAGAGATTTCACAGATGTATAAAGAGGTATAGGTTTGTTTTCTGTTGGCAGGTGCATCTTTTTTCGCGGGACTTTTCTATCTCTAGGTCAGTAAAAACAAAAAAGATCGATGTTCCCATAACACATGTGCCCACTATATATACGCATCAAACAAGGACTATCCCCATTGAAATACCTCAAAGCAAAAGTCGAGAATAGAAAAGTTGATAGATGGTATGAAAGCGTCATAAGATGCTGCGAGGCTTACTTCAAGCTGCGGATGTAGGCAACAGAGAGAGAGAGAGAGAAAGAGAGAGAGATTTGAAAATCTCACTGAGTGGACTGGAAAATCACTTACAGGGAATCTGGTATTGGCGCACAGCAGAAAATTATGGAGGGAGCTAGCCAGGTGCTGAGCTGCACAGAGAACATAAGACTAGATGAGACTTTTGTTGTTGCTTTTGATGATGATTATGATGATGATGATGGTGGAGGTGGAATGAGAACTAATGTTGCATTAAAAATATAAAATGAAATATTTAACCGTATTTCTGCGTTTGTGAATTATTTTTTTCTATTTGTTCGCCTTTTCCCTTTAAGCATATAAATTCCTTTTTTTTTAAATTTTAAGTCATATTTCATTTTAAGTGTTTCTTTTACATATTTTAATTTGTTTCTTTCCTGTCCTTTTTTCTTTTATTCTTTCCTGCCTGTTTGCTATATTTTCTTCGAGTTCGGTTCTTTTCAATCTTTAATTCTTTCCAGGTTCCCCATCTACATTATTATTTAGCGTTTCTTTTCCTTTGAGTATTTGTATTTCCACCTTACCATTCATTTCTGTCTTTCTTTCATTTTCTCCTTTTTCTCTTGTTTGATTGATTCTCTGTTTGGTTTCTTTCTTTTTTGTTTCTCTCTTTTCATTCGCTGAGTTATTTTCGTTTTTTTGTTAATTTCATTTCAGTTTAAACATATACATTTTTTTTAATTTATCTTTCTTCCTTTTTTTGCTTTGAATATTTTTACTTTTGCCTTTCGATTATTTCTCTTTCTTTCTTTTATTTCCTTTTTGTTTTCTCCTTCTGTTATTTTATCTTTCTTTCTTTCGCTACTTATTTTCCTTTTCTATTGATTTTTCTTTCTTTCTGTCTGACTTTCTTTCTTTCTCTCTTTCTTTCTTTCTCGCTTTCTTTTTCTTTTCATTTTTCTCTTTCTATTATTATATATTTCCTTCTCATTTTATTTGACGTTCCTATAGTTTTTCCTCTCTTCTTTCTTTCTTTCTTTCTTTCTTTCTTCCTTTTTATATTTCTCTTTGTACTATTTATTTGTTCTTTCTTTCTCTCTGTGTTTTTTACTGTATTATATTATCTTTCTTCCTTTCTATCTTTATTTTCTCTTTCTATTCTTTATTTCTTTCTTCCTTTGTTTTCATTTTTCCCTTTCTATTATTTTAGATTTACGTCTTTTTTATTTTATCTTCCTATTGTTTTTTCTTCCCTTCCTTCTTTCTTTTTTCCTTTTTTATTTTTCTCTTTGTATTGTCTAATTTTTCTTTCTTTCTCTCTTTGTTTTCTCTTTCTATTGTTCTTTCTTTCTTCCTTTTTTCTTTCTATTGTTCTTTCTTTCTTTCTTTCTTTCTTTCATTTCCTTTCATTTTTCCCTTGCTGTTATTTTTCTTCCTTTCTTTATCCATTTTCTTTTTCCCTTTCTGTTATTTTTACATTTTGCTTGTTTTTCCGTGTTCTTTCATGTCATTGACTCGCACAATTTCTTCCTTCTTTAATCATTCCCGTTATCATACATACCATTTTTATTTTATCCGCGCCGTCTCTCGATATTTGTTATGTATTTTCATTGATGCAACAATTATCTCGCCCTCCACCATATAAAAGCGAATTATTAGGAGAATATTAAAGGGGGCTGAATTCTACCACATCTCCTGGCCTATAATATAGTCGCTCAATATCATCATATAAAAAGGCCAAACGTTGAAAATAGGAAAGAAACCATTAATATTCACTTAAATATCAATTCGTTTGGGCAATAAATTTTGAATTAAACATTTACAAATTATACATTATTTATTTCAAATAAGATAAAATATCCCAATGAAAACGAACTAGTAATAAAAAATAATTACTGTAGAAGCTTAAAATTCTTTATAATTATTATTAGCTGTTTGGTGGCTGAGCTAGTTGTGTAGTTCTTTTCTGTAGCTTCACTTATTCTTTTTTGAAGGAATATAATGGGGGAAAAGGGATAGGAAAACTGATACTCACAGGACATATTGAATGAAATAATAACAGAGGAAAGTAACCTACCCAACGAGTTTGTCTAAGTACTTTGAAGAACAAATATTTGAAGAGATAGGAAACAAAGATAAAATTTAAGGAGGACTACAATGGAATTGTGGAGACATATGCTCAATCACGTCCTGCATGGGAAGGGTATATTAAAGAAGAAAAATTCGATCCGTTATTATTCACCAAAGAATTTTTTTATTTTTTCTGAACATATCGGTATATCACCTTTCTCTCTTTTGGCAATACACACACATAATTTCTCTCATACACACACAGACATACAAAGACAACACACACACACACATACATACATATATATATATATATATATATATATATATATATATATATATATATATATATATATATATATATTACAGAGAGAGAGAGAGAGGAAGAAAGATGTGTGTATGGGTTTTAGATTAATGGCTGAAGATCTATATGTTATTCCTGAAAGTAAATTTACACACTAAAATTAACTTATTGATTTCGTAAGATCCATGATAAAAGTATGTACATTTTATTTACTCCCCCTCCAATACAATTTAAACACACATGATTTACTCTTACACATCTCTTACACTTCACCTTGTGTGTTTATATATTAATAATAAAGCGTAAGCAATCACTTGGTCTATATCCCCTGAGGATACTGAAAGTTTGAAACCAAGGTTGGGTGATTGGCTGATTTTTAAATTCATATACATCTATATATATATATATATATATATATATATATATATATATATACATATGTGTGTGTGTACATACATATATATATAAATATATATATATATACATATATATACACACACACATATATATATGCATATATATACATATACATATATATATATATATATATATATATATATATATATATATATATATATATATATATATATATATATATATATATATATATATATATATATGTATTGGCTGTGTTTATATTTGTGTCTACAGAGAAATATTGCCTTTTTTTACTTGAATCCATTAATATATTCACACTGGTCAAAATAATGATTAAATGGTTTGATTTCCAGACAAAATGATGTTGGGTTTGATGTCGAAATCTTTTTATTTTCATTATATTTATGTCTATAGTCTGGTAATTATCAGATTGATATTTGAATCTACAGGTAAATATTAGTTGGTTTTATACTTGGTCAATATCTAATTATGTTTATACTCAAGACTATAAGTAAATGCTGTTCGTCTTTATATTTGACCATTTAGGTAAACATTTTTAGCGATTATACCTGAGTTTATGAGTAAATATTAGTCGTGTTTATACCTTAGAACTTAGGTAAACATTTGCCATTTTTATAGTTGTGTCTAAAGTTAAATACTGGGCGTGTTCATATTTAAGTCTGTAGGAAATACAGGTTGAGTTTACACTTTAATCTATGCGTCAATATTGACCGCGTTTTTACTGGAGTCTATATTTAAAAATTGGTCGTGTTTATTCACATATTTATAGACAAACCTTAGTATTTCTGCTGGAGTCTATACATAACCATTGCTCTTGAAAAGCCAAGTCCGAAAGTATCTACACAGCAGACTGCCTAGTTATTTTTTTTTCTTCGGTAGTTCTCTCAGCCGGAAATACACTCGTTCTATTCTCGGTCCCGTCGAATTGGCAATAATATAATACAGCAAGGGGATTGTTTTTTCTCACAGCAAAAATGTTCCATAAACAATTGAATTATTTGAGATATTTTTGTTTGTTTATTATTCAACCGTTAGCATCTTGTGATGACTTTAGAATAAAAAAATGACATTTCGAAAATTAAATAACTGTTTCATCTTTCAGTCAGTGCGTTTGTTTTGTCACTGGACATGACCGATTTTTAGGGGTTTTTTTTAGGATATAATTAATGCACATACTTGATTTATCACAGCACGTTATATTTTATGGAAAAATGTAATTCTGATGTGGAGGATGTCAATAAAAGAGATCGGTAGCATACACTATTTACATTATTCGGACTATTGTCCTCATCTTTGTCGCCATATTTATTACAACGTTTCGGTCGTTGTACGCTCCGACCTTCTTCAGGTGGTTGGAATGTCGAACTGAACCCTTTATTTCTCTCACTAGTGTAGTCTGTTCTAGCTCCACGTGCCATGTTTCATGGCACAGTGGATAAATGCGTTGGTTAGATCCAGTGACAGGACCCAAATAGTGTGAGTTCAATACCCGGTTAAGGTAGTGGAGAACTTGGAGAGGTGAATTAACAGAAGATAACTGATAACTGACATCCATTAAACAGCCTTCATGTTTTTAATTCAGAGTATTCCTTCGCTTAGGCCGGTTGCCATAGAAGACCATATCTGTCCGGATTCTTACCTATAGCTGGGAGAAAAATAGATAGATTCATAACTTTCCCAAGGATATTGGCACATAAGTGAATGTAATGTACTTGGCTGGAATTCGAACTCGGCTCTCTGATTCTTCAACTCGAGCCGCTATCGATTATTCCGCCGTACCTCTAAAATGCCATTAAGGAAAATAAAGAAAATAATTGAGAATTTACAAAGAAAGTGAACAAATAAATATATTAGAAGCCGAAAAGTATATATTCATAAAAAAAGACTCCTTGTAAAAGATTAAAAAATATACGTCTAAAAATCTCGTCAAATGATAAATTAAAGGTGAAAAAGTAAGGAAGAACAAAATGGGAAAGTCCAATCATAAAAACGAACCTGAATATAAGAAGAAGAAAAAAATATATTCACGTCGATAAAGAAAGTAAAGCAAAAAAAAAAGGCAATAATATATAAATATATAAACAGAATGGAATGTATAAAAAGAGAAAAGAACATAAAATCCAATCTCACATCTGAGGCTACAATAGAAAATAAATTTGTTGATGTCTCAAGTTGGCAATCGTCTGTATTTAGAAGTAACAATCACGGAAATTCACGGCCGTACGAATCACTGGGGTGATGTTTTAGATGCTCTTACTTCTAGCGTCAAACTGCCAACAACAGCCGTTAAGGGCAAAGACTGGTGAGTCGAGATGAAAGATTTAAATGGTGGATACGTTGTATTTATGGCTGCCGACAGCGGGTGCTGGTAGCCGACATGTCGAACGGACATTTGTAGTGTGTTTCGGAAAATGGATTTTGCAGAAAATGAATCTTTGTTGTTGTTAATGGCTATGGTAACATGTTATCCTTTATGTTACTTGTCTGCTGTTTGCGTTTTATTCAGCGGATTTGATTTCCATTTTATCTATCCTTTCCCTGATTTATTTATTTTTTATTCATTCTCTATTCACAGACATATTTATTCGTTTTTTTTCTTCTTTTTCCTATTCTTCCTTTCATTCTCCAATTTCTCATTTTTTTGTCATTATCATTTAAAATCTTTCTTTTCTCTTTCTTATTTTTTTTCTTTTCTTTTTTTTCTTTTTTGATTTAATCATCTTTTTCCGCTTCGCAAGTATCATCTATCATTGCAAATATATTTTTAACGTTTATGCTAGCAATGTCTCCAAACACGAAAAGTACACGTTGTGAGCAAAATAGTTGCACATTGACTGCAGGGTAAATAATAGAAAAATAATTCCAAAATGATGACTAAGCACTTCAAAAGGTGAAAATTAATAATATGCAAGAATAAAGCAAACAAATAAAATATGATGTAATGACAAAATTACGCTAAGAAAACTTCATTCAACTGAGAATAAAGGTTCGCGTATTGCGTCCTTTTATAGTCCCAGTAAACAGAAATAACTCTCTCAAAGAGGAGAGTAACAAAACAAGGGGAGACTACTTTAGACTATTCATAACAAGTGTCTCAAAGACTTTGATATTGACCTCAGATTGAAAACTGGATAAATTACTGTATATCGCGACAATTTTATTTAAGTCCAAGCAGCCTACGCTTTGTAAACAGAAGGGACAATCCGATCTTCTAGTTATATCCCATATATAGTATATAACTAATAACGGTATACTAGTTTTTTCATTTATCTTTTCAGTGGTTACATACGTTTAATATTTCATTCCTCGATCCAGTTCTGATATATGAGCGGCGATAACCGCTAAACCCCCAGTTATTTTTTTAACTTCCATTGCATTAGTATTATACGCCAATCTCCTTCTTTTTTCCTATTAACTTCATATTTAAATATGCATGTGGATTGCGACAATGTCACGATGATATACAGGTTTCTGTAAGATCAGCGAAGTTAAGCAACGTCAAAACTGGTCAGTATCTAGAGGGGTAGCCGCTATGTACTGTAAGGTTGTATCTGCGGATGGTGTGATGCATAATGGCATCGGATTGTTAATAGGAGAGCCGTATTCTAATTCAAGTTGTATTCATGATTTTCCCTTACGCGCAAATAGCCTCGAGAAAGTTATGAATCCCCCTCTTCACACCCAGCTACTTGTTAATTAGTAATATATATATATATATATATAAATAGCAATATCATGATTATCTCAAAACATTCTTGCTACCCAAAACGATTTTCTGACTATAAATAACCTGAGAAGAAAAGGAAAGAAGGCTTAGAAAATGTGCAACACAGAATAGAGATTGAAAGCAAGAAATCAGCGCATAAGGTAACTGCAAGTTTGTGTAAATGGACGGCACAACAGAATTTCGTTGTTATAAAAAAGGCAACATTTACTAAGAGCTGAAAAATACAGGAAACATTTGGGAGCCATGATCGTCAACATCCTGAAAGGAATCAACAACTACAAGAAGAAGAAGAAGAAGAAAAGAGAGTATGAGATCCTTAGATTCCTTAGCATAAGTTCCCATAAAGAATCATATATTTATCTCAGGAGCGCTTTCATTTTAAGAACAGGCTGCAAAATCTACATTAGCAGTCAGCTGTTCTGTTCTCTGTAACTTTATCCAGTGTCTAAATCCCAGAGCAAGCCAAGAAATGACCCTCAAGTTAGAGATCTCCTGTTAAAATAATAATGAGTAATGAGGTGTTGGCTATTTTTAATGAAAGTAGAAAGTGAATATTATTAAGATAGTTAAGATATATAACGATTGACTCTTGACATGGAAATAAAATTGTAATCATCAGGGAAGCATTCACGTGGGAGTTGATTCTATCACGTGGGGAGTTCTTGATGGAATGTTATACGGATATTACTTTTTTTTCTTTATATTATTTACATTTTTTGGACAGTTGTCCTCATTGTTATTGTCTTATTCAGGATGTTTCGGCAGTTGTAGGCACCGGCTTACTGCAGTTAAATTGAATTTCGAACTGAACGCTTTGCTCCTTCCACCGATATAGATTGTTGTAGTTCCACGTTCCATGCCTCTTCCACATATCTCAGGCATGTCTCAGAGATATTTTAACTGTTAATCATCATCTCTTTGCTTGTAGCACAGACCGTTCAACTTTATTAAGTCTCAACCAATTTAGAGCCGAAAGTATATTTAGAGAATGTGGTGTCAGACGGAAATGTAGGACGTAGAGATTATGAGGGTCTAGTGTTTAGATAAATATTGACTTGAATAAGTTTAATATTGTAGTTTTCAGGGAAGAATTGACGCATGATGCTGTTTTACATAGTATCAGCTGCTGGGAAATCTTCCTCCTTATAATTGGAATACAGGAAGAATAAGTCTGATTTGACTTCATGGAGACATCGCGTGTCTTAGCTGTAATAGTCCGAGCTGATGTAAGTAAATGATGGAATTTATCTGAGCATTTGCCACTCAAATACTGATTGAGTAGGAATGTGATGTTGCGTATGTGGGGAAAGAAGCTGCTGAGCGGAAAATATTTAATTCTCTACAGGAGGGTTTTTGAAACTGTGGGTACCGTCTCATCAGTGGGTCGCGAAATAAATAAAATAGGTTGCGAAAAAAAAAAAAAGACAGAAAGAAAACGCAAGTGATAGCAAAGTGCAGAATATAAACAAGTCTAAATATTAAAAGCACTCATAAATCATCGCTAGTTTTTCACCGAGGTAAACTCATATTTCATTTTTTTAAATACACGCACGCACGCATATATATATATATATATATATATATATATATATATATATATATATATATATATATATATATATATATATATATATATATATATATATATAAATAAATAAATAAATAAATAAATAAATAAATAAATAAATAAAAAAAAAAAAAAAAAATAAAAAAAAAGACTGTTTTATGTTTATACGTTCTATGTATAGATACAAATATTTAAGTAAATGCTCTGTTTATAATAAACAGTATTAACATTTACTGACCTGAATGTCCGAGATATTTTCATAGAAAATATGCGTCCTCCGGCAGGAATCGAACCTGTATCCTATATGGAACCGCCATATAGCCTGAATGTGCTTTTACGATTGAGCAACAGAGGAGGGTTTCGATGAGCAAGGTCGATTTTACTGTTTTCAAACCACAATTCTTCATGATTTTCTCTCATACATTCATATCTGCTCGATGCGTATCCAAATGTAAACTAATGACGTCACACATCATGTCTTAAAATAATTGTCGGACTTTGTCTATTTCATAATCGATGTGGAGAATGTATATTTTATATGAAATTTTCTCGGACATTCATTTGTATCCTCAAACAAAAGTATAAACATAAACAAATGTCTTAAAAATAATTGTCGGATTTGTCCTTTTCATAATATACACACACACACACACATATACATATATATATATATATATATATATATATATATATGTGTGTGTGTGTGTGTGTGTGTGTGTGTGTGTGTGTGTGTGTGTGTGTGTTGGTATAAAATGACAATTGGAAAAATCTTGGATTTTGCCGACGCGTTTCGTCTTCCGACTTTTTCAAGGCAAAAATGAAATCGAAATATCTCTGTTGTTGATCTGGGAAGTTAACTATATATATATATATATATATATATATATATATATATATATATATATATATATATATATATATAACGAATGTGTCAAAAGAGCAGAATCTGTCAAAAGATAAATGTTTTCATTAAATGTTGGCAAAGAGCTTGACTGACATGAAGAGAGTTGGAGATTATATATATATATATATATATATATATATATATATATATATATATATATATATATATAAACATAAAAAGTGTCTTTAAATAATTGACGGACTTTGTCCATTTCATAATGTTTGACGTCATATATATACATATATATATATATATGTATATATATATATATATATATATATAGATAGATAGATAGATAGATAGATATAGAGATTATGTTCTCATTGAGTTTATGTATCTTGTTTTGGTTCAAGAACAAAGAAGATTATACACTACTGATTAAAAATGCGATTTTGTTACTATTGTCTTTTGGAAGAACTTACTTGAGTGAACTGGAATTTTCCACATTAATTCAATTTGAGTCGAAGGAGCGCAACAGGTTCACCACTATATCTGATGTACGTACAGAAATCTTTTCCTGTATCCCCATTTGGAATCAGCTGCTTAGGAGCAAACAAACACTTTCATCTCATTAACTGACATTTTTTTTTCAAGTATTATTTACATTACCTTTGTGTCGGAATTCCCTTTACATTTATTTTTCTGAAAGTAATAATTTTATATTCATACAAATAGATAATGCAAATAGATACATGTAATTCCAAAATATGCCGATCATGAGAAATATACATAGAAGTTTTTGATATTAAATAAAATGAACCTAGTGAAAATAGTAGGTAAAATGGGTCGTAACGCAATATATGGTACTGGCTGTGGAAATTTGAACTTTGAAAATCATTAGAAATCGTAAGAGATGTCGAACTCTATCAAGATTGAAACGTGTGAAGTGGACATCTTCAGCACATTATGGCAACCTTAAACGACTCAAGGTTTTATCTGTAATTCGGAGACATTCTCGAAGGTAGATCGCTTTCAAACGTTTCTCACAAGGGTGGAAGGGTCATTACGAAGGTTTTATCTCAACATCGCTCAGCGAATCCTATCCGAAAGGGTTATTAATTATTCAAATAGTTTTCGCGGTTGAATGTCCGAGTTCCGCTGCGTATATCCTGCGTACGAGGTAGGTTGCACAATACCAATTTCACTCATTGGCGTCCCTCTGCCAACAAAGCCCTGGAGATAGGACTCGTTTACACATTTCCAGCAAGTCCCTAATGAGTGATTGACACGTTGCATCATAGCCACGCAACCGTATGTACAATATAGGCAGCTGCTGTATATTTCGCATCGGCTCAAATATTTACTTTATGCCTATAGTATTTTAATCGAGTAAGACGTGTCCGTATATGCTTATTAAAACATAAAACTGAAGCGCAATGGTGTGTTGTGTCCAGGTTCTTTTCAGTGTATTAAATAACTGTTGGAACTGTTAGGTAATCTTTACATATTTGGGAAGAATATTTGAATAAACCATATCTTGTGGATAGAAAATGAATTCAGTAAATATACACAGACAGAAAAGGTCTTAAGACAAACCCTTGTCTTCTCACCGGAATATTCAACCTATACATTGAACAGATTCTGAGAGAAGTTCAGCTTTTACAAGGATTACTTATTAGCAACAAACAGTCTAAACAAAACGAGATATGTAAATGACACACTGCTGATGACAAATGCAGAAAAAAAACTACAAGAAATCCTGAACATTGTATTGAAGTAAAGTGTAAAGAAGTCAGAATATATGTTTGTTCTTGGAGTTTTGGGGTACCTTGGTGGACTAATGAGCCAACCAAAATGGGCTGACTCATTTTATAGTTCACCAATAGAAGAGTTAACCAGTCGAAGTGTATAAAGGTGGCCATGTTTTATCCGGAATATTCACTGCCAGCCTTTGATATCGAAGACTGAAGAATTACGGAACAGCTGCTGGTGGTATTGGCGATATAGTGAGATTCAGTAGAGTGTTTGACTCGTGAGTGTTAATCTTTAACGTTGTTTTATTGAACAGATTACGTACTGCGCTGGATTCTATATTCATAGACTATGGTGAACATGGTCAACATTTGTTAATAAAAGGAATAAACAAACATGACAATTGGAAATTGCAGATACTGATATCAAACAAATACAAGAATTGAAATATCTACAGTGTGTGATGGGTAAACTGTCGCCAATTTGTATTTTTAATCTCGGCATGTGTATTCTATATTTTACTTTTGTTGGCAGCACATTATATTAGTGATAGTCTGGCACCGTCTGTCAGAAAAAAAAAGTTCACCAAAACGCAATTCACTCTGCCAGAAATTTGGAAACATGTGATTCTTCTTGGCATTCGCGCCGGTGGCTCAAATATGAACATTGGCGTGTTAATCAGAGGTCAGTACAGCGTATTCAGAAAGAGTTAGATGAGTCTTAAATTGATTATAGCCACCTCGGAAAATACACTCTGATCTTTCTATGAGAGAAAAGAACGCTCGCCTTTGTTCGTGATGGCCGTAGACTCAGCACGAAAGCTTACATCAATTGTCTTGGGGTGATATTGCTGCCCTGGGTAAAGTGGGTGCCTGCTGGAAAACACTTTGTCTGGCAACAAAACTCCGCACAATGCCACACATGCAGGAGAAATCTTTCATGGCTGTCGGACAAGGTCTGTGCACCTAACTCTCCAGACTGCCATCTACTTGATTATTATGTGTGGGGCGCAGTTGTGCAAAAAAACCGTGTAGCACCAAAGATGAACTGAAGGAAAGGATTATAGCAGCATTCACCAAGAAGGCCGTCCAGAAGAGTTACAGGAGATTCTGAAGTCATCTGGACGCTGTTGTTGCATCAAAAGAGGATTGTATTTAATAAATTTACTCTTTAGTATTTCAAGATATTTTTGTGCAGTTTTGACAAATATATTGGTGAAAAGAAGATGTCAGTGTTACTTTCATTTTTGCTTAATTTAACCACAATTTATACATCGCACCCTGTAGGAAGTGTTTTGACGGATGACGGAAAGCGCGAAACTTCAATCGGAAGACGCAGGGGGATATTGAAAGATGCCTTCCAAATCATAACCAAAGTTTTAAGAAACAGGAAAATTCCGTTAGAGACAAAAAAAAGAGTACTGAAATGTTACGCAATGCTACATGGTAATATTTGGCTGGATAATCACAGATTAAGAAGGGAATTAAAGCAAGAGAAAAGTGCACCTACAAAACACTTAACATCAGAAAGAGAAATCTGGCATTTCTAGGGTACATAACGAGGAAAGAAGGCCTGGAAAAGTTGATACTCACAGTTCATTTTGAAGGCAATAAGGACAAACCCAAGCAACGCATAACATACCTAGCGAGCTTGAGTGGCAGAAGAGAAACTAAGATAGATAACAATAGACGAAATCGTGGAGAGCCATGAAGACCAATGTACCTAAGGGACTCGGGGAATGGAAGAATAATTAATTGTTTACGGTCATATCACGTGGAAACACCGGTTCTTGTACGATCATCGAAGTTAAGCAACGGTGAACCTGCTCAGTACCTAAATGGGTGTCCTCTTGAGAATGCCAGTTGATGTAAGGTTAGATGTGATGGGTAACGGTTTGGAATGAGGACTCGAAGTGTAGAGATCGAATTCCTGTCGAGTTCGTTACTCGCACTTACGCGCAAAACCCTTGTGAACACAATGCGCCAATAAATTATCTCCAGTAGTTACAGGTTAAATAGCAGTACGGACTATGTCATATAGACTTGGCAACCAGTCTACCACAGAATATAATGGCAGCCTACCGCGGGAATTCATCTGCCAAGTCAGTCATCAATCGAAAATACAGTATCTCCCAGGAGAGCACTACGAATGGCACCTAAGTAAGACTTTCAGAAAAGTTTTTAAATTGTAAAACTTACAGTAGAATATTAACTATAAAAAAAACTTAATGATAATAATGGCTAATCTCTCATTTCCCAGATTCCCTGCTTGCTTGGATATTCCCTGTTGCAGATGCCAACTCAGGCACATTTCTGTTATTTTTTTCAAAGCCACCTGAAAACACCTACTGTTTATACTACAAATATGATGTGTAGACATTGTATAGCATTTCTAGGAGAGTGCGTATCGTCTGGCGTGATTATCAGTGTGAATAAGACCAGTATACTCAAACTGTCGGTTACGATGACATGTAACTGCGTTCTAATAAAACAATTTTGTCTATCTTTTACACTTACAAGGATTTTCAGGCATTTTCACTTATGCTGCACGCTGGGATTGGCTCCTGACTATTGTCAAACTAGTCCAAGTCTTCAGTTAACCTCAGTATATTGCCCCAAGTGTCATGACTGATTTTAGACTCTTAGCCGCTCCATCGTAGAGCATTATCTCGTTCTAGCCAGGATATACAAGAAATTATTTTGGCGATTTAGGCTAATCATATAGTAATTCGTCGAACCTAGAATAATGCTCAACAGAATGCAGAAAGCACTGGACGGCCGTTTCGTCCTATCTGAGACTCATCAGCAGTGCGTATCCACTACCGAGAATCGAACCCGCAAAGCAAACATCATTCCAACTGTATCACGGACCTCGATGACGAAGAAGACACAAACTAGACTCGATATACGCAAATCCACAGCGATACTCATCCAAGTATTCAGATAACCTCGTAACAGTGCCCCAAGAGCCAAGGGTTCGATTCTCGGTACTGAATGCGCACTTCTGATGAGTCCCAGAAAGAACAGAAAGGCCGGCCAGTGCATTCTGCATTGTGTTGAGGATTTTTCTAGGCTCCACGAATTACTATATATATATATATATATATATATATATATATATATATATATATATATATATATATATATATATATTAACTGATATAAAATATGTTTTTCGCTACACAGTAATAACCATGTTTCAAAAATGGAAGCTAAAAACTTCAAATTTAAATTCATAATTAAACCAAAAGAATTAGTTCCAGTTCATCTTCAAGCGGATATTGGGATAACTTATTTTTAAATTTACTGAGTCTTAAACGCACACATAAATTCATAATTCGCTGTTAGCTAGGATACAGGGAAATCCAATCATTCAGACAAGGGGCGGTAGCGTGTTCATTTATATTAACTATTGTTGTATCAATTATGAGTTACGTTCGAAAAAGAGGTTAAGTTTAGGGAGCGTAGAGGTGTATTTTTCAACGAATTCTGACATCAGTTAAAGGCATGTCATCTGTTATTTTTTATTATTATTAATGGCAAAAAGTCTTTCGTTATTTTTTCCTACTTGTATACTCAAATATCAGTAACAACACCGGGTTATATATCTTACTGTTCTTCCTTATATATATATATATATATATATATATATATATATATATATATATATATATATATATATATATATATATATATATATATAAGTAAGATAGTAGTATAAGTGAATATAAAGCAAGAAGTATCAGTACTGGAAATATCCTACGTGTTTACAGTAATACAACTTTTTTTATAAATAGGGGGTATCCTACAACGTGGAGAGTCAAACTTGCATAATTTGGGTTTTGAAATAAAAAGGCTTGTAGTTGATCAGTCTATTTAAAGGAATGCGAAATAGCAAATACTCTCAAATGTTCGTAATGGATCTGTCATCGCGAATGCCAAGCAGTACAGCATGTCATTTCCAAATTTCTGGCGCAGTGAATTGTGTCATGGTGCTCCATTTCTCACAGACGGTGCCCGAGTATTACTGTGAAGTCGACGAAATTAAAAACAAAAAACGCGCCGAATTAGAGATATGAAAAGGCCACAATTTATCCAAGATATTCTGCATACACCTATATATATATATATATATATATATATATAACGGAATTTGAATAATCATAATTAACTCATCAAGTCAAGAAGAAGCATCAACATAATTCAGTGGACGGCATTTCGACCAATTTTTGGGACTCATCAGCAGTGCGCATCCACTACCGAGTATCGAACCCGAACCGTTACGATATGAGGCAAGAGCTATATCCATTAGACTAACGGATCTTGATGACAGAGTCGTAACAAATCAGACTCGATATAGCGCGAGCTCTTCACAAATTCCGTCGTGTAATTCATCCGTGTGTACTTAGACGAACGGACTGTCTTCCCATGAGTCATGACTTCAATCCCTAAGCCGCTCCATCCAGGAGCATTAGAAGCTGGTTCAAGCAGTGATATATATATATATATATATATATATATATATATATATATATATATATATATATATATATATATATATATATATATATATATATATATATTATATTTATATATATATATAGTGAGTGAGAGAAAGAGAGAGAGAGATTACTGGGGATTTGAATGATTATAATTCATCGAGTCTAGAAGAATCAACAAAATGCAAAAAGCAGCAATATATATATATATATATATATATATATATATATATATATATATATAGTTAATCCAAAATTATTTCTTATTACGTGAAGTAATCTCCCTGCATTTTAATGTTTGAATTACGTCTCCCAGACCAGACTGCCTACAAATGGCAGCGAAGTTTCGAACCCTGCCATAGACCATATTTCGTTTATTCAGTCAGTCAGTTATGTGATATGCCACCCTTAGGCGATCATATATCTTTCAATACATAACTAACGAGGCAGATTTTTTTCCCGCAGTCGGTTGCCATTTCTTTCTCTGGTAGAGCAGTTACCATCCAATGATATAGAACCCGGTCTGTTATTTACCCATAGTTAGGATTTCGTTTATTAATACTCCCTAATGCGCAGGAATGTAGACGTAATTCACATTGTTTACGGAAATCAAGGTGATTCCGTAAATCCGTGTATCCATCTAGTGTTATAAGAAAAAAATTAGTTTTCTTAGCAATTTACAAACAAAAACTGTCTTTCTATTAAATATTTTTGTATACATGGAAAAGTAATGTCGGGAAAAATTTTAATTTATTTTTGTTACGTCTAAGAGTAATACTATTGCATCATTGCATTTTATATTTGGTAAATTCTTTTGACTCCACGGAAAACCGGATCCCGGGAGTAAAATTACACGCGTCTTGCCAATAATTGACTGTGACATAATACTTACATGTTGTTCACGATTTACGTTTCAACTGATTAATTAATTAGATATTATTCCTTCCTTGGCCTTAACAGTTTTTTTGGTTTCTTTTTCTTTTTATCGAATCACATTTTGGTACGAATTCCCTGGCGAACGAAATGAAAATAAACAAAACAGAAACACAGTATAAAATGTTATAAATGTTGCTTTGAAAAAATAACGGATCTTATACACCTGGAACGTCGATAAATCTACAATCTTCTCAGACATTTTGCTTGCCGTTCTACGTTATTCCTTCTGGTCTGTTTCCTCGACGTAAATCGTTCTTTCTCTCAACCTTATACATGAGAAAATAATGTGTCTGTCATTGAAGGTCTGATAAGACACTAAAAGGAAGCATATGGGCCTACACCTTATCGATTCCAATCGGGGAAAAGTGAATTGCTTTGCGTAAACCGAAAGGAAAATGCAATGTATTTCCCATTTACTTGGCTCATTCCAGAGAAAAGAATTGCCAGCCATAATCCAGATTGAAACTCTATTTACTTGATGCCTTCGTACAGAGGTCGGAAAAAATGTCCTCCATTTGAAGAGGCGTTCATCGCATTCAATAAAGACAAACTTTGGGTCATTTTCTGACTATTTCACATCTATCTATCTATCTATCTATCTATCTATCTATCTATCTATTCCTGTACTTTTCTCTATCTCACTCTTAATTTTTCTCTATCTCATTTATCTATCTATTTATTTCTCCCCATTACTATTTCTCCATTCTTACTATAGTTCTCTCTCTCTCTCTCTCTCTTATCTTTTTATGTATCTATGTATCTATCTATCTATCTATCTATCTATCTATATTCCTTCACATTTCTCTAACTCACTCTTGCTTTTTCTCTGTATCTGATCTCTCTATCTATTTCTCCACATTACTATTTCTTCATTCTTACTCTTTTTACTCATTCTCATTCATATATCTATCGGTTTTTCTGTCTGCCTGTATATCTATCTATCTATCTATCTATTTATTTCTCTGTCTCTTTTTCCTCTCTCTATAAACACACACACATCTGTCTATCTATCTATCTATCTCTCTCTATTTCTCTCTCTCTCTCTCTCAATACATATATATATATATATATATATATATATATATATATATATATATATATATATATATATATAATTAAATGAGCGTGAACGGAAGAGATTTCAGAGGTTTAAAGAAAGACATGTATTTGAATTGATGGTACATAAGAAATAAATTAACTTGTTCTGATATATACTGTCCAATTATCGCCATTCCATCTATGAAGAAATAATTCTATGTAAATATCATTCTATAACAATTCCTTACAGAATTAGGATTAAGAAGAACGTATTTCAAGCGTGGTCTTTCGTAAATATGACTTCCTTAGCAAAGCGTCACACATACACAATAATGGACGCCTTAATAGTTTTCTTCCGAACACAATCATTACTTGTATTTACCTTTCTTCGCTACTCTCTCCAGTGGAGCGTACCTATTTTGCCTGTTTATTTGTGACGCAGAATCTGCTTCATACTTCGTTTTTCCAACCTTCCTCTTCGGTAATTGCCTATTTTATGAACGCCAACGATATTTGCAAATAAATTGTCTTTTTTATGAAATCTAAACACATTCGGACATTTTAACAAATCTCTCAGACAGGAAAGAAAATCTAATCTCTAACTTTGATATAATATACAAAATAAATCACCGAAAATATATGTCATTATCACCGAATTAATTGAAAAAATGAAAAAGATGTAAATGCTATGACATATTGGATGCGTGGGGCTCGAGTCTTGGGGAAAGAATTTGGTTATCATGTTGATCTATTCTGCCTTCATCAGATTGCAAAATTACAAGCATTCCAGTTATTGTTTATTTA
>OZ038489.1:101523289-101535789 GCA_964036315.1 Acanthosepion esculentum | reverse complement strand
TATATATATATATATATATCCAAGCAGTTATCCATTACTCCACCGTGCCTCTTCCTATCGCTTGGATTGAGGAATCGGAGAGCCATTACATTCACTTACGAATCCATTACATTCACATACGTGCTAATACCCTTGGGAAAGGTGTGAATCCACTCCTTCTACCTCCAATTATGGGTAAATAGCAGGACAGACTGGGTTCTATAGCCTTGGATGGCAACTGGTCGAGGAGAAGGACAACTCTGAATTCAAAACCTGCGGAGGGTCGTTTGGGGACCTTGTGGCATTCGTTGCACCAGGTCCCTGTATTCGTCCCTCCAAAAAGTGTGGATGGCCCTGCACAAAGCCTTCACCACTATAATCAAATCTCATGTGTCGGTGTCGGGCTTTCAGTTTCTAGGACCTGATCTGCCTGACCCTCATACGTCGAATTCGACGAGTGAATCGATCATATATATATATATATATATATATATATATATATATATATATATATATATATATATATATATATATATATGACCAAGTCGATAAATATAGGTAAATGTACGAGCGTGCGTTCGTATACAAATACGTATATATATATATATATATATATATATATATATATATATATATATATATATATATATATATATATGTATATGTGTGTGTGTGTGTGTGTGTGTGTATATATATATATATATATATATATATATATATATATATATATATATATATATATATATATATGTGTTTGTGTGTGTGTGAAATGTTTATATATGTACGTCATATAGCTTCCAAATGTTGACATAGTTGGGTGTGATAACATGGACAAACACTTACTGCTTATAAAATGCAACTGTAGCATACATCTCAAAGAGCCTCTGACAATTATTCCAGCTCCAAGCCACAGAATAGAGGAAAGCGAAAATACTAGCGACTCTTAACAAGCTGCTTCGGGTAAATGGAGCTCAAATGCCCCGTAAGGCCGTCTATCTAGGGAAAGAAAACCCTCGATTTTAAACTCCTGCTTCCTTTTGATCATATCCAAACTCGAAAATGTATATATAACCCCGTAGTGGAGCTGCAAATGCTTTTGTCTGTCAACAATAAAAACTTTCCGACACCTCCCCAAATGTAATGCTCTGTTTTCCGAGATGTATAACATTGTCTATGCTTGCACCCAGTAGAAGTATCTCCTGTTTCACCACCAAAGGACGGAATTACGAGAGAAATGGATACCTCAGTATATATATTACTGAATATACGTAATATCCAACCTCGATAACACTAATCAGATTTTCATGCAGTTAATGCAATATTTAGGTGTGATTTCTGACCGGTCACTGTCGCGTTCTTGTTACGGTCATTCAAAATTGGGTACTCAAACTTGACTAATTAAAATATAGAATTAACCATAAATAATTTACATCGCTCAAATTTATAAGTTAGAAAGTCGAAGAATTAATAATAAGAAGAAATTAAAAAAAAATATATTTTAAATTTGAATTATGTTTCGAGTGTAAACAATATATCAAGGTAGTAACTCTCGTTTTTACTAACGTAAAGAAACGAGTTATATCTATTAACGTAAACTATAACGCAGATTAGAAATATAATATAAATGTGAAAAAATAAGAAATCAGTAATAGGTCGGAATTATATGTATCCAATGTACTTATAACAGTGAAATGATAGTGTTATCGACGTTAGATATTATGTATATTCACTAATATATACTTACAGACCTGTTTCATAACATGGACCACTGTATTTATAAAAACTTAAGAGTAAATATACTTATGTACGTGCAAGTATTTGTGTGCGTATGTCCATTTTTTCTTACTCATTCCAATACATACACACATACATATATATACACACACACACATATATATATATATATATATATATATATATATATATATATATATATATATATATATATATATATATATATATATATATGTATAGGGAGAGAGAGAAATAGAGAGAGAGAGGGGGAGAGAGAGATAAAGAAAGAGAGAGAGAGGGGAGAGAAATGTATTTTTGTTTAATTTTTACATTTATCTTACTTTTAATTGTCATTGGTAATTAAATTATTGTTGTTGTCATTTTAATGATGTCGTATTTGAAAGCTGTTGTATTTTAATGCTGTTGTATTTTAATGCTGTTGTATTTTAATGCTTTTGATAGTTTTATAATATTATTACCAACATTCAATCTTAACGCAACTCAATTACATGGATGCACTTAAAAAGTTTGAAAATTGCTGATGCGGGAATCTAATTTTTTTTTTCATTACCTTCTAGTGTTGAGTTGAGTAGTTGATATACTTGGACGAATTAAAATTATTCCATGAAAATGAAATATTTACACGTCCGAGTTAATACAATAAATTGGTTTAAATATTTTATGTCAATTGAATATATGTATATATTGAATTTGCAATATGCTTAATAATAAAAACATTTTCCTCGGGGGTTAGCGATTATGTCTCTCCATAATTCTGTGTCCATTGTAGCTGTTATTAAATTTTGCTTCTTTTTTTTTAGATCTCTCCTAAACTCTCTTCTGTCATCTATTTCCAAAACATTCGCTCTGTATGTTGTACCTTGTTTTCGTCTACCAATTTTGCATTCGATATGTTTTATGTGTATTTAATTCTCCAAGCCATCTTTCCTCATTACCTGCCCTAGAAATTCCAACTGTCTCATTTTTTATATTAGATATAGGTGTCATTTCTTTCAGTTTTTCTAAAACTTCGATCTTGCTTTCAGGGTATTTTCATCATGCTTCTGTAGAACCACATTTCTTTTGATTCAAATCTTACTTTCATCTGTGATGGGATTGTCCAACATTCACTGCCATATAGGAGAAACGATATTAATTAACATTTAAGTAATCTCCTTGTTTTTAACGAAATTCTCCTATCTTTTAGTGGGCAGAAGCTATAAACCTATAGGGAAACACGATCATGTCTTCCTTTTCGCCAAGAAATAAAACCATGACGTATACAAGATTCACAGCGAATTGACTCATTAAACAATTTTGAAAATATCTTTCTATAATATTTTACATATTTTTCTAGTACTGTTTCTTCTAAGTTTACATAAACCGGAACATCAGCTAGTAAAAGACTACCAGCATTTCGGATGTCGCCTAGAACTCCTACTATACATAATCTATTAAATTTGGAATTATTCCATATTTCATCATTCAGTTACCTAGTCCTTGCTTTCCAGTCTTGATAGAGTTCAAAAGCTTCTCCGAGTCCTGGTTGGAGAAGAATTATTTCACAGCCTCCAACGATTCCCTCACAGGCGGGATGTGGCTTGTCTCTGACTGATTTATCGCTACTATTACTACACTGAAAAAGTGCTCGGACGAACTACAGTTCTCTTTCCGCCAGTTCTAACTTTCACGGCTAGAACCCACTTACCTAGCAAAGCATCCACGTCGCCTCGTTATTCCATCAGCGAGAATTTCCATTCAAACAGCTTCTTCCAGCGAACCACTCCTTTGGGGAATAAATATCCAAGACTTTGTTTCCCCGATAACTATAATCTTAATCTTTCCAATCCAGAGCTATTATATTGACCTCTTACCCATATAAACTACCACTTAACGTAACTCTCTACTTCGAGTGGATCTCGGGTCTTGTACAGGGTGAACCTTACTGTAAAAGAAAAGTTTCATTCCATTGTTATTCATCATGACTCAGCACACATTATCTGCTGATATAAAGTAAAAATACCCTATTCAATCCATTGCTAGGTCAGCTGCTATGAAAGTCGGTTCACTATTTCGGGCGAGATCGTTTTTCTGTCCAGACTCTATCTTACATGTATATCAGTCTACCATTCGTCCATGATTAGAATATTGCTGTTACATATCACCCGGTGGTCCTGGGATTTACCTTGAGCTCCTTGAAAAGGTCCAAAGAAGAATCTGCAATATTATATGTCCTGATCTGGCGAATCATATACAGTCACTTTCCCACTGCCGTAGGGTTGTCATTTTATGTTGTTTTTTTTATAAATACTTTCATGGTAGTTTTTTAAATGAGCTCTTCACTATGGTAAGTAGACTTTATGAATTTAAGTTCTAGACTAGTGTCGAGATGTCATAAATGCAAAGTTGACCTGGCTAGATGTAGCCATAAGTGCTATGCTAATACTTGCATTTCTCGCTAGTGGAACTCCTTTCCGACACCATACTTTCCAGCCAACTTTAATCGGGAAAAATTTGAATACAATGCCAATCGCTATCTACTGTCCACCTGATTACTCTCTTCTCTGTTTGCTCATCATTAATGTATCTGATCCTAACTCTTCTACATCCTGTAATCCCCTGTTTTTCAGAGGCATTAATGCCTTCCTTGGGATGATTTCGATTTAAAACATGTTCTTACATTCCTGACATAACAAAATGGAAGATGTTTTGTGTAAATATATGCGAAAAACAGACTTTCTTAATGTCCTTTGTATTTAATGTTTAGCCTACAGTAGTGATATACGTATTGTCAATCATGTCAGATTGAAGGGAAGGCTATACATATTTCTCTTTACCATTTTCAGTAGTATTATAAAACATATTTAGCTATGTGCGTGGAGAAAGATTCGAAGGTTAAAAAAAGCAACAAAAAAGCGAAAAAACGAAAATGGGAAAGAAGTAAATTATAAAAAAGTGAAAAAGAACAAGAAAAGGAACTCCATGTAAAAACATGACGTATGCCTACCAAAAAAATAAAAATCCTCAAAAAACAAAAGCAGGTATCAAAGAGAAACGCCTTTAAAAATAGACGATGTCGACAAAGAGGAAATAGCTATAGCCAATTAAAAAGGGAATAGCAAAAAAAAAAAAAAAAAAAAAGAAATAAAATCGGAAAGGAAAGAGAAAGAAATCGAAAGACTTCTTGAAAGAGTCAAAGGTGGCTGCTTGAAGGCAGTTTGTCGAAGAATCAAAGCAACGACACCTCACTAAACGTGAACGGAAATGAAGCCTTTTGCATTGGGCTATTTTTTTTTCTTATCTGCGAAAAAATATAAAAGAATAAACAAGCTTTTACGAGTCGTCATTTATTTTACGCACGGTGTTTTCTTTTTTTTTCTTCTTTTTTTCTGTTTCGTTATATTTCTGGCTTTTCTTGAAACTAAAATGGCGTTAAAATGTGTTCATCACGATAACAATATCGTCTATATTTATTTGTTTTTTTTGTTTTTTGGCTCGTTTTCATTTAAGATCACCAAGTTTTTTGCATGTCATAAAACATTTGACTATTTTCGATAGACAAATGTGAGTTTTATTGAAATTACGTACTAAAATTCCCCATGTATAACACACCTTCAGCCATAATACGCACCCCTAAAATTGTGCTGAGAGAGTGGGAAAGTGCTTATACTCGCGCATTATACGCACCCCTTGTTTGGTAATCAAACCCTATAAATTGCACCTCTCCAATTTCATCATGACCAGTGTTTCCTATTCTTAATTAAAAATGGCTTGATCATAGAATAATATAATTCTAATTTAGGTTTATGATAATCCTGATTTTATTTTGCATTTATATGTATTGTTAGGTACATATGATTGTATTCGACATACTTATGGCGTCGCAATCGCAAAATTTTAGTGTCGAATTATCGGATTTTTGTGGTGAGTAGTCAGTTCACAACTGAAAACGACCTATGAAACAGCAATATTTTACAGATTTTTTTGCAGTTGTGCATAATACGCACCTCTAATTTTGTTTATTATTTTTAGAAGAATGCGTATTATATATAAGTTACGGTATAATGCTCATTTGATAAACATGCCTCCGAAAAAGAATTTACTGTTAACCCCTATGTATAATACACATTCATCCATAATACGCACCCCTAAAATTGTGCTGAAAATGTGAGAATATGCTTCTACTCACGCATAATGCGCACCCCTTATTTGGTAATCAAACCCTATAAATTATACCTTTCCAATTTCATTACGGCCAGCATTTCCTACTCTCATTTTAAAAAAATGGTTTTAAACATGAATAATATTATTATAATTTAATCTTATGATAATTCTTATTTTATTTTACATTTGTAAGTATTGTTAGGTACATGTGATTGTATTCGACATCCTTATGAGGTCGCAATCGCCAAATGTTAGTGTCAAATTGTCCTATGCTTATGCGCACCCCTAATTTTGCGTATTATTTTTTAGAAGAAAAATCGTATTATACATGGGGAATTATGGTACTTGTTTATCACATATTTCGTTTCCTTTTAATATCAAAACTCTGCTAATTTCTTAAAAATCAGCCAGTTCCATTCTTAATTACCATAAAAGTAATTTAGAAGCCGTAAATTTAGTACGTACTAAATCTATCCCATAAATAAGTAACAGATATATATCAAATGGAATAACTACAGTAATTCCCCATATATAATACGCATTTTTTCTTAAAAAATAATAAGCCAAATTAGGGGTGCGTATTATGTACAGCTACAAAAGACCTTTAAAAAAATTGCCGTTTCATAGGTCGATTACAGTTGTGAAATGACTACTGACCACAAACATCCGACAATTTAGCACCAACATTCGGCGACTGCAACCCTAGAAGGATGTCAAATACAATATTATATACCTAACAATACTTACAAATCTTATATACAAAGTACAATGTATGTGCCTGTATTTGTGTGTGTCCAAACAATTCATCCGCTCCCAATGGTCCAATTTCAATGGTTCATTGCCCATTCAAAAGCCCTAGAAAAATTAAGCGCAGAGAACCACTTTTGTTGAGCTCAGATTCAGTGTTGCCAGATTATGCGAGGTTAAAATATATATTACTATATTATAGTAGCCATTATCTTTGCTTTCATGGTTCAAGGGGAGTAACTTTTATTTTTCCTTTTGTATACAAAATTGCAGTGAACGTTTTATTAGGAACTAGCTTAAAAATTCAGACGACATTTATGCTAGCTCCTATGGAGGACTCTTGGTTTGGCCATCATCACAATAGCTAGAGAGGAGTAGAGGCGATAGGCATCAATAAACTACAGAAGAACTCAAATGTGATCACTGCATTTAAGTATTGAATTAATTGTAAAGTTTATTTTTTAAAAGTTCAATGAAATTTTTTCCGCTGCCACTTAATTTAAAGACGTAAATGTAATGATGTACGTTGATCCTTATTTTCAGTACAAACAAATATTTTTATTTCCTGGGTAACAGAACAGGGGACAATTTATAAGATAAAATTAATATAGTGTAAATATGGATAAATACAATTAGTTATGCATTCAAAATTTAAATAGTCAGAGAAACATAATAGCTAACTAATTAAAGCTATTGTTATGGAATCTATATGAATAAATACAAAATTCTCTCATGAATTCTTAAATTATATATTATCTACTTCTAGGCACTATCACCCTTCACGTTTAACTAATTTGTATATTGATTTTTAAAAGGATTATTCCAATAATTAACTGTTTTTCATTACTGTTCTTTCATATAAAAATAGTTCTGTTTAGGAATATCGTCTTATATAGAGAAGAAAAATCGTCGAAATTTGCAATTTATTTGACTTTAAACAATTTGGCATCTATTTGTAAAACAGTCCTTAAATATAAAAAGCCAATTTATGAAATAAATGTTCATTTAAAAGATTTCAAGTAGTGAATATATCTTATTTTCGAAGCGATAGCGAGCGGGCGAAGACTGATAGAGCAAAATAAAGTGAGAATTATCATAAAACTAAATTAGAATAATATTATTATAAGTTTAAAACCATTTTTAACATAAGAGTAGGAAAGACTGGCCGTAATGAAATTGGACAGGAATAATTTGTAGGGTTTCATTACTAAAGAAGGGGTGTGTATTATGTTTGAGTAGAAGCATTTTCCCACATTTTCACCACAATTTTAGGGGTGCATATCATGGAGTAATGCGTATTATACATGGACAATTACTGCATTTCATGACAGATATCGTTTCAATTCCTTTTGTGGGTTACCCTATTTGATTTTATAAAAAAAACACGTCGCTCAGGGAAACCCCTTAAGCCTATGTATAGGAAATGTATTCTCACCCATTCTCTTCCCTCTTTTTACAACCTCGTCGCTATGATATCGTCGCACGTGGGAAAAATCACTTTCCTTTTAATATATGACTTTTTTCCGATTTCTACTACGCAGACTTTAGACACCTATTCACTAATTTAAATGTTTTCTATGTAATTACAGTTTAAATGTTTTCTTCTTTAATTATCGTTGTGTACTTTTGTTAATAGATACATTGTCGTTTTTTTTTTCGTATACTGTAAGTTATTCCTTTATTACTCAGACACACATTGAAGCCAGCAGTAATTTGTAGGGGAAAATATACCAGGATGCATGTGTGTTCTACATGAACACAACAAGCATTACCGCAACACTATCAATGTGTTATACTTATTTTTAGATGCATTTCATGAAATTTGTCCGGAAACATTTGATAGATGTATAAATAAAAACAAACAAAAAATATAAAGAAAATCTCAGCAAGCAGGGAAATGTGAGTATTTATGAACCCTTCTTACAGATGATTGAAAAGATGGCAATTCACAGACGCATTCGATTAGCAAATGTTGTTAACAAAAAATAATGCTAAGAAACAATGAAATGTCATTAGAAACTAACGGAATGCTGAAATGTTATGCGATATTAATCCTTCTATATGGTAGTGAATCCTAGACAATTTCCCCACTGAGTTAGACTTGAGCCGACTGAGACGGATGCTGAGAATATAATGGACGAAACATGTTAGCAAAAATATGCTTTAAGGAAGTTCGGAAAGAAATAGTCATATAATCATAAAAAGAACGTTCAAAAGGATGAGGAAAGAAAGCTTGGAGAATTTCAAACTTACAGACGGGTGAGCTGTACAGTGAACGGTAACAAAGGGAAGTGGCAAACATTCATCAGGCCTACAAAGCATAGAAAGATGTGGAGAATTATAATCACCCATCTTTTGAGAGAACAACGCTCGTAGAAGACGAAGAAAATAAATACGAAATATTTTATTAATCCTTTGTTCTGAAACATTAGTTTTGATAAAAACATTTTTTTTTAAATTTAAATTTATATTTAAGACCATTGTAACATTTCAAATATCGTCATGTTTGCATTTAATACTGTTTAGTGTTGGATGTTTTCCTTCCACTTTCAGATCAATTGTCATAAAATATATAAAATTTCATATCGATTATAATTTGACATTTCGCTTTTTGTCTAAAACGTTCTTAATTTTGAACTTTTTAATTTCTTCGAACAGTTCGTCAAACTTTACAGCTTAGGCACGGATTTAAATCACCCTCATTCTCATAGTATTTTGTCTCAGAAAGTTATTCCCAAGAACTTGTACATCGTGGAACAAACACTAGAGTTGATGCTACCCTGAAAACCTAAAGTGTATCTTGTTTATACCGAGGTAAAATCACTATCTATCCTCCTTATCATTTCCTCCCACCTCTGTTCATAAACAGCACTATGGGCCATTTCTTAACCTTGTTTTTATTTCAAAACAAGACGTTTGAAGACATTTTTTGGATAAAAACCTCGAACCTGATGCTCGGACAAAATATATCACAATTATTCAGTTTCGAATAGTTTTTCGATTCATGACTGACTAAGCAGAAAATCCCTGCAATAGGTTGGCGTTTCTTTCTAAGCTAAACTGGTTACTAACCAACACTAAAGGACACCGTTTGTCCTGCTATTAAACCCATATTTGGGGAAAAGAGATGGAAACATATCTTTCCCAAGGATAAGAAAATGTAATGAACCGGAAGGATTTCTCACTGCGAACCGATATACTGAAGATTTATGCAACTAAAGATATATTCAAATGTAAATATCATGGAACTGAGTTAATAGTTAAAATGTAATATGTTATTTTGTGATGCATTCACAGTTTTTATTCATGGTATTATTAACAATTTAAATTTTCTGAAAGTATATATGATTCAATATTTTATCTCTATCGTAAGTCATGTTCAAATGATCATTTACTGTTAAATATGTTAAATATGCCCGGGTGTGACACACACAAAAATAGATAACTGGGACGGATTTATTAGGAGGATGTCTTGTACCGGACGGCCACGTGGAGAAAGGAAATCTACATTGAAAATCACCATTCAAATTAGTCGCCGACATGCTTCACTGTTCAATGTGGAATTAACGTTTTGTTCGAATATAGAACGTCCTTCTACGAGATATCCCGTATTATTGTTTATGTCGAGTTAAGCACGTGTATTCGTCGATGTATGATACTATTTTGTTGGTTGCTAGGGCTTTCCACACACACACACACACACACACACACACACATATATATATATATATATTATAAATTAATAGATTTAAAATATGGTTTTACCGCTACACAGTGATAACCATGTTTCAGAAATGGAAGCTAAAGCCCCTTAATTTAATTTTGTTATTAAACCAAAGACATTAGTTCCATTTCCTCATCAAGCGAATTTTGGAGTAACTTACTTTTTAAAATTTACGGTTGTTAACGGCACAGGAAAGATTCATAGTTTGAGGGTTTCCAAGGTTACCGATAAATCCATTCATCTAGACAAGGGGTGGTAGAGGGTTCAATTTTTAATTTTCGTTGTATCAGTTAATAGTTACATTTGAAAGCGGGGTTATGTTTAGGGTATGGGTAGGGATGTATCTTTTAACAAATTCTGACATCCGCTAAATTCATGTCATCTGGGTTTTTTTCTAACGGCAAAAATTCTTATGGTATTTTTTCTATTTGTATATTTAAAGATTTTGAGGGACTGTTTAGGTTAGAATATGTTTTATCCACCTTTCTAAAAAATTATTTTTAATATTTAATATACTATACTTCTATTTAAAAACCAAGTAAATTTATTAGGATTACTTACAGTATTTAAAATTATTTATTCTTATCGAGTATAAGTAAATATTATTTTATTTTATTTTATTTTATGTAAACTTTATGACAATGACGGCAAAGGTGGTTAAATTATTTCACTAATTCAATAAACTTTTATTTATAAATTTAGTATTATAAATGTATATATGTATGTATAAAGGACATTTAATGTTCAATATTATATTCTAACTTATTAATTCCATTTGACTTTCGGTGTTCACTTGGATTCTTTTCAGTGTTTGAATTTCTTTGAGAGAGGTGTTATGGTTAGAGTACGTTTTATTTAATTACAATTTTAAAAGATGTTTAGGTTAGAATCTGTTTTATTTAATTTCAATTCTAAAACATTTTAAAAAATTCTACTTTCAAATTTAACTTTTAAATTTAATCGGCTATATTTCTTTATAAACCAAGTAAATGTAATATAATTACCTACATTATTTAAAATTATTTATACCCATCAAATATGAGTATGCATCAGGTAATTTTTTTTTTTTTTTTTTATAGATTATTTAAAGATTATTTAAGGAAAATTTTTGGCAATGACGACATAAAATAGCTATTTCATTTCTCTGATTCAGTAAATTTTTATTTTTTATAAACTTAGTAATATATAGTTTCTCATGTATGCATAAAGGACATGGGTCATTTAATGACCTACATATTCTAGCCCTTCTTATTAACTTCCATTTCACTGTAGGTGTTTTATTGGATTCTTTTAGGTGCCAGAAGTACTTCGAGAGAGATGTTTGACTTTTATACTTATTTATCCTAAACGAGGATTGATGTTGGTTGAACCTCTTTTTGAACTCATGGCTAGTGCAACCTATATAAATTTTTATGTTTTCAGGGTTTTCAATAGAATATATATTACATTGGTATACTACTGATTCCGTGCAACATTTATTTTGTAGAGGACAGTTTTGAGGGTTTCTACAATTACATAATTTTTGTTCACCCTCATTAGTTGTTGTTTGTATTTTTCCCTTGTCTACAATCTTTTGGTTCTGGTATAAGTGTTTATTTAAGATATTAGTATTATGTTTCTTAATAATCTTTTCTAGGTTATCAGTACAGCTATAACTTAATTTTAGTGTATTTCTATTGAAAATAGTACTAAGTTTACTTCCACCGAGAAAATGCTTGAGTATTAATTCAAGGAATTTTTGTCCCAATTTGTTTTTTACCATTTGGTTGTATGGGGGTGTATACCAAATTATGTTCCTACTTCTGTTTTTCCTATGCTTACCGTTTTCATTTTTAATATAAGATTAGTTTTAGGTTTTTGTAGCCACTATCTTTTAGAGCTTTATTATAGAAATTAATATGTTCGTCGAAAATATTGTCATTTGCTGAATTTGTACTAATTCTTTTTCGGATAGATAAAGGTATATGTTTAATTATAGATGAGGGGTGATTTGATTTAGGGTGTATATATAAAGGATTCGTATTGAGTTTTTTATAAGGTGTGTATGTATTGTTCTTTAAATCTAATGTTATATCAAGGAAGTTAACTTTTTAATTTTAGTGCTGACGGTAATTTTTAAACCAAAATAAGTTATTATAAAATTCGCTTGAAG
>OZ038489.1:101503289-101520789 GCA_964036315.1 Acanthosepion esculentum | reverse complement strand
TGGGTGTGTATGTATGCAAGTGGAAGTGCGTACATAGGAGAGATGGGGAGATGGGAGTGGTCCGCCATTTCGTGTGACCTGGCTCAGGATCGGCGGGCGTGGACAGCCATGGTCCGAGATGCTGTACTTGCTCGGGAGGTAGCCGGTTCAACCAGACCAAAGTGAAAACCGATACAAGTCAAGTCAAGAGAGGGAGATAAAGAAATAGATAATTTGGATCTAGTTTTCATCATTACATAATGACAATGAGTTTCATTTCGAAAGTCTCCTTGAGGCATCATACTGATAGTTGCTACAAAAGCGCATTGAATGTATTGTTTACGAAAGGAAAGGCTTTGATGAAGCTTGTGCAGAGACTAGACAGACTGCTGAACTATCTACACAGAGATTTATTGAAAGTCGTTAAAGCATGTTCAAAATCATGCATACGTTTTCGACATGCTGATAAGATATGACTTGTGCAAAAATCTTTTAGGACAATAGAAGTTTGCGTCAAAAATGTCCTAAGAACACAATTAACAGCATTCCGCAGTATTTTCTTCTAAGATTTTTCCCTTTGCACGACTAAATGCACATATTACTCTGATGGTATAAGTTGGCAATTGATTCTAATTACCAATTACTAAGTGGGTAACAATTTAAAACTTACGCTTAGTTGGCGTTTAAACCGCTTCAAGTAGTAGATATATTGAAATTTTAAACACAGCCAAAAGAGGTGCCTGGGGTCGAACTGTTAACCGATCATGAAATGAAATCGGGGAAGCTAACTGATAATACGTTGAGTGATTTTTCATACTTATGCCCTTGAGAAAGCGACGCATAAATTCTGTTCATACTCTTGTTAAATAGTATGTCATTTTATGACTTAGCTTAGAAAAATATTCTATCTCTTGGCGTCCGATAATAGATAAGACTAAGTGAAGTAACTTTCCTTTAAGCTGATACCATTGCAATATGTAACGCATTACAAGCTGCCTCACGTTTCCGAGAGAAGATATAATATGGAAAAAATATCCGCCCATCGTTTAAAACGATATATTTCGGTCAAAGTTATTTTCGATTTCATCATTTTTTGCCTTAGCCTAACTCTGTCAAGTAATACCTTGTTAGATTCGAGATCTATATTATTTTTGATGATACTTCTTCGTATTTTATGTCCTTTCAGAAGGTACACGGTCATGGCCTTAAATCTCCTCCTGTACCTTGTAGCTATTAATACTTTCCCCTGTCCCTCATTCCTTCTATTCGTTCTGTGAGCATCGGATTTTCCAAGCCCTCTTTCTTCATTACTTGTCCCAGAAATTTCAGCTGCCAGGCATAAGTTTTCTCTTTGTTTCATTCTCTCCAAACCTTCGTCATTTCTCACATTCTCGTCCCCTGGTGTGTTTAGCATCCTTCTCTAGAACCACTTCGAGTCGCTTGTTCATCTTTGAGGAGATAGTCCAGCATTCAGCGCCATTCAGGAAAACAGTACTCCCAACGAAACTTTCCTGTATCGTGATAGACAGGTTAGCTTTTTGGAATGAGTATCTGGCCATCCCCAAACATCTTCGGATCTCATTCCGTCCTCTGTGAGAACAATTCCCAGATATTTAAATTTCTCTACCTGATTGATATTAATGTCTCCGACCTGTAAATTTTATTCTGTGTTCATCTTTTTGCTGATGACCATGCATTCTGTCTCCTTATACTTTATCCTTTGTCCCATCTCCTTCGTTCTCCTTCGCTACATTCTGTAAGATGTTTTGTTGTTTTTTTCCTGTGTTTGCTGTCAGCATTGTATCATCTACGTATCTTAGGTTTATTTTCTTTAAATGAAGACTCAGAATCAGACCATGCCTAAAATTGAAACGGTGGATCCATTTAAATTCTTTTACGCCAAAATTCTTTATGCGCCACTTCCCAGAAAAAAAAAATATTTGTCCATACTCGTGAACCATTCAAAGAAAGATAACTTCAATATATGTTCGGACTTTTTTTTTTTGAGCTGTTTATTCAGATGCCATATGCTAACGTCTCTTGTAGTTTTATATTTGTTAAGGACAGAAGCAATGAAAAAATTACTGAACTGTAACGTAATATCAGTCTTCATATATAGAGTAATGAATGCTGGACAATCTCTTTTCAGATGATTGGAAACAACAGAAATATGGTTCTACAGAATGATGCTGAGAATACCATGGAAGAAAATGTTGGAGAAAATTGAAACGAAAAGAACATTATAATTACCATAAAAATGAAACAGTTTGTATTTTCTATGTCACGTGGTGTAAGCATGGATGTGCGCTTGGTGTATTGGATAACAGCTCAGAATAAGAAATCGGAGAGCTGATTTCGAATTCCAGACGAGTTCGTTACATTCACTCGCGCACAAATAGCCTTGGAAAAGGTATGGATACACTTTTTCTCACCCCCGCTATAGGTTAAAACGTATAACTTGTATCTGAAAGTAATTATTATCTACAAATATTGTTAGGGGTGTCAGATGAGCCTGATTCATCTAGGTATTTTTTTTACTGGTAATAAAATATTGAAAACAAGCAAAATTCCTACAATAAATTGTGTAATTAATAATAAAATATTTATGAGAGTATGTACTGCTTGCTGAAATGCTAGATTTTGTTTTAATTCATTAATTTTCTTCCCTCAGGTTGTTGTATACTATTGTTAATATTCAGTGAAATATTTTTTGTCTGTATCTATAGTAATTCTCTATAAGAATTAATTCACATTTATTGCACTTTCCTGATTGCTTTACTTTTTCTTTTCTTCTTTTTCTTTTGCTTATATGCACAAGCATCATTACTACAAATGTACCTGTATTTATTTTCCGGTTTGGCAAATTGAAATTAATTTTCTTTCAAGGTTAATTATACAATATAGGATTTCATAATTAATCCCAGCATGTCATGACAATATTGACTTTGCATGCATTCTATGCTACAAAACCACATCAAAATATATTTCCATAATGATGAAAGATACTAAATATATTTCTCAGTAAATAACCTTGAAAAATCGGGGGGGGGGTCTTATGTGAGGGTGCGTGTTATGCGAAGGCAAATACGGCAATTCACATGTCTTTTATTTGTGTGAGTAACATTTTTCATTTATTTGGTCCATTTTGCTGTACTGGATCTCACCGACACACCTTTTTGATTATTTGAGATTGGCTGAAATTCATTCTAGTTTTATTGAGGTTTTAAAGATATTATATTTTGAAATATATGTAAGCTAATTTTCGACATGCACATACCCTTTTTCTCTACGGTACTTTCCTATATATATATATATATATATATATATATATATATATATATATATATATATATATATATATATATATATATGCGTGTGTGTGTGTGTCTGTGTTATAAGTCAGCTGGATTACTGAAAAAGGTATAAACAAAATGGAGGTTGGAAATGAATGAAATTTATATCATCAACAAAATACAATACTCGCCAGTGGCGTGAAGTAAGTAGACCACTGCTAATGGTGGACTACTTAAACAGAATATTACCCCCACTTACAATAGTGTACAACGTAATATATATATATATATATATATATATATATATATATATATATATATATATATATATATATATATATAGGACTGTGCCCCCCGGAGCCACGACTACTATCACCAATCACTATCATTGCTTGATGCGGCTTCTAATGCTTCAGTTTGAGCGGCTTGCTGATAGTAGCCGTGGCTCCGGGGGGCACAATCCTATGGTTACAGAGAAATTCAATTGAGTTCCACTACGGATTATGTGAGCGAGCGGCGCTATATTGAGTCTGATTTGCTATCTCTTCGTCACCAAGGCCCGTTGGAACATTTGGTATGGCGTTTGCTTGACAACCTAACTGTCTGGGTTTCAATTCTCGGTAGTGGATACGCACTGCTGATGAGTCGCAAATATAGGACGAAACAGTGCCGTACAGTGCTTTCTGCATTCTGTTGAGGTTTCTTTCAGACTCAATGAATTACTTAATTATAATTATCAAATCTTCCTTACAATTTCTATCATATATATATATATATATATATATATATATATATATATATGTATGTGTGTGTGGGTGTGTGTGTATGTGTCTGTGTGTGTGTCTGTGTCTGTGTGTGTGAT
Organism: Acanthosepion esculentum; assembly: GCA_964036315.1. Taxonomy (NCBI): domain Eukaryota; kingdom Metazoa; phylum Mollusca; class Cephalopoda; order Sepiida; family Sepiidae; genus Acanthosepion; species Acanthosepion esculentum. The sequence goes on along the minus strand of OZ038489.1, from coordinate 101,516,655 downwards.
TGTAGTATTATCTTAATAAGAATGTGTGGTTTTTAGAGGTCTGTTCATGACTGCGTGAATAACATGACCACACAATTTATATTTGACGTAAAATGCCATAAAGCATGAATTACAAAAAGGAACAAAATGGTTTTAAACACAACATTTGTATTTATTTGTGTATATTGATGTACATGGGTAGATATTAAAGATCTGTGGGTGTTATGCCTCTTAGACTGTGAATATTTTTTATCTGAGCTCACAAAAGTAGAATTAACTATAAAGCTGAGAAATACTGAATAAACTGTAGCTTTAGAAGAATGTTTCAAAGAGAAAAGTTCTTGTTGCTTGTTTGGAAATGTTCTGTATGTTTGTAATGTAGTTTGGAAAAATGCGTACGTACGTGCATGCGGGAATATGCTTTTAACGTCTGACCGCCCGTGGTCGAGACGAGAATCCCTTTGGGACTACATCATGCAGCGAGAAGTGAGAAAAGGGAAAAACGAACTTGTGTCTGCTATTTATAGATAATGTAATCACGTGACAGGCTCACAGTAAATTGTTGGGAAACTTGACTTGGGCACGCGCTGGAAAAATTGCCAAAAAGATGACGATATATATGTTTATATATCAATGACAATATTAAGGAAAAATATGTGACAAAATAGAACAAGAACAAAACGTCACAAAAAAACCTTTCCCACTTTTTCATACATTTCCCCAATATATATATATATATATATATATTAGAAAATTCTTTAGAGTTTTAATGCAGGTTATGCACTGTTACCCTATGCCACAATTGCTTTCAAGCTGCCCTATGATTGATTGATTGACTTTCTTACGCCATATCAACTCGTCGGTTATTTAGAGCCAAAAAATATGTTTTGATAGTAATAATATGTTTTCGAGTAATAATATATTTTTATTCATTTTTTGCTATAGAATATCAGATATTTATATAAAGTAGGTTTGTTTTTCGGCTGGTGCAACAATGTGGTCGCTATATAATCCTTCATTCTTAGGTGTCTTGCGTGATACACGCTTGGCTGATCATAACATGCCAATAGCAATACATTTACATTCAGCTGTAGACTCATTACCAACAAAAACTATTGGGTTGCTATTACTCCTTCACCTACTGGATTTGCGAAAGCATTTTTTCTGAAAATTTATATTAACAGGAATATATTAAGAATTTCAACAAACAGAAGCATTGTCTGCTCGGTCAAAGAATACCGAATGTTTCTTCACCGGGAAATTTCTAATATTATCATTACCATTAGTATATTAATTCTTTCTTTGCTGACACGACTTTATAAAGAACGCGAAATGCTATAGTCCTCATTGGGCATTCCAGTTTCATACCACATGCAGTGAGAAGTCTGAAAACACTTGCAAATCTATGACCAGGAAATAAATTGAATGTATGAAATCCTTGCTCAATATTAAGACCTCCACTGAGGCACATTAATAGAAAGTTATAGAAAATCGCTTCGCAGAACATCAGATACATATCTTCGAAATAATAGAGCTGAAAATATTCTATCAATTATCGCCACTGCATTCCGCATCTGAATTATAGTCCCATTTCCCAGTGATGCCTGATTTAATCAAAGGCTATACATCTACCCGAAAAGACAACTGCTTTCTAAATTTAGAAATTCCCAGACATTGGAAGAAAATCGTTATCGGCTGTTCGTCGACTCGTTCAAGATGTTTAGCAATGTATGCGGAGTTAAAACATAGGCACTTCGACAATATATAACGGTTAGCAAGCTTCTCATATTAGAATAATTATGACTGAGTAGACAGTTCTATCCTCACTGGGTGCCCCATAATTTAGGCCTTGTTCCATATGAAAGTTTGGCTTCGAAAATATACTTACTTAAGTAAAATAGTATTATTCCAATTATTTATATCCGGATTATTGTCCTCATCTTTACTGCTGTAATCGCAACGTTTCGGCCGTTGTGCTATCCGGCCTTCATCAGATGTTCAGTTTGAAGGTTACCCTACATTTATTCTACGGGGTAGATTCATCTCATTCCGTTGCCCATATCTCCAGGGATATCTCATCTAGTTCCTTCCGTCATAAACATCCTATTAATTCCAATAACGAATTACTTCAAAGTAGTAATACCCATTAAAAAAAAACAGTTTCCAGATTTTAATTCGCTGATGAATCACTATTTTTAATGTAGTGCTTGAATAAATTCCTTGTTAATTCTGCGGTTATTATATAGCCGTTGAAAGTTCCTTATTGCATTGTTAAATATGTTAGCCTAACAGTGTTAAGAGTATATTGAAAAAAGCAATCATGACAATGAAGGCGGATCATTATTTCAAGAAAAAGAGTACAGACGAAAAGATTAAAGGCTGACAAAATTTGCTATTTCTTCGAAGCTAATGTTAAATGATCGTAAACGCCTCCCAAGTATATCCATTCTTTTTTCTTTCTTACAATTATATAGGTTTTCTTTCTCGCTTACACCAAACAGTGTCGCTGATGTGGGTTTTCTTTCCTGTCTTACCTCGCACTAAAAATAGTATAGTCCATAACACATGAGCTTTACTAACTTCATAACAGAGGGATAAGCGGAAACCTGATATTCTTGCAGGCAAGCTGCTAATTACTCGCTGGCTGGGCGCCGGTGGTAACACTATAGGTCCTCTTGTGGCAGCTACCGACAGGTCACTTGTGCGCCTCTAGCGGCCCGCCAATGGTAACGTTGCCGAGACGAACACGCCACATGGCGAACATTTAGCGGTAAATGCTAGCGGCATGCCACCTTGTGGCATATTGGCGACGATGGTAGTCTTGCGTTATTAGGTGTTAAAACTCTTTTATTACTTTTCTTACGAAATGTTCTGTATTTGATTTATTCGAACTAATCTTTTCATCTTTGTAAGAGCTGTTTTTATTAAAGCGATGTTTCGACTATATACGCACTAAACATCTTCAGTTTTCAGTTACGTACACGCGACATTTTATGTATTGGTATTGTGCTAGTTTCGTCCCTGTAACACTAGTTTCTTGTTATTTATTCCTGATAAAGTAGAAGAAAGAGGAATTACTACCTGATAAAATGATTTCACTCGCGATACCTAGATGACAGAGACATTTGAATAATACTCATTGCACCCCAAATCATTTTAGTGGTGCATTATTAACGCCTTTAAAACTAATGTCAGATGCTTTCGGCATTTGGTCATAAAGGTGTGATTCTTCCACATTTGATAATTTTGGTTCCATTTTGGAATAAATTATCAATATGCATTATCTTATTAATATTGCTTTTGTAAATAATTGTACTAAGTAAACTCTTACCATGTTAAGGTATTCATGATTGTGTCTATATGTTATAGCTTATATATATATATATATATATTAGACAATAATCCATCAAACCTGAACAGGCGAAAATAAGTAAAATTATGAGAATAAAACGAGACACTAAAAGAAACAAACATGAAAACAACACCAGATAGGTAATAGAATTGTTCTGTACTAGAAAGAAAGATATAAGTTTCTTTGTATCAGTCAAATTGACATTACAAATTGTAAAAGACAACTGCACCATTACTATACACAGGCTAATATTTCGTTAATACGATGTCTTATCAAAAATTATCGTGGCAGGTACAGGAAAAAAGAAAAGTACAAGACATATCAATTCGGCATTTAATTTTCTTTGAAGTAGTCCACTTCTGAAGTTACACACTTTATCTAACTTCATTACGAATGATGGAAACATTCCTGGAATTCCTTTTTTCGGAATAGCGAATAGATACCTCATTGCATTCTCTTGGATCTCTGCGACGTCATGAAAACTTGTTCGTTTCTAGTGTGATTTGATTCTTGAAGAGGCAAATGTTGCAAGAGGCGAGTTTAACAGAATATAGTGGTTGTCAGACCTGGAGAATATCGTACTTGGCTAGAAGATTTTGCATCAGCTAAAGTCAATTATGGAATCTCTGTGATGTGGTAAGACGACTACACTCTAAACATTTTCTTTCAAAGCACTGCTATAAAAAAACAGGAGTGAGTGAGAACGTTATAACCTAGTGTGCATGCGCGACAGATTATAAGGTTAATGTATGCCAAGCGCCTTCACTTTGTGTACTTTAACTTTATTACAATATTGACACTGCTGATACCTTTTGATCTCGTATCAAGTCAATTAACATTTCTTACCTGTGATCGATAGCCAGTGACAACTGAATGTTTTAACAATTAGTAACAAGCTTATGATTATATGAAAAGCGTTCATCTTATCAGGGCCATTAACATACTGTCAACCTGCGTTTTTACCTAATATCTATTCAGATGATAGTTATCTAAATGGTGACACTTGTTTTGTATAATGATTTTCGAGATATGTTTTCTACTGACATTATTTAGTTTCCGCTTGAAAATATCGATGAGTTAATTTATCGTGATTTCTTTATATTCTTCTTAGAAATCACATTAACTTAAAGAGGAGGCGATCAAAATGCAATCATCAAAACTCAACAATATAAACAAATGAAAAGTCATACAGATTTACTGCATAGAAAATATATAGATTTTTTGATCGAATGAGTTGAATGTGAGATAAGATTTCTCCTGAAGTCAATAAAGTTACCTATCAACTTCATAGATAAAAATAAAGAAGACTAAATTGGTATATAATACAATCCTCCTCTATGACAGTGAATGCTAGGCTTGAGTCAATTGGGCAGATAGATTTTGGAATCTTGATATTGCACTGAATTATCTAATTCAAGTGATGTCAAATTTATTTGTATTTTATCTTCAAATAATAAAATTCTAAGGCCGGCCTCTATGCAAAACCCTGTGGTTATCATCTATATCTATACAACTATTTCGGGCGATGACTGAAAACAAATGCTGAAACATAGGTAAAAGATATCAATTTAAGTTTGCGTGGCAGTACTTATCACATCAAATTCCAGCGTTCACATTGATTTTGACGCTGATTGTCTAAAAAGAGCGCCAAATCAACTTACTCGATTGAAGTAAAAGAAAAGTTGTTCTACAGAAGGAAGCTGAGAGAACTATGGAAGTAACAACGACAATGTTTTAAGTAAATTTAAATAAAAAGGTTATTTGTACTTAGAATCAGAAAGATTGGGTCGAAATTTCTAGGAACCATATTGACTTCAGAAATAATCTTATCTCCCATTCAAGTCATTCGCTCACAAAATCTATATATTTTTTCTGCAGTAAATCTGTATGGCTTTTCATTCGTTTTCATTGTTGAGTTTTGTTGATTGTATTTTGATAGCCTCCTGTTTAAGTTAATGTGATTTCTAAGAAGGATATAAAGGAACCTCGATAAATCTTTATGTAATTCTTTTGAAGCAGAAACTAAATGAAAATATTCTAAAAAAACTTGTCGTAAATAACCCAGTGAGGTTGATATGTCATAAACCAAAATGAACCAAACCAAACCATAATTTTGATTTGATAATGTTTAATTAAAATATATGAATTAATTCATTAATGAGGCAATGTACTGACAGCTCATTAACATCGGAATCACAAAAGTACCTGTGATACACTCTGGTATATTTAAAATAATATCGACCAAAATAAAAATAAACATACATACGACAGAAAGCTGAATCAAATCGGTTATAAAACCCATATATAGATAAACTCTAACATACAGTAGAATTGAAAATATAAGATCAGAACTGAACGTCTCTGTAACTTATAACATTTTGAGGTAAAACTGTAACTGTCATTTGAGATATTTATCAATCCAGTATTTCTATGTTTCTCCCTCCGTGTGTAACTGTGTGTGTGTGTGTGTGTGTGTGTGTTTAACAGCAAAATAATAATTGGGACAAGAAAGATATAACACTATGTACGAGCAGACAACTGCTCTAGGATTTTCTATACATTAGCATCTGTATACAAGTGTTAAATACTATACAGAGATGAACATTCGTAAAGCCCTATACTCTAGAAATACGAAATCACAATTATATTTATCAAATAAAAAAGTCATTTCACCTTTACCCTTGCAACTGAAACACAAAGAATCTACAGCAAATGGATCTGGAAGACACAACAATGACATAAATGAGTCATTAACTTTCCATATCTTCTAAACAAGATATTTCGAAGGAAATTCCCATAACGAATGTTTCCTGAATAGAAATGGCAAAATTTACCATTACAAGTAATATTTATTAAAAATAAGAAAACTTCCATGCGATCAGATTCCTACCCGAGTCTGATATTACTCAGCAGACCATTTATCACACGGTGCAGAGTTCAATGCCTTCCATTGTATTTCGTAGTCTTTGACCAAAATGTAAAATATTATTGGCACCACATAATACGTTACTGCATCTTACGTGGGCCAAATAGCATAATCATTGGGCTTTAGAAGATTGGCGTTGTGTAGTCTGCTTAGATGTGCTAAGTCTCGGAACGTATGCCGATATAAATATGTGTGATTGATTGATTGAAGACTGATCTGTGTTTCTGGCTGGCCAACCATTTGCACGTTATTTAAGGTCAGAAATTAGCTTTAGATTGTAAGAATTGTTTTGGAGATAGTAATGGTTTACTTATAAACTTCCTACAAATTAACACATAGTTGGGGATGCAAGAGCTGGATTTATACCATTCCCAAGGGCATTTGAGCGTAAGTGAATATAAGGTACACAACTGGAATATAAAACTCGTCTCTCCAGTTTCCAGTTCCAATTCGTTCTCCATTATACTATCCGCACTTGCGAACTTGGAATACCTTTTATTCCCAAGCGGTCACTGATTAAATTACTGGCCAGGCTCAAGGTTGTTCAAATTCGCTGATTGTACGAGATCCAGTATTTCAACGGGATATGACCTTAAGACTTAAACATGTGTAAATACGAAAACTTAAAATGCTTACTCAAATCATATTTTGAAATAGAATCTGAGAAAGATCTCATCGTCGAGAGATTGAAAATTTTAGACAGAAAAAAAATTGGATTTTGCATTATATATATATATATATATATATATATATATATATATATATATATATATATATATATATATATATATATATATATATATATATATATATATTGTTTTTGCGCTCTGTGCAAAATTAATCTTCCGAGTATGTAATAAGGTTTGGAAATATCGTTTCCATAAGCAATCATGATAACCAGCGGGTGGTAATTCGAAGGGTATTCTGGGTACAGAATATTCTGAAATCATTCGAACAGGTGCCCCATTAAAATTATCTCTTTTATATTAGAGAATAATCGACCGATCCATCTATTTATTTCTCTCACGCTCTCTCTCTCTCTCTCTCTCTCTCTCTCTCTCTCTATATATATATATATATATATATATATATATATATATATATATATATATAATTATCTCCACCACAGAGAATAAAACACAGTTCGCTGATGGGAATATATTTCCACAGAAATCAATATGTGGGCACCGTTTTCTCTAAAACCATTATATATCCCTGCACATCATCAAACCCAAAATGCATGCAAATATATATATATATATATATATATATATATATATATATATATATATATATATATATATATATATGTTAGAAATTGTGAAATGAAGGCATGCGATATATGCAAAAGGCCTCAGATGAGTAACACATAAATTAAAATTGTAAAATATCAAAAACTCCACAACATTAACATTAATAATAGTAATAATAATAATAATAATAATAATAATAATAATAATAATAATAATAATAATAATATATTAATACAATACATTTTCTCTGTTAGCCCAAAGATCTGTATTTGTATTGATTTTATTCGTTTCCAATTTACTGAATAAGAATGTTAGAAAACTGTTCTCCCATGATAACAAAGAGAAGCCTAAAACAAAATAAGAATTAATCCATTTTTATCGCTGCCTTCCGGTCAGGGCGTTATCGATTTCACAAAGGTTGAACTTGCTCTCAATTGAGAAGTTGAACGCCCCAAGTTTTAGCTCGATCAACAATCGAGTATCTTCAAAGAATACAATGAAAACGTAAACACGTTCAAAGAAGATTAATAATTATTAACTTCAAATATTTGCTACTTTTAATATGTTGTGATTTGCTTTGACTATAATAAGAGGGAAAGTTCTAAACACTTGCGCGACAGATGAAGCTGGAAAGATCGGTCGGATTTAGAACTCTTATAATGAATGATGGAGAAACCTCGATCTGCTTATTTTAATGAGTCAAGGACATTAGATTGAATGCAAAGTAATTTTCTGTGACGCTTGAATTCTGACATGTTGCAAGCAAATTACTTTCCTTCATTTCCTTATGAATTCTGCATTCAAACAGTTATTAATTCTGATAAGTCCCTCCATGCTAAGCTTAAATGCGATATTTTTGCTATAAGAAATTGAAATACTAAATGACTTTCAATATAAACGAAGACAGACTTGCATCGTCTAGAGAAAGTCATGTTGCAATAGTTTCCGGTCAATTTCATCACAGTCCTGGGTATCACGATAAATTATATCTGGCAGAAAGGTCCCAGATCGGTGTCGGGGTTGAAGAGTGTGGAACGAATTCATAATTACTGTTGTTCCCAGATCCCCGGGACACGGGATGGTAGCACCTGTTAGGGTCCCAGATATGGGAAATAGTTAATCCTCAAACTGGACTCAAAACACTATGAAAGTATGAAAATACATTTTAGAATAAAAATTCCAGCAATACAGGTTAAGAAAAAAATAATACCAGCAACATTTTAAAAAATACAAGCGTATAATTATTGAAATAGTAATCTTGTCGGCATTAAATAATCCACTGAGATTGATATGTCGTAAAATAAACCAAACCAAATCAAACCAAACCAAACCAAGCAGTTAAATTAAATTACACTTTCAGCTGATTTCAGTCAATATCATCTTCCAGGATAAAAAAAAAACTGAATCAATCTCTAATACGCTTTGATATCCGAATGAAAGTGGTAAATTTGATTGTCATGTATTTTGGAATGTTTTTTTTGTATTGAAAGAACAAAAATAACAATTATTTAATTTTAAGATATTCGGTATCAAAGCCATGGGAGAGTCCGTTACTTTTTGTGACAGGTTTTAAAAAAGAAATAACAGGCCTACGAAATCTGCATTCGAAGTACATGGATTGGAACTCTGAACATTGCTTCCAATTTTCAGGAATAGCCCAAAACGACATTCATAATAAATAAAATCTTAAACTGCTTCTCCAAAAATGTGATTTATGCACTGAAATACATAAAATGCAAGACGTCATAGATAGGTATCAGGCACGCACCAAACCACGAAATTTCCCTTCACAAAAGAAACATCAAATTACCAGACAACAGGCAACTATTTTATCATAACATATCTGTAAATGTAACCAAGGTGAATTTAAAATTATGCCAATGATTCTTATATACAAATACAAGAATAAAACTTCATAAATGAATTTGAAGAAGCACTACATAGATAATAACTCAACACACAGAAATACACAACATGCAGGCATAATGGCCAAATACGGTGGTCGAATCACTCACATGTATAGGCACACACTCACACGCGGCTATATGTGAAGCACGAATATATATACACATATTGGCAAAAACAAATAGACTACTCACAGGCACACACACGAACACTGCATACGAAGTGTCTGTAAATATATATATATATATATATATATATATATATATATATATATATATATGAAATTATTAGGAGAATTTGATAATTATATTTAAGTAATTCATCGAATCTGAACCTCAACAGAATGCAGAAAGCACTGGACGGCCGTTTCGTCCTATATTTGGGACTCATCAGCAGTCAACATCCACTACCGAGAATTGAAACCCTGACAGTTAGGTTGGAACATTTGGTATGGTGTTTGCTTGACAACCTAACTGATGAGTCCCAAATGTGTGTGTGTGTATGTCTGTGTGTGTATGTTTTTGTGTGTGTCTGTGTGTGTGTGTGTCTCTGTGTGTGTGTGTGTGTGTGTGTGTGTCTGTAATTGTGTCTGTATATATGCATGTATGTATATATCCGCATAATAATTTCTTATGATAAGAAATATGTATATATGGATAGGGAATATATATACGCATACTAACAAAAACTCACAAAAATAGAAATAGATCTAAGAACGCACAGAGTTCATTAAAAATCTTTCCTCACGCTTTCTCGAAGCAATCTTAATTGTTTTATTAACCTTCAAGCAGAATAAATTTCTCACAGCCAGTCCAAGAAAGACATTTGTTTCATTACCACACACAAAAAGATAATGTTCAACATCGAGAATGTTTAACATCGAAAAACATATTTAATAATGCGAACACTGAAACACGTTTTGCCAAATTATGGAAAATAAAGCATAATATGTATTTAAAAAATCCACATTCTCTCTACTTCCTAATTCAATTAATTTGTATATATATATATATATATATATATATATATATATATATATATATATATATATATATATTATATATATATATATATATATATATATATATATATATATATATATATATATATATATATTTGTGTATTTAGGCAGCAATCCTACTTTCATGCACATTTCATTAAAAACGACTGACAAGGTGCTTTTATTTAGTTTTTTATATAATTTCTCGTGCAATCTAATACAGTTTTTCTTTTCAGAGGATACAAATGTATGCTGGATTTGATGAGACCGTGCATGTAGAGTTTATCACCGCGGGAAGATTTTTGCCTCAATACACTGCCCTCAAATTATAAATTTTCAATCAAACATTCGTTTATGAAGTAAATTATTGATTTTATATACGCATGTCACTCAAATCTGATTGGTCAGGTGTATCTGCGAATAACTCGAAAACAGTAAAAATACCGAGATGTTTAATAACTAAAACAAAATAGACGCGAAACTACTAACAAATTTACTATCAAAATCTCCAAAGCAATTGTACTTGGAAGTAAATCTCTGAATTCATATAGTTAGGTTTCTTGTATATATATATATATATATATATATATATATATATATATAACATCTGGTTTATATCTATCTCTTTGTCTACTAACAAATCCCTTAATTTGAACATCTGCATATATATATATATATATATATATATATATATATATATATATATATATATATATATATATATATATATATATATATTTATATATATATATAAACCAATATTACATATATATATATATATATATATATATGTATATATATAAATCACTATATATATATATATATATATATATATATATATATATATATATATATATATATATGCAGAAATATAGTCTTAAAGTGTGCTATATTTGTGTGGTAAAGTGCTCAATATCAGAGATAGAGCGTGTGTAAATATAAAAGTGGACATGGAACAGTTTTTAATTTATCTATTTAGGTTGGTTATCTTTATTTGTTTTTGTTTTGTTTTGTTTTTTAAACGGCTAGTTTATCGTAATCGGTTGTTAGTTTATTTATATATTTGGATGTATTTAGATCGATTTATTATACTTGTTGTTATTTATTTGTTACACTATATCTTTTTGGCTTTCGGTTTTTAAGTAACGTAGTATATTATCTTTTATTAATGTTTTTTTTTTTTTTTTTTATTATTATTATTTTTATTTGTATAACAGTTATAACTTTCGTCCGTTCTTTTGTTTTGATTTTATTTCGTATATTCTAACAGGTGTGGATTTATGATTTGTTTGGAGTAATTTATTTTGCTTATTTTATTGTTGTTTGTTTATATATTTATTTATTTTTCTATTTTAAGTTACGTAGTAAAAATTTGTTTTCATGTCTACATTTTGAGATTAGCTCGGATCTTTTATTTAATAATTTATTTTGATCTGGGAAGGTAATGATAGCTATTTTTTCCTCCAAGCAAAGTTTGCAGGTTTTTGATAGGTTGTTGTAGGCTGATGATTTTTTCCTTATTTTCCAAGATATTTTTGGTGTGGTGTGTGTTTTGTTTTTTATTTCCCAGATATACTTAGAAAGCATTGTGCTGTTCGCATATTTACTATTTGTGAAAGACATTTTGTGTACATAATTTCTTTGTTTCCATGGTCCTTTGGTTACTCCTATATATACTTTTTCTTCATTATCTGCTGATTTTGTCGTGGCTTGGTAGATTACGTTGTTTTGTAAACAATTACCGTTTAAGGGACATTCGTTTTTTATTCTGCAGTTGCACGTGGGTTAATTTGTTGGTGTGGTTTGTTAATAATTTTTCTGTTGTGCTTTTTTATTATTTGTGCCATGTTCTCGGTGCAACTGTAGCTGATTTTTACTGTGTTTTTGTTGAATATTTTGTGTAGGGTGCTTGATTCCGGGAAGTGTTTGTGTAAAAGCTTGAAGAATATTTTTCCTATGTTTGTTTTTACGTTTTTGCTGTACGGTGGGTTGAACCATATGATATTTCTTTTTCTGTTGGTCTTTTTTGTGTTCTGTGGTGAGTATGTGAGTGTTGCTGGGAATCCGCTATCTTTTAGGGCTGTTTCGTAGTCTTTCTTGGCCTTGTTAAATATAGATTCATCGGAAGAATTGTCGGAAAGCCTGCGGTTAATCGATTTAGGAATCTGTTTGATTATAGAAGGCGGGTGGTTGGATTATATATGTATGTACTGTGGTTTATCATTCGGTTTTCTGTATGGTTTGTGTGTGCCTTTTCTTAGGTTGAAGGTGACATCTAGAAAATCTACTTCGTTTAGGTTAGTTTTTATATCTATCTCGAATCCGTTATTTTTGAAAATTTTAATTATTGCTTTTCTAGTTTTATCGTTTCTATCTATTATTTTGCTTAGTTCGTGTAGTAAGTAAATGCCTACGATTTCGCATGTCTCTGCACCGTCAAAGCTTCCCATTGTAGTGTCAAATATCCCATCTTTCTTTATCCATGCTTCTTCATGGTGAAATAATAATGATTTACGGGAGTGCTTAATGATGTCGATTTCGTTTGGTTTTATTATTATTTGTTCCTGAGCTAAGTTGATGGCCTTATCTAGTGTTCGTTCTGTTATGGATGGGTAAAATTCTTTTATGTCTAATTGTAGGAAGTGGCAATTTTGTTTGTTATTTATGCTGTTGAACCAGTCAATGGTTGTTTTTGTGTTTTTCCACTGGTTTACTCCTAACTTCTTCCTGAGTTCAGAATTAATTCTTTCTAGTATTGTTTTACTTATTTTACCTAGTTCGCTTTTGGCTGGGTTTATGAGTCTGCAAGCAGGGTTGGTTTCGAAATTTTCCTTGTGGTCTTTTAGTGTGATAAAGGCTTGCGTCTTGCTCATGCAACTTATTCGGTCATCTAGGTCTAATTTTTGAGCGATTGCTTTAGCTTCTTTATTTATATCGTGTTCTATTGTTTT
>OZ038489.1:101488289-101498289 GCA_964036315.1 Acanthosepion esculentum | reverse complement strand
ATGTATGTGTGTGTGTGTATTTATAAGCACTGTGCAAAAAGATCGAGACCAAATCTTGCCAGTCCTTTTTCATACTTGAACGCAAGCAGGATGTCTGAATTTGATTTTGTTCATTGTGTCCACATACTACCTATATTTATATATGCTCACTCACGGATATTTAAAGCCTTTACCACATAATTATAGCAAACACCTCTATGTCTGTCTGTCTGTCTCTCTGTCTGTCTCTCTGTCTGGCTGTCTGTCTGTCTCTCTTTCTAATATGTATGGAGAGAGAAAGTTGGTGAGTTTTGTTTTGCAACATTTAGATAAACATCGATCTTGAAATATCGAGCAATTTTTTTCAAATTTTACACGATTACATTCGACCATCTCTACACATTTTCAGACAAACTACGCTATTTTCCTACACCACCACGGTTAAAGCACGTGAAGCATGTCCGGTTTTGTGACTGTTATTTTTTTCCGGGATCCTTTGAATTCGGGCAGACGATTTGACTGTTATCGAATGAAATTCTGATATATATATATATATATATATATATATATATATATATATATATATATATATATAATTCTGATATATATATATATATGTATATATATATATATATAATTCTGATATATATATATATATATATATATATATATATATATATATATATATATATTCTTATAACTATTAACTCGAAAAGAATTAATGATTATGTTTTATTTCAATCTGACAAAAAACAGTTTCGATCTTTACATTTTGTTTCTATAAAACATTTTAACTACTTTAGGTGCTCCATTTACTTTTGCTTAGATAGGGGTCTTTGAAATTAAGTTAAAACATTAAGTACTCACAAATTGTTGCCTTATTGTGTGTGTGTGTGTGTGTGTTTGAGAGAGAGAGAGAGAGGGGGGGATACCACCTTTCGAGGTCAAGCCACTTAATCTCAGTGAAGGTAAACTCTTTTATTAAAATGGGTAGATAAACACCATAGCACTCTTAATGGTCATATATCTAGGAGAGGACAAATCTGATATAATACCAATCACTTTACACATTAATATATCTAAATGACTCGTCTGCCGACGCGTTCCTCAGTAACAGGCGAGTTCTAAGTCGAAAAATAAGCTACTTGTCGCGAAATGCGCAGTCAGTCAACTAACTGATCAACAGGTAAGAAATCAACTAAAAATCAATCTGAACTTACAAATTTCTTCAAATGAAAATAGGAAAAGTGTCCAACCAGTCAGGTTCGGTTGATTTCAGGATGCATTTTCTTCTTAGAACAAAGCACAAATTCTAAACCTGTTGATGTCTGTAGGCTTCGATTTCGTAATGGGCCTATTTTCTATTAATCATCTAACCAAGACCAAGGCAATAAACCCACTAATATCTACCAGTTTACATATTGTGAGAGATTATAAGAAAAAAGACCTTATAAAAGAGAGAGAACAATAGAAACAGATAGTAAGACGACTGAAGAAAACTATTGACATTGCATTTAATATTTTGAAGATCAAATTTGCCTGGGAAGCAAGAAAACAAAAGAGAATTCCAAAGCCAATGAGTTCGTTACATATTTAGTATACAGCTAATATTGGACTGGCTTAAACATTCCCAGCCTAGACGTGTATATACGCTTTGACCAACAGTTTCGTTTCAGACACGGACGAATGAATACGTCCAAAACATAACTTTCAAAAACCAGCTACAAATGTGTTTATACGTCAATGTTGATTCTTTTTATGCAGTACAGAGTTTGGAACGAGTCCAATTCTGAAACTGATAAGTCTGGTAGTGGTGTTAGCCTCCGTTCGGTTACTTCAAGGTACCTCAGTTAGTTACTATATTAAAAGAAATAAATAATTTCGTCTGAAGATGAAACGTTTTCCTCAAAATAATTGGTGCGGAAAGAGTTAAACGCGAAAAAACAGGATTGATGTTGAAATGAAATACGCAAATAGATAGATCTTAATATAGAATATCTTACAGCACACGGATAGACTGATGTCGGACGACATAGGGGTTGTAAAATGTGAGGTGTATGAGCGTATGCTGCAAATGAAAACAGTGATGTTTCTGAAAAGGATAAATTCTGCACAGGATTAACCAAGCCATGTAAACAAGTTAAAAAAATGAAAAGAAAACTGCTCATTAACAGATATTTTAATGCCAGTATTTTTGAACGCCACAGATCGTTTAATGGTAAGAATATATCACACTATAAAACTAAAGCTTCCATTATTTCCATTATTCGGACTATTGGAATTTGTCGCCATATTTATCAAAACGTTTCGGCCCTTGTACGCACCGGCCTTCTTTAGGTGGTTGGAACGTCGAACTGAACTCTTTATTTCGCTCACTGGGTAGACTGTTCTAGTTTCACGTTCACCCCAGTTAGCGAAATAAAGGGTACAGTTCGACATTCCAACCACCTGAAGAAGGCCGGAGCGTACAAGGGCCGAAACGTTGTAATAACTATGGCGACAAAGATGAGGACAACAGTCCGAATAATGTAAATAATGTACATAATACGTCATCTCGGAAATATAGACAAATACTAGAGCTTTCATCGATGGGAAACAGTTGTTATTCTTTTTTAATCATTTGCACCAAGCAAGACCAGAATGCAACTAGTACACCGTCGCCTTACTTGAGGTGAGTTAATTATAAAAAAAAATAAACATGATCTCAAACCAAAAAAAATGCCCTCAGAAATATAACATACAGAAAAATATATCAGATCAGTAAAAACAACTTTTTAAAAATATAAACAATCGTAAACATAGAGAAGAAAAAGATAATTAATTTATAGGAACTATAGTATAATAAATATCACTTGACACTGAATTCAAGAAGATGTGTTTCAATTTCATGAAGGAAATCTAGAATCGGGAACTAATAATAAAAGTTTGGAGTATATTACGAATTGTACGCATTCTGATTACGAATGAACAGTGTATTAAGTTAACTCTCATCGTTTTATGAAGTTCAAATGCTCAAAGAACAATTTGGTTTTCGTTGGGGTAAGTTGTGTAAAGATGACATATATGTCATCAAATAAGACATTGCATACCTTCAACAGAAAGTTGTATACCTGCTATGTCGACCTCACTGCTGTATATTATAAATAAGGCTTCCTCTTTCTGAGTCATTAGAAACCGCCTTCCAAGCTCCGACTGATGTGAAGACTGGATCTGATAAATGAATTATAACGGTTCACAAATGTTTACATGTCAGGCGAGGACCCCAAAACGGAAATATTTCCAACGTGATCAGGTATACGATAAGAAGGAAATATTAGCAACGATCGATTTGATCATTTCCTAGATTATGCCCTATGCATATAAAAACGCAGGTGGATATTGATCATTTAAGAATTCTATAATGCATCCCAAAAGAAGCTACTAATAGAAAACGGTGTTTTAGCTTTTCCCTCCTGGGGGCAATGAACTCACGATGAGAATGACCTTGCACCAAAAAAATAATATTCTCTATCAATTGTTCCAAGAAGGAGAACACATTCCAAAACAGAACGTACGATCAAGAATTGGAAGGAAATCATAACCAGAATCCTTCAGAAAATTCAGTATGTGGTATCACTAAATACTAAGGTTTTCAAATAACTTGGCGTATGGAATAATTATACCAATTTTACTTTAGAAAATAGAAATGGTTGTACTCGAAGAAATTTTGCCCAACGTCGCAAGTTGCGACATAATAAAAACATTAACATAAAATCTCGTCATGATCTCAGATAACCTCGTCAATTCGAAACCTTCATAGAGATGTCATGCTTGGCGCCAAACCCGTCCAGATATGTCTAAACTATCGGTCGTTCTAGATTAATACTAATGACCACTGTATCTCCTAGTGAAGGCTTTTCGAAAAACGTCGAGTGCTGGTATAAAATCACAAATTAATTACTGTGCCAAATACCAAAATCTTAACTTGAAGAGTTAAGTGGATACTACATGTTACGCGAAGAGAAAGTCATAATATAATCAAGATAGTGGCAGTATACACTTCTTAAAAAAAAAACAGGAAAAGAGGCTCCATCAATGACAGTTTCTGGTCTTGAGAAAACTATTTCCCTAAAGAACTGGTTTAAGAGAAAACTTTTACAAAAGGCAGCTGATTTTAGCACTGGTCGTTCATTAATGAATGCCGAATGTTTTCCTAAAAGGAAGCGGCTAATAGTAATGTCAAACGTGCCAAGGCCACGTCGATCCCTTTCACAATATCCGAAAATCAGCTAATCAATCCTCTTCTTCAAATTGATCGAGGGGCTACCATAGCTTCGGATTTAGTCAAATCATTTTTCTATATTAATTAGCGAGAACTTTATCAGAAATATTAATGCTATCAATTAAAATTAAAAGCCTCATAATTCAAGTGAACAATATATATATATTGTTCACTTGAATTATGAGACTGATTTGTTATTGTTGCACGTAGATAAATACTAAAAACATTATTTTTTTTGGTGTAATGAAAATGATGTTTATTATTAACAATAAGGAAAACACATCAAAATCTAATTGTTCAGTGGATATAACATTATACCTCTAATAATATATTTGGTAAATCAATTATATAAAACTGAAATTCTAACCAGAATTTTGCTCATATTGCTAGATGTCCAAAATCAACTTCATGTAAATCAATGTTCTCAAGGAAATATCCGGAGTTTTTGGAGATTAGATTACAGTAAAAGAAAAAGAAAAAGAACATGACTCTTTTACATAGGTCATACAATGAAAACAATTTCTTGTAACCAAACTTGTCAGCTTATTAGCATATTATCAATATATCGCAGGATATATTATACAATTACAATTAATCATATATCACAAGGATAATTAATAATAGAAAAGAACAAATAGGTAATATTTGAACACTGTAGAGTATTATTTGTGACGAAAGTCTGTAATAACTGAAGGTAGTCTTATACAGTCCACACTAAACACAAAATATTTAATAAGGTAGCCTTTTAAAATGTTCTAAAATTAATAACATATTGGTCTATAGCGTATGTCAATTTTCGTTTTAAATGACGAATTTGTATTATAAATACATATTCTAACATATTCTTAACAATTGTTCTATAATTATCTTCAACCGGTTTGCGGCACAAATGCATTTAAGTAAGAATTATACTGTTTAAAAAATATACCGAAACGAAGATGAGGATAATAGTCAGAATAATGTAAATAGTATTCTTTATTATCTCCCAAAAATGTGAATATCGAAGGGGGGGTAGTCAGTTAGCTCATTTTTGCTGTGGTCTGCCTATTTCTGTTGTAATTGTGGTTCATGGTGAATTCAAGGCAAAATACTGCCATGATTAATCTGTTCCTTTAGCACAGGAGATATTGAAGTTGTTCCCCCGCCCACTTTTAAATTGGTTGACCTATGAAGCTTAGATCTTTGCTACAAAGGATAGTGAAGATTCGATCCCTGCTGGCGAACACATTTTCTTTGTGAGGATTTCTCGGTTTATACGTTATATTTATAGATATACTTTTTAAAAATAAATCCTCTGTTTTTTTAATTACACTGTATTAACGATATTTAACGGCTTGGATTTTCGTAGATAATGTGCGCTCTCCGACAGGAATCGAACCTGTAGCCCCGATGAGAACCATCATTTGAACATGCCTGCATTTAAACATTCACCCACAAAGAAGCGTCCGGTTAGCAAAGTCCAAATCTCTCTTAATAAGCAGACACCTTCGACGATTCTTCGCGGTCGATCATAGATTTTACGGAATATATGTTAATGCAAACAATGACAAAATATTATGAAATGGATTAAGACCGACGCGTATTTAAATATATTTTCGGTTTATAATTCAAAATTTCTAATTTATTATTTGTTTGTAATACGGACTTTGGTAACCAGACACTTCTTTGTGACAGAATGTATAACAGCCCGTCAGATCAAATGACTGCTCCTTGCAGGATTACAGGTTCAATTCCGTTCGGAGGGTGCATATTTTTTATGAATTTTTTCGAAAATTCAGGCCGGTAAATTCCATTAATATAGTTTAATTTTTAAAAAAAACAGAGCATTTACTTAAATAAATTATATTTATAAAAATAACAAAGAGAAAATATATCAAATAATTTTCGGACTTAAGCCATTTCAATATATATATATATATATATATATATATATATATATATATATATATATATATATATATATATATATATATATATATGTGTGTGTGTATTATATCTGGATATTTTAAAATCAATATAATTTACCTATATATTCAGTTGAATAATTCCGTATTTTAGAACTGAATTTCGAATTCTTAAAATATGCTGATACACTTATTAATCGGATGCAATTCTTTAATTTATTTGTCCATTACCAATACTTTATGGGCAATATTCCATGGAAATCACCTAAAGAATTATACTTCTTTGTATTTGTTTTTGCCAATTTTACACCACGACTGCCTTTCGTTTTGATTTTATGATCTATAAATGGCCAAATTCTGATGGTTTTCATCGATTTCTTTCATCTCTGACAATATCTTCCGCTAATATTTCTTTGACACGCTACATCCGGTGACAAGAAATAAACAACTTCCAGCAAATAATGGCGTCTCTTAATCTACATTTCCATTCATCTTGAAATTGATATTCATACGTCTGAAGGTTGGTGTTAGATCTGTGCAAGCAGCCATAAGTGAAATTCCCTACAGATTCTAAACATCATTAACACGTTTCATGTAAATTAAGAATAAAAATAACAATTCCTCCAATGGCAAATATGTGCATTCAGTTTTGGCAAATCTTATACTCCTGTATGCAAACTTAAACTTTATATTAGCTTCGATTTCGTCTGTATCAAAAAGATTTATTATCGCCATTATACTTTCATTTCTTAATCGACATATGATATTTATATTAATAATGTTTATGTTAACATGACAGCTAGTTGATTATGCGTCCGTTTTTTATATTATTTTATCTTTTCTTTCTAGGCTCATTTCTTGGGTTTATTTTAAATGACCTATGGGCGCGGGAAGTGGAATTTACGAATCCATATAAGGTTATGGCCTAAGCTGTTAAGATGAATTTGGCATAAGTAGTTCTGGACTAATTTCAATTTATCTCTTCTCCTGCAGCTTGTGTGTTAATTAGCAATTTGAATTGGTCTTGCTATCAGCCTCTTCTATTTCCAGCTATCGATAAAATAACAGAGGAGGCTGAGCTAGCCATCCTGTCCAAACTATTATTCTAAGAGAAGGTTTACTCGTAATGTAAATCCCTAGAGAAAGCAACAAGAAATTATTTCAATATATCTCTTAATAAGTCACGACATTTCAATCGTTAGAAAAAAAGAAAGTGTTCAAAGATATGAAAATTTACGTTTTGATGGTATTGAAAACTTATTTAAATGAACTACAATTGGAGTGTGACTTTTTCAAGATTGTTCTGGTTTGTGTTTTTTATTTTATTTTTGTCGTATTTAAGATTGAATCTGTAAAATCATTAATATCTCTGAAATCATTTGTGTGTTAATTAACTCAAACCACTTCGAACATCAGTCGTAAATATAAAGATATACGCTCAATCTTTCTGTGAATAACATATATATTTCTTTAGAATATCAGTGAGCATGGCTCTCCACAATTTCTTACCCTTTGTAGCTCTTTTTACTATTCCTCCTAGTCCCTGATATGCCAGCCATTGTTGTTACTTTCTGTCCATCTTGCCTTTGATATGTCTTGTGAGGGTCTAATTCTCCAAGGTTTCATTTCTCATTATGTATCCAAAGATTGTATGTTTTTATCGATATTTGTTCGCAGGGGAACAAAGATTTAATTAAGCGAGAAAAGCGGTGATGTTAAAAAGCACAAGTTTCGAATGAGGATTGAATTCATTCGTCCAAAAATGTAGTGCGGGATTAAATTACTTATAGAAGGTGAAAATGTCCAGGATTAAGAGATTATATGAACAAATTATACAAACGTATATGAACAGAGGAAATCTATAAGTAATGTATCATAAATTTAACTTCTTATTTTTTTATTAAATAAGTTTTCGTTTAAATCTCTCCCCATGGGTTTTTTTTTAAAGTATGAACTTAGCAATTACGAAAATGCATTATCTATTTCGGATATAAAACAAACAAAAACTCTGCCCTTATATTCTTCTCTCGTTCTCAGAAATATGAGAAAAAAAATCACGTGCAACCTCAGAAAATCTCATAATATTTCTTCTTGTTTCTGATTTAGTTAGGATGTTCATTACACTCTGCCAATATTTTATTTTGATCAGGATTAAATAAGGAAAAGACATATTAGAGAGGCTGATAATTAATCAATCCTAATTTATAGACAAGATCGAGGGGAAAATATAATATTTCTTCTCGGTGTATGCAAGAATTGCATAATCTTGAATGAAAAGAATTTCAGTGAATTACT
This sequence comes from Acanthosepion esculentum, assembly GCA_964036315.1. Taxonomy (NCBI): domain Eukaryota; kingdom Metazoa; phylum Mollusca; class Cephalopoda; order Sepiida; family Sepiidae; genus Acanthosepion; species Acanthosepion esculentum. The sequence goes on along the minus strand of OZ038489.1, from coordinate 101,489,850 downwards.
CTAAGTCGACATTGCGTGCGTTTTCATCTAACGGGAGATTATCGACGTAAGGAAATGAATCCAATCATACATCTGACGAGATCCGAGAATCACGCGAGGTTGCCTTCTGGGCCAGAATCCTTATCACACGAGATGTATAATATACAGAAATTGGATACAGTTCCAAGTCACGCAAAAAGCGTGATCGCACATCTGGCGAGATGTTACATTTAGCAGTTACAGTATATAAAACTAAAATTACCCGTGAAAATTTCAGGAGTTACCTATTAGAATCTTTTGGTGTATTATAAATAAGCCTACTCCGTGATCCCCGTCTTCACAATACCCATGGAAATTATCCAAATGCATCGGTGAGCTTACAAAATGGAACATATTTCATTAAACATCATAAGTATGAAAGAAGTTCATTAATTTAAAAAATAAGTGCGTAATAATGAAATGAACACATCCCAGGGTTTTTTTTAAGACAAGCAATATGAGTTTCTCTAGATCAACTGCCGATTATTTCTGAGAAAGTCCATCATCTTTTATATAAGAATAGTGAGTCACGGTGGAATAATGGATAGCGGCTAGGATTGAGGAATCGGAGAGCCGAGTTCGAATTCCAGTCGAATCCATTACATTCAATTACGTGCTAATACCCTTGGGAAAGCTATGAATCCTCTTCTCCCCCGACCCTTGGATGGCAATAACTGAAGAAAGAAATGGCAACCTACTGCGGAAAAAAATATGTCTCATCAGTCATGTATCGAAAGATACATGATCGACTAAGCGTGTATCACGCATGGTACATAATGGACTGACTGAAGCTGTTGCTAATTCCCCCGGAGGCACGATAACCTTTCATCATGTGGAGCAGACCGGTATGTAAAAAACCTGTCGATAACTTTCGACAGGGTTTGGCAAACCGGTCTACTCCACAGCTTGAAAGATTATGGTGTCGCCGAAGGAATTTGAGCCAGTCTTTCTTATAAAATCGCGAAAATAAAGCCATTCTTTGGGATCTTTTTTGTACTAATACAGGTGACCGCCAGGTCTCTATCCTCAGTCCTACTTTGTCTTGATTTACATCAATGACCTTCCGAATGGTACAGACTCTGAACTTGATATCTTTAATGATGTTACAACCATTTGATCCCATCTCGACAGTAAGTCTAATCAGTTCGATAATATCAAATTGGTAATTGATCTGAAAATGAACTACAAAGAATGATTTGTTAATGTTAACGCCAATAAAACAAAACTATGCTCCATTAATACTCTGAGAGACCCCTTTCTGCTTTCCACCAGAAAGGAAGATGCTAATCTCCAGGAGAGTGATTCGTTGCGCCTTCTTGGAGTAACATTTTCGGTTCATATGAACTGGAAAGTTTATTTTGAATCCTTGGTTAGACCTGCTGCTAAGAAAGTTGATTCACTGTGTCAAGTGACCCAATTCTTCCCTCAAGAATTTATTTACATATCTATGTGACTCCCATTCAATCACTGTTTGAATATTGCTGACACACGTGGTCCGGTACACCGGCTAGATATTTAAAGATAAAATCCAAAGTAGAATCTG
>OZ038489.1:101390789-101483289 GCA_964036315.1 Acanthosepion esculentum | reverse complement strand
TATTTGACTGATGTCAAATCAGACCGGATTCGATCTCGGTTTGATGCAATCGGGCGACTTGCCACACTGTGGATCTGTGATACAGTGAAACACTCTGTTTGTCGATGACTTTATATATATATATATATGTGTATATATATATATATATATATATATATATATATATATATATATATATATATATGTGTGTGTGTGTGTGTGTGTGTGTGTCTGTGTGTGTGCGTGTCTGTGCGCGCGCGCGTGTGTTTGTGTGTGTCGTATAATTATCTGCAGAGGTACTTCAAAAGTTTAAGCAATAAATTAATATATGTCGCATAAATACATGGAAAATTAATTCCTAACACACACACACACACACACACACACACACACACACACACACACATATATATATATATATATATATATATATATATATATATATATATATATATATATATATATGCAAAGAGAGAGAGAGGGGGGAGAGATGTATGAAGAAATATAATTTTAAGGTGTGCTATATTTATATGATAAAATGCTCAATATCAGAGATAGAGCGTATGTAAATATAAAAATGAAGACTGAAGTAACACTCAGAGGCCACAGTCTGTTTCATGCTAAACACAATCGTCAGGCTTCGAGTGTTGGATTTTCGCTCGTCTTTTTACATATATGGGACAGTTGTGCATTGTTATTTTGGCGGGAGGGGTTTGTTTATTTATTTAGCTTAATTTATTTTACTTTTAACTTTTTTTTATTTTCATTTTTTTTTATATATTTATTTATTCTTTTCTGTTGACGATGTTTTATTAACGTAGTAAAACATTGCGGGGATTTGCTTAGTTCGCCCATTTAAAAATATGTTTTGGTCTGGGAAGATAAAGCTATTTACTCGTCCAATTTTGGGATTGATTGCTGATTCTGTTATTTTAGCGGGATCAGTTTTTTATTTGTTTATTATTTTATAGCTTAAATTTGTGCAATTAGGGAAAGTTGAGTAAAAATATTTATAGAAAAGGCACATTGAAGCCACGTTCGAGCGGTTGCGATCTAATTTGAATCGAGATTCCAGATCCGGAATCTTCTTTGGATTTTGTTCAGAATCTATATATATATATATATATATATATATATATATATATATATATATATATATATAAACACGCTAAAATTCACCTTCATTCCTGCCTTGCGCCGACGACTTAGTGGGAGAAGTTCCGACTGACGCAAATTCAGTCGGGTTTCGATCCTAGCTAGAGGCAACCGGACGTCTAGCCACCATGATGTGCTGTGAAACAGCGAAACAGTCTGTCTGTGGATGACAAAATATATATATGTGTGTGTGTGTGTGTGTGTAATATATATATATATATATATATATATATATATATATATATATATATATATATATATATATAGATATGTGTGTGTGTGTGTGTGTGTGTATTAAAAAGAAGAGAGAAACTGCAAATGTTTTTGGTTGTAATATTATGCTTTATTTTTCATAATTCAAGAAAGACGTTTGTTTCACTAAAGCAAAAAAAAGAATGTCTCGAATTGAAAATATTTATCATCGAAATACATAAAGAAAAAATTAATTATTTTTAATAATATGAGGAAATCCCACCCTTTGCCTGATGACGGTCGCGAAACCGGAAACCCGCGTAGCAAAATTATGGAAAATAAAGCATAATATGTTTTTTTTTATCTATATTACAACCAAAAATGTTTTCGTTATTTTTTAATAGAAACATATTTCTCTCGTTGGAACTACTATAACATTTCACACACACACACGCACACACACACACACGTATATATATATATATATATATATATATATATATATATATATATATATATATATATATATCAGAAGAACTAGAACACGTGTGGCGTCAAAGTTTGTTGCACAGTCGAATAGTAGACTTATAATTATGCAAGAGATTTTCTGGTGTGAAACCATGTCTTGCACGTCACAGTCAGCAGTCTTTCCAAGCAGCCAACGTAGCTGTTTCTTTCGCATATTCCTTCCGTTCAACTACAGTGGAAAACGTGTGACCAAGGAATCGCTCTCCTGCGTGTTAACATCAGCTATGCTGATGGATAGCAAAATACTTCTTTAAGTTGATTAAGAGACAGCGGTCTCTTATTGGAGGTGTTAAAATTTTGAAGGCACATCTTACCCCAGTTAACAACAGGTTTAATGTCATTTTAGAGATCAGTTGCCAATTTGATTCTCTTCGACGTATGAGTTACACTTAAGATAGGATTTAATGCTTGCATTATGAGCATTGATGCTGAGCAGGTAACCGATGGCATCGCGAATGTCGTTAATATAAATAAAGTACAAATTAGGTCCACCAATAGAGCACTTGGGCATTTGCTTTAAGGGGGAAATATTATCTGGTTATAATATATCTGATATTAAATATATCTTTGTAAATGCAGGTATTAATTTTCAGATTTTAGAAAAAGCAATATATGTTATGTTGCAGAACATATAAAGGGTGTTCCAATAACTTGGAAGCGTCTATTGATTTATTTAAATTTTTCTTTCAGATTTAAAGACTTAAGTCTTTGGCAATTTCAACCCTGACAAGAATAACAATCAAAGAACGTGTTAAAGTTATCGAAGCCTATTACAAAAATGGACTTTCAAACAGAAATACAATAAGTTCCCAGCTCGCATCATTACTCGAAACAGCGAAGTCAGTTGGCAACCAGGATCGTGCGACTTGATCCCTTTAGATTTCTTCCTTTGGGGTCATCTTAAAAGTAAGGTCGGTGCCAACAAGCCAACAACAATTCAACAGCTGAAGGATGTGATACTAAGATATATTGGTGAGATCGAGGAGCAACTATGCAGAGACGTTATCAATAATTTTGAACATTGAATGGAGGTGTGCCGCTGGATACTTGGCAGACATTTGGGCGATATTATTTTTCACACATAATTGCCATGACGTAAATAACATGATCCAATAAAGAAATAAATAAATTTTCACGAATGTCACTGATTTATTTGCTGCTGATTTTGATCCGTCTTAATGCAACACCCATTATTAAATAAATGAATTAAAAACATATGCAAGCAGGCAACTGAGGAATGTGTGCAAGAATAGAACGAATAGGCATCACAGTCAAGGCAGATATGCATATAAGAATAAGATAAACAACAGGATTAATTATATTCACATCAACATGATGCCTAAAAGAGGGAACAGTGGTAATAGATAATAGAAACACAAATCGATGGAAATGCTTGGTAAGATTGATGTTTGGGATGTAGATTAATTCAGATATTATGCTGTCAGCATTCTCCTGCATTCGGATAAAACATATATATTCAGCATATATACAAAAGTAGAAAAATGTGTAAGAGAAGAATATCTCTTGTCATCAGATTTATTCAACATTTACAGTGAGGCGAGTCAGAGAGAATTATTACCAAGGCCAGGATTCATTTCTGGCGAACACAATTTCAACAACATTAAATATGCAGATGACACAGTTGTTTCAAGGCACATGAATTAAACTGAATGCATTCCTACAGAAGATAGTAAAGGACATCACGAAGTAAGGTCTAAGCATTAATTGCAAAGAAAATGTTTGTGAACTACGAACTGGATACAAGATAATCTAGCAAGTGTGAAAATTTTCATATGCAAGATAATGAGAAAAGCAGGTTTGAATAATTTTACTCTCAAGGAATATATTGGAAAGAGGGGACAAGAAAAACAGTGAATAATCTATCCTACGAGTTACTGTAAATTATAGACAGAAGAAGGATTAAGAGAGAAAATATACTACCGAAGAAATATGAAGCTGTTAAGGGCGATGGTTATGCATTAGAGAAGTAACATGAAATATAAAATAAAACTAGCAATTTAATGACAAGCGCAAATATTTGGAGGATTGACATTACTCAGTTAAATAGATTCTTTTTTAATTCCAAGATATTTAAATTGACCAATTTTAAAAAGCTAGTTACAAAGCAATATATCCCAAATACAAGGTAACCAAAAAAGTTCTGTCCGTTTTTTGATTAGTCATTGAATGAAATTGAAATATATACGGTATGCGTGTAGCAATTGTTTTCAAATTTGGACAGCCGGAATAGGTCCATCAGACGTTATGAAAAACACGCGCAATCGTGCCCGCCCATCAGTTATAAGCCGGACAGCTGTGAGAAGGATGGGAGTGTCTAGAGATCTCTTTCGGAGCTGTTTGCTTTACGACTTCAAAGTGGGCTTATCAACAGCTGCATCAAGTCGCCGCAGATGTCAAGCGTTTGGTGATAGTGCTGTGGATGAACGTACTGCAAGGTGTTGGTTTCGATAATTCAAGTCGGGAGAATTGTCTCTCCATGATGAGCCTCGCAGTGGACGACCACAGGTCTTGAAGGACGGACTCCTGAAGGCGGCCATTGAAGAGGACAGTAATCTAACGTGTGGTGAAATTGCAAGATAGTTCAACGTTTCCGATCAAACAGATAGACTTCACCTGCACCGCCTCGGTAAGACGTACGAACTGTGCAAGTGGATTCTGCAAACGCTGTTGGAGGTCCACAATGGACAACGAGTTGCAGCCTGCGTATCACTGCTTTCTCGCCACCGTACCGCATCCTCATTCAATCGAGTGCTTACCAGTGATCAAAAGTGGGTTCTGTACGAAACTCCCAAACGTTCCAGACATTGGTTGTCTCCTCAGGATGCTGTCCCTCACACCGCAAGACCGCCTATGCACCCACGCAAGATTATGCTTTGTGTCTGGTGGACAGGACGTCAAGTGGTTCATTATTAACTGCTACCAACGGGCCAAACGGTCACTGGAGTTCTATACTCGCAGCAATTGAAACGTGTACAACAGGCATTGCGCCAGAAGGAGCCAGCACTGGTGAATCTCAAAGGTGTGCTTTTCCTCCATGACAACGCCAGGCTGCATGTCGCGCGAGTGGTCAGGGATACCATACAGCAACTAGGGTGGGAGACTTCGTGTCATCCACCTTATTCACCTGTCCATTTGCCATCCGATTACCACCTCTTCCACTGCCTGGATAATCATCTTCGTGGGAAATCCTTCACCAATGAAGCAGACTTGCGCAAAGCCCTCACGGACTTCTTTGCGTCACCCCGCCCCGACTTCTACCGCAAGGGCACTGAACAGCTGGAGATACGTTGACAGAAGGTGCTGGATGCCGATGGCGATTACCTCAAAGACTAAATATAAGTTACACATACTGTGAAGCGTTTTCTTTTTTTTTCCTTTAAAAACGGACATAACTGTTTTTGCTTACCTTGTATTTCAATTTTACATACTGTGCATGTTAAAAATTGGGACAATGACGCATTTGGTATGTGTAAGGTTTTCTAAAAAAACGAAATGGGACATATATTTTAAATTTAAAGAGATATAATTTTATGTGTGAATGTTGGTATCTCAGTTTTCAATAAAAAAATATATGGGACATATATATTACATATAAAGAGTTATAATTTTATGTATAAAAGTTGGTACCTCAGATTTTCTATAAATATCGAAATGGGACGTATATTTCATTTTTAAAGCTGATATCATTTGATGTGGTAAAGTTGGTATCAGGTTTTTATATAAAGAACGAAAGGAGACATATATTTTACATTTAAATACTTTTAAGTTTATAATTTAATGTTGGTATGTCATTTTACTATAAAGAACGAAATAGGACATATATTTTACATTTGAATCGTTATAAGTTTATGTGTTAAACTTGATGACTCAGTTCTCTATAAATAACGAATCGCGACATATTCTACATTTGAAGTGTTATAAATGTATGAGACGCAGATGGTATCTCAGTTTTTTATAAAGTACGAATTGGGTCATATATATTACATTTAAAGAGTTATAAGTTTATGTGTTAAAGTTGTTATCTTAGATATATATTAAGAAGGAAATGGGACATATCTTATACATTTGAAAATTCATGAGTTTGTGTTAAAGTTGGTATTTCAGTTGCTTATAAAGAACTAAATGGGGCATATATTTTACATTTAAATACTTATAAGTTCATGTGTTAAATTTGGTATCTCAGTTTTCTATTAGAAACGATATATATTATGAAATTAAAACGTTATAAATTTATTTTCTAAATTTTGTATCTCATCTTCTATAACGAACGAAGTGGGTCATATATTTTACATTTAAAGAGTTATTAGTTTATGTGTTAAAGTTTGTATCTCAGTTTCCTATAAAGAGCAAAATGGAACATATATTTTTCATTTGAAGTGTTACACGTATATGTGTTAAAGTTGGTATCTCATTTTTCTATAAAGAACGAAATGGGACATATAATTTACATTTACAGAGTTACATGATTATGTTGTAAATTTGGTATCTCATTCTACTGTAAAAAACGAAATGGGACATATATTTTACATTTCATGAGTTAGAAGTTAATGTGTTAAAGTTGGTGTCTTCAGTTTTCTATAAAGAACGAAATGGGACATATATTTTATATTTAATGTGTTATACGTTTATATGTTAATGTTGGTATCTCAGTTTCCTATAAAGAAGGAAATGGGACATATATTTTACATTTAAATAGTGATGGGATTATGTGTTAAAGTTGGTATCTTATTATTTCATAAAGAACGAAATGGGACATATATATTACATTTATAAAGTTATATGGTTATGACTTAAAGTTGTTATTTATATTTTCTGTAAAGAACGAAATGGGACATATATTTTACATTTTAAGTGTTAAAGGTTTGTGTGATATAGTTGGTATCTACGTTTCCTATAAAGAACAAAATGGGGCATATATTTTACATTTAAAACATAAGTCTATCTGTAAAAATTTGGTAACTCAGTTTTCTGTAAGAACGATATAAGACATATATTATTAATTAAAAGGATTATAAGTTAATGTGTTAAAGTTGGTATCTCACTTTCGTCTATGTGACATATATTTTACTATATCTGTCTATATTTCTGAGATGAAGTATTATGTACATTATTTACATTATTCGGACTATTGTCCTCATTTTTGTCGCCATATTTATTACAGATTTTCGGCCGTTGTACACTCCGGATTTCTTCAGGTAATTGGAATGTCGAACTGAACCCTTTATTTCGATCACTGGGGTAGACTGTTCCACATGACATGTTTCATGGATGTTAGTTATCAGTTATCTCCTGTTAAATGTCCCTCTGAACGTTCTCCACTGCCTTAACCGGGTATTGAACTACTCTCTTTGCGACCTGTCACTGGATCTAACCAACGCCTTTATCCACTGTGCCATGTGTCCTTGAAATAAAGGGTTCAGTTCGACATTCTAAGTACCTGAAGAAGGCCGGAGTGTACAACGGCTGAAACGTTGTAATAAATATGGCGACAAAGATGAGGACAATAATCCGAATAATATAATAATGATTATATTTTACATTTAAAGTGTTATGAATTTATATGTTACAGTTGGCAGAAGTATATGTGATTAAGTTGGTATCACAGTTTCCTATGAAGAACGAAATGGGACATATAGTTTAATGTGTTAAATTTGGTATCTCATTTTCTATTAAGAAAATGTGTGATATATATTTTACATTTAAAGTGTTATCGGATTATGTGTTATAGTTGGTATCTCAGATTTCTATAAAAAACGAAATGGGACATATATTTTACATTTCAAGAGTTATAGGTTTATGTGATAGACTTGCTATCTCCACTGAAATGGGACATATATTTTACGTTTAAAGGGTTATAAGTTACTGTGTTAATGTTGGCCTCTCCGTTTACTATAAAAAAGAAAATGGGTGATATATTTATTTTAATTGTTATAAGTTTTGTTAATGTTGGTATCTTAGTTTTTTATAAAGAACGAAATGGGACATATATTTTACATTGAAATTGTTATATGATTATGTGAAAAAGTTGGTATCTCTTTTTGTATAAGGAACTAAATGGGACATATATTTTACATTTAATTAAATTGTATGTTAAATTTGGCATCTCAGTTTTCTATAAATAACAAAATGGGGAATATATTTTATATTTAAAGAGTTATAATTGTATGTGTTAATAGTGTTATCTCAGATTCTGTAAAGAACGAAAAGTGCACATATATTTTACATGGAAAGAGTCATATGTTTATGTGTTAAAGTTGGTAACTCAGATCCTATAAAGAACGAAATGGCACATATATTTTACATTAAGAGTCATATGTTTATGTGTTAAAGTTGGTAACTCAGATCCTATAAAGAACGAAATGGCACATATATTTTACATTAAAAGTGTCATATGTTTATGTGTTAAAGTTGGTAACTCAGATCCTATAAAGAACGAAATGGGACATATATTTTACATTAAAAGTGTCATATGTTTATGTGTTAAAGTTGGTAACTCAGATCCTATAAAGAACGAAATGGGACATATATTTTTCATTTAAAGAGACAAACGATTATGTGCTAAAGTTGGTATCACATTTTTATATAAAAACTAAATGGGACATATATTTTACTTTGAAAGAGTTATAAGATAATGTCTTAAATTTGGTATATCAATTTTCTGTTAAGAACTAAATACGACATATTTGTTACATTTAAAATGTTATAATTTTATATGTTAAAGTTGGATTCTGGGTTTCGTATAAAGAACGAAATGGGACAGATATATTATATTTAATGTGTTATATTATTATGTGTTAAAGTTGGTATCTCAGTTTCCTATAAAGAACGAAATGGGGTATGTATTTTACATTTGAAGAGTCATAAGTTAAGTGTTAAAGTTGGTATCTCAGTTTCCTATTAAGAACGACATGGGATATATAATAAACATTTAAATAGTTCTAAGATTATATGTTAAAGTTGGTATCTAAGTTTTTTTTCATAAAACTCCGAAATGGGATATATATTTTACATTTAAATTGTTATAGGATTGTTTTGTAATGTTGGTATCTCATTTTGTCTTTAAAGAACGATATGGAACATATAATTTCACATTTAAAGAGTTATAACTTTATGTGATAAACTTGGTAACTAATTTTCTATAAACAACAAAATGGGATAAATAATTTATATTTCAAAAGTTATATGATTGTGCTTTCAGTTTTGTATCTCATTGTACTATAAAGAACGAAATGGGACATATATTTTACAATGAAAGAGTTATAAGTTTATGTGTTATGTTGGTTTCTCCGTTGACAAAAAACGAAATGGATCATATATTCTGCATATTATTCTTATAAGTTTATGTTTTAAAGTTGGTATCACAGTTTTGCTATAAAGAAGGAAATGGAACATATATTTAATTTAAAGTGTTATAAGTTTATGTGTTAAATTTGGTATCTTATTTTCTATAAAGAACGAAACGTGATATATATTTTACATTTAAAGAGTTATAGGATTATGTATAAAAATGGTATCTCATTGTACTATAAAGAACGAAATGGGACATATATTTTACAATGAAAGAGTTATAAGTTTATGTGTTATGTTGGTTTCTCCGTTGACAAAAAACGAAATGGATCATATATTCTGCATATTATTCTTATAAGTTTATGTTTTAAAGTTGGTATCACAGTTTTGCTATAAAGAAGGAAATGGAACATATATCTAATTTAAAGTGTTATAAGTTTATGTGTTAAATTTGGTATCTTATTTTCTATAAAGAACGAAACGTGATATATATTTTACATTTAAAGAGTTATAGGATTATGTATAAAAATGGTATCTCATTTTTCTATAAAGAACGAAATGAGACATATATTTTATATTTAAAGAGTTATAATTTTTTGTCTTATATTTGGTATCTCATTTTCCTAAACAGAACAAAATGGAAACCTATATTTTACATTTAAAGAGTTATATGATTATGTGATAAAGTTGGTATCTCTTTTACTATAAGGAACAACATGGGACATATATTTTACATTTAATTAGTCATAAGTTTGTGTTAAAAATTGTATATCAGTTTTCTATAAAGAGCGATATGTGAAATATATTTTAAATTTAAATAGTTATAAATGTATGTGTTAAAGTTGGTATTTCAGTTGCCTATAAAGAACGAAATGGTACTTATATTTCACATTTAAAGAGTTATAAGTTTATATGATAAAGTTGTTATCGCAGATTTCCTTAAGAACTATATAGGACATATATTTTACATTTGAAGATTTATAAGTTTATGTTTTCAAGTCGGTATTTCAGTTTGCCATAAAGAACAAAATTGGAGATTTATATTGTACATTTAAAGTGTTATTAGATTATGTGTTAAATTTGGTATATCTGTTTAATATAAAGAACGAAATGGGACATATAATGTATATCTAAATTGCTATAGGATTATTTGTTAAATGTGGTATCTCTGTTCTATAAAGAACGAAATAGGACATATATTAAACTTTTTAAATAATTATATGTTTATGTGTTAAAGTTCGTATCTACGGTTGTTATAAAAATCCGAAATAGGACATATATTTAACATTTACATTGTTATACGATTATATTTAATGTTGGTGTCTCGTTTTTTATTATAAAGAACGAAATGGAACATTTATTTTACATTTAAACTGTTCTTAGTTTATGTGTTAAATTTGGTATCTCCGTTAACTATAAATAACGAAATGGGACATATATTTTATATTGAAATATTTATAATTATATATGTTAACGTTAGTATCTAAGTTTTCTATAAGGAATGCAATGGGACATATATTTTACATCTAAATTGTTATAAGTAAATGCGTTAAAGTTGGTATCTCCGTGTGTGCTAAATTTGGTAACTCAGTTTCCTATAAAGAACGAAATGAAACATATTTTACATTTGAAATGTCATAAGTTTGTGTGTTAAATTTGGTATCTCCGTTTTCTATGAAGAACGAAATTGGATATATTTTAAATTTAAATACTTATAAGTTTATGTGTTAATTTTCATATCTCAGTTTTCTATAAAGAAGGAATTGTCACATATTTTAAACTTAAATAATTTTAAGTTTATGTGTTTTCGTTGGTATCCCATTTTCCATAAAAAAAACTAATTGTGTTATATATTTTACATTTAAAGTGTCTTATGATTATGTGTTCAAGTCGGCATCCCTTATTTCTATAAAGATAGAAATGGAACATACATTCTACATTTAGAGAGTTATAGGATTATGTGCTAAAGTTGGTATCTCAGTTTCCTATAAAAAACGAAATGGGACATATATTTTCCATTTAAAGTTGTATAGTATTATATTTTAAATTTGTTATTTCAGTTTTCTATGAAGAACGAAATGGGACACATATTTTACATTTGAAGTGTTATGATTTTATGTTTAAAATTGGTATCACAGATTTCTATAAAGAACGAATTGGGACATATATTTTACATTTAAAGAGTTATTGGATTATGTGTTAAAGTTGATATCCAGTTTTCTATAAAGAACGAAATGGGACATATATTTTACATTTAAAGAGTTATAAGTTCATGTGTTAAAGTTGATAAATCATTTTTTTCTCAATAACGAAATGGCCCACATAATATATTTCAAAGATTTATGAGTTTATTTTTTAAAGTTGGTATTTCGGTTTCCTATAGATAACGAAATGGGACATATATTTGACATTTAAATAATTATGTGTTGATGTGTTAAAGTAGGTAAATCAGTTTTCTATAAAAAACGAATTGGGACATATTTTACATTTAAAGAGTTATAGGATTATGTGTTAAGTTGGTATCTGAGTTTTCTATAAAGATCATAATGGAACATTTATTTAGCATTTAAATTGTTGTAAGTTGTTATGTATAATTGTTATGTATTAACGTTGGTAAATAATTTTTATATCAGTAAAGAAATGTCACACATATTTTACTTCAAAGACTTATAAGTTTATGTTTTAATGTTGGTATGTCACTTTCCTATAAAGAACGAAATCGGACATATATTTTACATTTAAATAATTAGAAGTTATAGTATATATTTGAATGTTATAAGTTTATGTGTTACAGTTGGTATCTCAGTGTTCTATAAAGAATGAATTGATTCATATATTTTACATTTAAAGTGTTATACGTTTATCTGTTAAAGCTGGTATCTTAGTTTTTCTATAAAGAACGAAATGGGGTATATATTTTACATTTGAAGAGTTATCATTTTTTTTGTTAAAGTTGGTATCTCCTTTTCTTATATACAACGAAATGGGACATATATTTTACATTTAAATTCTTTATGTTTTTCTGTCTTCTATGATGAACGAAATGAGACATATATTCTAAATTTAAAGGGTTATAAGTTTATGTGTTAAATTTGGTATCTCATTCTTCTATAAATAAATAAATGGGATATATATTTTACATTGAAAGAATTATAAGTTTATGTATTAAATTTGGTTATCAGATTTCAATAAAGAACGTAATGGGACATATATTTTACATTCGAAATGTTATAATTTTGTGTGGTAAAATTGGTATCTCAGTTTTCTATACAGGACAAAATGGTCACATATATTTGAATTGTAAAGATTTATAAGTTTATGTTTTATAGATAGTATCTCAGTTTTTTATAATGAACGAAAGGGAACATATATTTTACATATACAGTGTTACAAGATTATGTGTTAACGTGGGTATCTCAGTTTTCCATGAAGTACGAAATGGGACATATATTTTACTTTTAACGACTTATAGGATAGTGTGTTATAGTTGTTATCTCAGCTTTCTCTAAAGAACGAAATGTGACATACATTTACATTTAAAGTGTTTTAAGTTTAAGTAGAAAACTTGGTATCTCTTTTTTTATTAACAACGAAATGGGACATATATTTTAAATTAAAGTGTTATGCTTTTGTCTATTAAATTTGGTATCGCAGTTTTCTATTTAGAATGAAATGGGAAATAAATTTTACAATCCAAGTGTTATAAGTTTTTGTGTTAAAGATGGTAACTCATTCTTCTATAAAGAACGAGATGACACATATATTTTAAATTTAAAGAGTTATAAGTTTATGTTTTAATGTTTGTATTTCACTTTAATATAAACAACGAAATGGGACATATCTTTACATTTAAAGGAATATAAGTTTACGTGTTATAGTTGGTATCTCAGTTTGTGTGAAGAACGAAATGGGAGATATATTTTAAATTTAAAGAGTTATAAGTTTATGTGTTAATGTCGGTATCTCAGTTTCCTATAAAGAACGAAATGGGATATATATTTTACATTCAAAGTGTGATAGGATTATGTGATAAAGTTGGAATCTCAGTTTTCTGTAAAGAACATAATGGGACATATTTTACATTTAAATTGTTATAATTTTATGTGTTAAAGTTGGTATCGCAGTTTTCTATAAAGAACGATTTGTGACGTATATTTTACATTTAAAATGTTACGGGATTATTTTTTGAAGATGGTATCTTATTTTCTTATTAAGAACGAAATGAGACATATATTTTACATTTAAAGTGTTATAGGATTATGTGTTAAAGATTGTATCTCAACTTTTTATAAAGAACGAAATGAGAGATGTAATTTACATTTAAAGATTCATAATTGTATATATTAAAGCTGTTATCTCCGTTTTCTATAAATAACGTAATGGGACATATATTGTAAGTTGAAGACTTATAAGCTTATGTGTTAACGTTGGTATCTAGTCTCCTATAAAAAACGAAATGGGATATATATTTTACATTTACAGAGTTAGAGGATCATGTGCTAAATTTGGTATCTCAGTTTCCTATAAAGAACGAAATGGTACATGTATTATAAATTTTATAGTGTTATAAGTTTATGTTTTGAAGTTGGTATTTCAGTTTTCTATAAAGAACGAAATTGATATTTATTTTGCATTTAAAGTGTTATAGGATTATATTTTGAAGTTGCTATCTCAGTTTTATATAAATATCAAAATGGAACATATATTTTACATTTGAAGAGTTATAGGTTCATGAGTTAATGTTGGTATCTTATATTCTATAAAAAAACAAAATGGTACCTATATTTGACTTTTAAAATATAGAATTATGATTTTGTATCGCATTTTCTATAAAGAACGAAGTGGAAGATATATTTTACGTTTAAAGATTTTTATGTTTATATTATAATATCAGTATCTCAATCTTCTTTACAGAATGAAATGGGACATATATTTTAAATTTGAAGAGTTATAAGATTATGTTTTTAAGTTGTTAACTAAGTTTTCTATAAAGAACTAAACGGCTCATATATTTTACATTTAATTAGTTCTACGTTTATGTGTTAAATTTGGTATTATAGTTTTTTTATAAATAACGAAGTGGGACATATATTTTACATTTAAATATTTATAAGTTTATGTATTAGTATCTAAGATTTCTATAAAGAACGAAATAGAACATATATTTTACATTTAAATTGTCATAAATCCATGTGTTGCCTTTGGTATCTCACTATTCAATAAAAAACGAAATGGGACATACATTTCACATTTAGAATTCTATAGTATTATCTGTTAAAATCTCATTTTCTATAAAGACCGAAGTGCAACATATATTTTTCTGTTAACTATTTATAAGTTTATGTTTAAAGTTTGTAACTCAGTTTTCTATAAATAACGAATTGGCTCATATATTTTATATTTAATGAGTTATACGTATATGTGTTAAAGTTGGTATCTGAGTCTTCTATAAAGAACGAAATGGGACATATATTTTACATTTAAAGACTTATAACTTTATTGTGTTAAATTGGTATCTTATTTTCTATAAAGTACTAAATGGGTCATATATTTTACATTGAAAAATTATAAGTTTATATGTTAAAGTTGGTATATCCTTTTCCTATAAAGAACGAAATTGGACATATATTTTACATTTAAAATTTAT
The DNA here is from genome assembly GCA_964036315.1 of Acanthosepion esculentum. NCBI lineage: Eukaryota > Metazoa > Mollusca > Cephalopoda > Sepiida > Sepiidae > Acanthosepion > Acanthosepion esculentum. Next base: position 101,468,480 of record OZ038489.1, on the reverse strand, counting down.
ACGTTTATGTGCTAAAATTGGTATCTAAGTTTCCTATTAAGAACTAAATGGGACATATATTTTAAATTTAATGTGTTATAAGTTTATGTGTTAACGTTGGTATGACTGTTTCCTATATAGCACGAAATCGGACATACATTTAAAATGTTATAGGATTATGTGTTACATTTGACATCTCATTTTCTATAAAGAACATGATGGGACATATATTTTACATTTAAAATATTATAAATTCATGTATTAAAGTTGGTATCTAAGTAATCTATAAAGAACGAAATGGGACGAAATGGTTTTTCTGAATAATATATACGAAGGTAATTATTATCTCAAAGAAAAAAAAAATTTTGGATGAAAAATGAATTTTTACATTAATTTTTTTTTTCAATTTTAAATACACAATATGACAAAAGGTTGTTATATATTTATAAATTAATTTCTTTTTGTACCCTTATGGAAATGATATATTATGTTCTCTACTTTTTAAAGATCATAAATTTCAAAGCTTATTAAAATATGACACCCATTGATATTTTTAAAATAATTTTTAATATTCGAAAATTATATTTAAAAATGTTTTCAGTTAACCTGTTTCAATTAATGGTGTTTCATGTAATTTTTATATTCTCAGAAAAATATTTCATGACTGAAATAATAAACCTCAATTTAAAAAAATGTTTGTACTGTTTTATTTTTACTTGTAAAATTTGATTTTCTTTCATAATTTAAATGTTATTTTCAGTGCAGAATTCTTCCTCAAACGTAAGGTAAAAAAAAAACAATTTGAAAGTGAATTTTTTTTAAAAATCTACTAACCAAATTCACTTAAAATTAGAACGAATTATATCACTTCTGCGCTACCGTCCAATAAATTCCCCTGCCATAAGTTGTCAATATATTGACGTACATCAATTAACGCCTGTCAAACGCACACGAAATCAAGCACTACGGTTGGAAATATCTCTCTTAAAAAAATTCTGCTAAAAAAGTAAGTAATGTTTCTTTCAAATTACATTAAGTATACATTAATCATTCTAAATTTCCTAAGATAACAAGAGAAAAAGGTGTAATTGAATTGTACATGATTTTTTAACTAACTAACTATGATCATGTTTACAAACTCAGACAGAAAGGCCGATAAGTTCGATTTTACGAAATTTTTTTGACTCGAAAAAAAAACAAGATTTTTAAATAAAATTTTTAACATTTATAGGAAGGATTAAAAAATCTGAAAAAATATTCAGAAAATACTTTGGTCTTTCCTCTTTAATAACAACATAAACATTTAAACGTTAAAAATTATTTTTATCAATTTGGGGACCTTTTTTCGTTAAGGTATACCACTTTTTAGCGAAATATTGGACATCCCTGCTCTACATGTACTCAGTTGCCTTTTAAGTCGTGTATGTTGCTTATTTACATGAGGGACCCTACTTCTAGCCCCAAAACGATATAACCGATATAATTCTGCATTCAGCAACTCCTTACACAACTTACATGCTTTAAGCTGTTTACATAAATATCACAGTTTTGTTTTTTAGACAACTTTTTTATATTCTCTTCGTAAATATTCATCACAGCAGCATCCTGTTTTTTAGTTTATTATCCTTTTAATTTTTCTCAAATTAGATTTCCTTACTTATTATTTTTTTATTTGTTTTCACAAATATTTTTTATGACTGACTTTAGACAATTTTTCCTGTGCTTATCTTTCCGGTGAAAGATAAAAATATATAACTTCAAAAGAAAAGGTACAATTATTTCTACGTTATTGCGTGATGAGAACAGAATGGAAAATAAGTAAACTGAGATAAGAGAACAATAAAAAAACAGTAAGCTTAAAATAATTGATTTTCTTTTGATATAATATCATTTTAACGACCAATGGCAGTCTTCATGTATCTGAAAAATACCAATAACTACTTTTTTCATCTATATATTAACAATATGATGAACTACCTTCGTGTTGCATAATAAGTTCTCAATCTACAAACGAATTTTTGGGTATTTTTCTAGTAACACAGATATTAAAACTGAAATTACATTGTTTATTTATCAGATACTTAGAATTATATCCTCAAAGTTTTAAGAACATCTATTAGTTTTATTGTTAAAATATTGACTTTCATAATAAACTTTGACAGTTGACAATTTGCCCATTACTTTGGTTGTAACTATTTACTATGGTATTCCTATTTTTTTTTTTCGTTTCAAAAGTACACCGACTACATTAATTTAAGCGTGATACAATATCAGGAATTAGGTCTAACCGTTTGAACACACAAGATGAAAGTGCTACTTCTGTTCTAATAGTTTATTTTCTCAGATGTGGATTGATTTTTCGATTACTTGCTTCCCCGCCACCCACTATATTCAAAAAATAAATAACGCCAATCGCCATCTTTTTTCTAAATGAATCCTGTCGTTTTGTTTTCCTTTCTTCACTTTTCACTGAAGATTTCTCATTCTCTTCCACTCGTTGTGACACTAATTTTGTTACAGGTAATCATAAGAAACTTTTCTTTAAATAGAAGGAACGATATACTGACAGACCCCTGATAAATAAATAAAACGGTTAACGAATAAAACCCGTAGGAAACATTGAAGATTTTAATTCTTATATAGACAGACACCTTAAATCAGTGGCGAGGTTTTGAACAATGAAAAACATAAAGTGGCCGTGGATTTGAACTACGGCTGACCAAAATGGGCAAAAGTGATTGACACTTATCCCACACAGCTAAAATACTTTTTTTTATTTTCGTAAACAACGAACTTGGTCGGAGAGTGGCTGAGGCAGCGGGCACAGACGTGTCAACTAGGAATATGGAGGAGCCGTATACTCCCACTGAGGAGAAACTACGTGCGCCTTAGTGGCATTGTATCCTTGCTTCGGACGAAACGATTAACCAAAACCGAAATCAGTGTTTGGAACAATCTCTATTTTCGTTTAGTGCAATGTATTACAACCCTATGGGCCAAGATCATAGTCTTTTCAGTTGGTTAACAAAAGTAAAGGAACATTGCTTGGTGATTAGCTGGCATATATTTATGATTTTATTTGTAGGTAGAGGTAGTTTAATTTTGTTTTGTTAGGTTTGTTCTCAGTAGATTTAAGCATTTCTCTATGGGGATGTTTGTGTATAGTGATTTTATATCTAAACTAGCCATATATTTGTTTTTAATGTTTACGTTTTTTATTTTGTTTTGGAGGTCACCTGAATTTTTTATGTAATGGAATAATAGTGCCGAAAATTTTGCAGCGCCTCACATAAAATAGCCTGCAAACTAAGTAGAATTTTAACTCCAATTCGCGGCACTATTATTCCATCACACATAAAAAATTCATGTGAGCTCCAAAACAAACTAAAAAACGTAAACATTAAAAACAACTATATGGCTAGTTTAGAGATGAAATCTCCTTACAGAAACATCCCCATGGAGAAAAGCTTAAATCTACTAAAAAACACCTAACAAAAGCAAAAATTAAATTACCTCTACCTACACATAAATTCATAAAAATATGTCAGCTAATCAACAAGCAATGTTTCTTTACTTTTGATAACCAACATTACAGACAAATATTTGGTTTACCAATGGGATCTCTTCTCAGCAGCGTTCTTGCTTGTCTGTTTTTAGAATTTCTAGAAAGTGACATTCAAAAATATTCTCCATGCGAACTCTTCATATTTCAGAGACATAGACGATTCATTATTATTAATATATCCACAAAACACCAATTTAAAATATCTTCTCTCCAAACTTAACAACGTTAAACCTACAATAGACTTCACTTTTGCAACTTTAACCAACTACAATATATATATATATATATATATATATATATATATATATATATATATATATATATATATATATATATATATATATATATACCCGATGCGGTGGGAACGAAAGTAATCTATAAATTATACAAATTCTAACGTTCGCAGCATTCATTCAAAAGAAAAGATACATGTAGTAGAGCGATAATTATTTATTTATTATAATTTTATCATATAGACAAAACCATTTTACTCACAACAAAGATGCAACTTGGTTTCAGTGCATTTTAACTGCACATCTACGGGTGAGGGTCGGAAATGGTTATGAACGATCCTGTTTTTAGGCAAGCCCGGATCACCCGTAGATGTGCAGTTAAAATGCACTGAAACCAAGTTGCATCTTTGTCGTGAGTAAAATGGTTTTGTCTATATGATAAAATTATAATATATATATATATATATATATATATATATATATATATATATATATATATATATATATATATATATATATGTCTTCCTCACAGATGAGTCAGCTTTAAAGGAGTTTCCGGGATGAGCACTGAAGCGAAACATTCCGGCATCAATAGTGTTGTGGTTGGGGGAGATTAAAATCCGTTCCTAGCAAAAGGATAAAGAAACAAGCAACGATGCGAAACAAAAGGAAATATAACCACTCAAGAATTATTAAAGACTGAACACAATTGTTCAAAATAGAAAAAATAAACTGATTTCAGTTTTGTTGCATACAATTCAAAGGTTGTAATTCATTGCAAAAATAATGGATTAGATTTGGAAATTGGTTTCTTCAGTTTCTATAAAACATCGTTTTATATGAAGGAATGACGAGAAAACAGAGTGTCCTTACACACATGCACAAGCATTCATATACATTAGCTTGGGGAGAAAGCCTTGACTCAGGAAGTGGAAAGAAAGAAAACACAATTTTATGGAGCAACATCAATATTTATTATTCAAAATAGTCTATCTCTCCCAGATACCGGTCCGTTGGTTTTGAATAAAAAAAAAAAGATCTGTAAGAAAGCTTCCTTCACTTCATCAAAATTGTTGAATCGCTGATCGGGAATATGCTTTTTGCTCTCAGTTTTTCTTTTATTTTATTCAACCATTTTTGTTGACAATAGATTTCCAAATTTTTATCAATATTTTTGTTTCTTCACTTTTGCTTTTCATTTTATTTTATTTTATAATATTTTATTAATATATATTCCCTTTCTACGGTTTTCTTTCTTTTTTCTTCATCCATTTCACTTTCTTCTTTTTCATTACTTCATATCCTAACCGTCTTTCAACTCTCGACCACTTGGTCGGGCAATTTTTGCTACAACTTCCTACACGCGAGACATCTTTCCACCTCCGCAATCTATAACTCCCTTCATCAATATTTACAATCTCACTCCGCCTACGACACACAATAGTAACAACAGACCTGCTTAACACTACCACACAGATCAAACTTTTATAAAACTTTCGCACATCCAAGTATCAGGCTGGGATCTGGTTTCTTCTAGTAATAGGATTTCCACTAAAAAAAAAAAAAAAATACGTCGTATCCTAAAACATCTACCGGTGAGCAATTCCCAGTTTTCTTTTTCACCTCTAACCGTTGATAAAGGTCACAGGCGTGTCCGAAAATTCCGATCATAAAACCTTTCTTTCCGTGATTCATTTTTGTCATAGGTTTAACACTTAATAAATGTTTATCGTACTGATTATATTTCGGTTTGTTCTTCTTAAATTAAACAATTTATCTATTTTCCACGCGCGCATGCGCGCACCCCCCGCACACACATATATATAAAGCGGCCAGCTAATGTCTATTGCAGACGCTCGCCCAGGCACATCTTTGCTTTTGCTTAACAGCCAATTCTGGTTTACACTGCAACTATGCTTAGCAGACCCTAGAGAGCGTGTTATCTAGCGTGTTCAACAATTTGAACAAAGCCAGTACGTTCACGCCCTCGGCCACAACGTCTTGTGGCTTCGTGCTAGCACAGCTATCGACGGCTCCCAAGAGATCCGTCTACCCAATTTCACGCACAACCTGTGGTATGGTTTTCAGGGACAGACCCCGATCCAGTCCAATAACATCTGGCAAAATGATTATGGTGCGGTTCTAGCCCGCCTCTCATGGTTAGCAAACGAACATTCTAACCACTAGTGCCCGTGCCTATACACACACACACACACACACACACACACACACACACACACACACACACACACACATATATATATATATATATATATATATATATATATATATATATATATATATATATATATGTATTTTCTGAATAGTATTGAAGAAGCGGGAGCAGGATCAAAAAAGTCAAACAATCTAACAGAGATCTCATCCCATAATCCTCACTCACGCTCCATATGTGGCCTCCTTTGTAAATCACTAGCGGGTCTTAAGTGTCACTAAGATTGTCGCCCCAAATTTCATAACTGAATCAATTGGTTAAGTTTTCAGATCCTCATACGTCGCAACTGATGGGAGAGTCCATTATTATTATTCTATCATATATATATATATATATATATATATATATATATATATATATATATATATATATATATATATATATATATACTTAATTCTTTTTCGGCGTATACTGACCACTACTACTAGTGTCCAGAAACGAATAATACTCGGCCAATATGCACTGGAAAATAACAAAGAAGATAATGAAATAATATTCCCTGAGTTTTTGTATTTACATTTATGGTCACACTGTAAAAGGCCTTAAACTCTTAAATAGGCAGGGTTTATTAGGATATCCTCTTGGGACTCGGTTTAACAAAGTGCTGTTTCGTGGGGAGCAGATGTTTGAGTGGACCTTACATTTCACCAATGGAATTCGAAAGGGAAAATGTAGTTCAGGATACAGTGTTCGGTATGACCACTCTTAAGTGTGAAGATTAGAACTGTTGAACCCAAAGAAGGTAGTTCGTCCAAACATTTTCCATGGAAGTAGGGAGAGTTTCACTAGAGGATTACAGTCTTTCGACTAAGGTAAAGTAGTTGTAAAGTGGAACTGAGGTAAAGTAGTTGTAAAGTGGAACTGAGGTAAAGTAGTTGTAAAGTGGAACTGAGGTAAAGTAGTTGTAAAGTGGAACTGAGGTAAAGTAGTTGTAAAGTGGAACTGAGGTAAAGTAGTTGTAAAGTGGAACTGAGGTAAAGTAGTTGTAAAGTGGAACTGAGGTAAAGTACTTGTAAAGTGGAACTGAGGTAAAGTAGTTGTAATTCATCACCCACAAGGCCTCTTAGATTTTGGGGACTATATCGAAACATAGAAGTAAATACAGAGTAGCTTCTATCCCTCCAGCGCATGAGAACTGATATTAAACACATAATTGTCAAAGATATTTAAATATTGCATGACAATAATTTTAAATACGCCAGTGGAGAAATAGATCGCTTCTCGGAAAGAGAATTTGGAGAGCTGAGTTCGAATTTGAGTCGAGGTGGTCATTTTAACTTTGGAAATATATGAACCTACCACTAGCTATAGTTTAAATTATAGATCATACTCAGTTTTCATTCTTGGTTTGCAATCATTCAAGGAGAAAGAGAATTCTGAGTTCGAAAACACCTATGTAGTATGTAATTCATGTATTTGTGATCCCAACTGCAGTAAGCATTTTTTAGTAAAGAAAGGTTTAAAAAGAAAGAGTTAACGTATAATAACCAAACAAATAATTTAACACTCGTAAACTCATTTTATTTTTTTTAATTTAAAAGAGACTATAATAAATTGCTCCATAGGTGATATCATGTGATATCCTATCTTAAGTATCAATTTTTTTGATTTTTTTCATATATCTGTAAACACTTTTCCAAAGGAATTACTTACATAAAGCAACATATTGCTTTAAAAATTAAATATCGTTAAAGAATTGTCAGAATTTATTTACTTAGAATCTTTTCATAGTACAGACAAATGCTAATGAAATAGTTATAACCAAACAATGGCCGAAAAGTCATGAAGTTTATAAATTCGATCTTGTACCTAATTTAATTTGATTTAGGTGTATGATGTTTAACGTGATTTAGTTGTATGTCATGGACATTTGATCCAGCTTAATGTCAATGTAGATAAACCCAAAAATATTTTATCGACAAAACGTTGTTATCCAAATGCAATAAAACATATTATATAGATACACACACACACACGTGATTATGTGTGTGTATATGTCTATGTTTGGTTAGATATGACTGATAAGGAATATATTTGAGAGTTTTTATTTTCTTGTGGTTTTACATCCTTTCTTTCCTCAGGAAATATTGTGTGGAGAAATAGTCAAACGTATTAATTTTCACGAAACTTTTCATCTAAAACTTGAGCCATTTGCATAATGTTGACTATTTTCAAAATCCAAATATTCGCGCGAAAATAAATGTCATGAACAAAAAAATGTAAGAAGCAAGAAAAAAATATTCCATGCCCGTCATATTTAAGGCAATATGAATAAAAGAATGATTGCTGCCGACATGCTTTATCTATCTGTTTAAAAATAATATATTAGTGAGAGAAAGTGAAATATTCACTTTCAAGAATATATTCTTCACGTTATTTTCGTGTTGTTGCCAAATGCATTTTAAAGTTTTAAAAGGTTTCATGTGTCGAATTTATATGAAATATTTTCGAAAACTGATTTGAACAAAGGTTCTTGTATATGGATTCCAATTCGGCCAATATTCTGATTGATTCCTCTGAATGGAGTCTCACAGATGACAGCACATACATGAATCAGGCTATAACTTGTTTACCAGCCTACCCTTGCCCCCGTCCCTGTACAATTTTCTAGAAATGTCTCGATAAGAGCATAAAAACTTACATTTTCGAAACCTTCCGAAATAGATTTGGATTCTCGAATGCAGACAATAATAAGCACTTAACTAAGTTTGTATTTCTAATATGGTTTTATATCCTACCACCTATATACATTGGTATTTAGAATTAAATGCATTCGCCTGGCGACATTTGTTTTACTCATCTCACTCCATGCAATGTAATGCAATCCAGTAAGATGGAAGGTGTTACTGAGAGTGAAAGGAGCAATAAAAACAACAAGGAGACAGACGATGGCGATTGACATTGCATATACATTTTTGACCATTGTAGCTGACAGAAAAACAAAAAGCTGTAAGAGATTTTGACGAGCGAAATCTGCGCGGAAAGACAATATTAGCATCGGATTTATGGTTAAAACAGCGAAACGATAAGACATAACATATCTTAAATTTGTGTCGATGTAACAGAAAAGAAAGCTCATTCGTATATGCTCGCATGCATATATATATATATATATATATATATATATATATATATATATATTCTTAGCATAATGAGAAGCCACGTATACTTTCTTAATATGTATATAATATAGAAAAAACAACTGAAATTTGCAAATTGAAAAAAAATTATTTTTTTGTGAAAGTATTTATTTATATTTTTATATATATATATATATATATATATATATATATATATATATATATATATATATATATATATATATATATATATATTCAAGAAAATAGTTTAACATGTAACTAGAATATTGAAGAATATTTATTTAGAGAAACTTTCCTTGTCTCAAAGTTCGATAAGTTCCAAAACTTACACTGAGGTCGATATAGATGTAGCTATACCAGTATATGCCTCGCATCTGACTTAAGTGGGAGAATTATTTCCGTTTTATGCAAAACAATGTCTCAGATTTATATATGCTTAAAATGCAATCTGACTGATTGATTGGGATCAATCATTTTAATTTTTGTCAAACATTGTTCATCATAAAATTCTGTTGTCATAAATTGGGAGAGTCAGATTTCAGTCCGCGTGGCTAATGACAACAAACTGTTAAATATTTCTTGGATAATTTTATTTTAATAATTGTTTTGGGAGTAGAATCTACCCGGTATTATTTAGTGTATATATATATATATATATATATATATATATATATATATATATATATATATATATATATATATATATTTATATATATATATATGTATATATATATATATATATATATATATAGAGAGAGAGAGAGAGAGAGAGAAAGAGAGATAGATAGATAGATAGATAGATAGATAAGACTATAGTGAGATAGATAATAGATAGATAGATATATAGATAAGACTATAATGAGATAGATAGATAGACAGATATATAGATAGATAGATAGATAGATAGATAGATAGATAGATAGATAAGACTAAATTGAGATAGATAGATAGATAGATAAGACTATACTGAGATAGATAGATAGATAAGACTATACTGTGATAGATAGATAGATAGATAGAAACATAGATAGATAGATAGATAGATAGATAGATAGATAGATAGATAGATAGAAACATAGATAAAGACTATACAGAGATAGATAGATAGATAGATAGTTAGATAAAGACTATACTGAGATAGATAGATAGATAGATAAGACTATACTGAGATAGATAGATAGACTGATAGATAAGTCTATACTGAGATAGATAGATAGATAGATAGATAGATAGATAGATAGATAGATAAGACTATACTGAGATAGATAGATAGATAGATAGATAGATAGATAGATAGATAGATAGATATATAAGACTATACTGAGATAGATAGATAGATAAGACTATACTGAGATAGATAGATAGATAGATAGATAGATAGATAGATAGATAGAGAAGATTATACTGAGATAGATAGATAGATAGATAGATAGATAGATAGATAGATAGATAGATAGATAGATAGATAGATAGATAGATAGATAGATAGATAGATAATACATTACCTTTCCATATTTCTGAGAGGAGATATTGTAACTATTTACATTTATATTTACTGTTGTTCTAATCATTATCGGCATATTAACGACTTTTCGGCCGTTGTACTTTCCGTTCTTCTAATTTCGAACCGAAACTAAATTTAGAACAGTCTAACCCGGTGAACGAAATAAAGGGATCAGTTTGAAATTCCAATCACCTGAAGAAGGCCGGAGAGTACAACGACAGAAGTGCCGTTAATATGACAAGGAATGTGAGGACAACATTGCGAAAAATGTAGTGTAAATACATTTTACATACTTAAGGATTTCAGCGGGATTCGTGCTGTCTTTCATTATACGCTACGACAACGAGAATTAGAAATCTCCTTCACGGTTTGAAGCGTTCAGCCGAAATCTATAACTTTAGCAGTGATTTCAAGATGTTAAGATGTATGACATTTTAAATTTGCTCATTAAAAACACTCCACCTGCCTTTCACAACTCCAAATAACACGCCTGGTCGAATAATTGATTGAATCGTTTTCTACAAATTAGCAAGATATATAAAGGCAGAAAATATTATTAGATTGTAGTAATTTTTGAAATTTGTATATTAATAATTTGGCGATGCACGCCTTAATAATTAATCCGTATCTGCGATGAGAAGATGTGGATTCCTACCTTTCAAAAAATTATTTACGGGTTAATGAATGCAATAGATGCAAATAAAAATGGAAACTCGGCTCTTCGATTAATTATTCCAAGATATTATCTATTATACCACCAGGGCATCCGGGCTTCCTGCACCTAGCGGTCATTTATCTAGGAACAGATCGGGGTCGACGTTGCTTAATTTAGGTGATCGTACGTTTACCGATGTATTAATATGATATGGCCAGAAGGTAACATGTCTGATATAGGGTTAATACATAAGTAAGAATTATAGAGAAGTAATTATTTGTCTGCCTACGAAAGGACTAATTATTATTATAAGCATAAGAAGAGAAACATTATTTCCTCATCAGCCAATTCCATTTTGTGTTAATTTTTCTTTTGTCCATTTAACACTGACAACAGTTTTCGACAATGCAATGTACACGCTTTACATTCAGTTAGGTAAATCAATAGATGTCGCTATTTCTGCGATCTTTCAGTGAATTTAACTTCGCCTTTCAGAATTGGATGATAAGCAATGCTCTTCTGATCCTGTAAGTTATTTCTGAATACAAGAAAGGATTTATGTAATGCATCTACAGAACATTAGTCAATGCGACCAACGGGGCAAAGATGCATTTAGAAGTGGACGACAGCGATTGATACCTGAAAAGAAACATTGCTCCGCCTTCTGACATGACAGAAAATACAGACGATGAAAAATTGAGAGATCTTTTATTTGTCATTAAGGTCAACTAGCTTTTCTATAAACGTAAAGAAATTATCATTTACGCTATTTGGTGTGTTCGGACTGTTATCCTAATCTTTTTTGCCATATTCACGACGTTTCGGCTGTTGTAATCTCTTGGCCTTCTTCGGGTGATTGAAATTTCGAAACGAAGCCTTTATTTTGTTCCCTTTAGATTTGTAATTCCGAAAAATTCATACACTGATGTGCTCAAGGACACATAGTCCAGTTGATAAAAGCATTGGTAATCCAACGACTCGGCCGAAAGTTTTGCCATTCATTAAATATATACGGTGTAACTACGGCAGTGGGGAAGTAAAACTTAGAGAGGTAAGTTAAAGGGAAATAACTGATACTCATAACCGGAAGAGGCATGACACGTGGATGAAATAAAGGGTTCTAAATTCCAATCAAAATACATCATCGGAAACATCGTGAATATGACAACCAAGATGAGGATAAAAATTCGATCTAATTACAATACTTCATCTCAGAAATATTGACAGAGAAAAAATGTCCAAGTTCAGAATGGATTGTACTTGGATATCCCATATGACTTATTATTATATTTAAACACTTCATTACTTGTATATTTAGAAAGTATTTAAAAAATTGCCTGAGTAGGTTTGCATTTTTAAAATTGATGTTTCATTGTTGATTAACGGATATCACTAATTAATAATATATACTTTGTTTATATACATATGTTTTATACTTTTCCAACGTTACGTGTATTATTCGTTTATGGTTCCAGTCTACTTGACTAATTGGCAAGTATTACATTCTTGAAGTTACCCCGTATATATTTAATGAACTTACACCATGTCCTCGATTATATGGTGATTTTCAAAAGCCGCACAAGTTAGAGGGTAAGAATGATGTAACTGCGCAAAGGAAGATAATGTGTTGCACATTATATGCATATGTAATTTAGATAACTGTTTACCATAAATGTGAAGAGGCTAACATTGTAGAGGTCAGCGAAGCATTCACTTGGGTCTATGCTCCTCAAAGATATAATCTTGTGGGAGAAGGTGTCTGTGTGGAATTTAATTCTTCCCCCAAAAATATCAAGTGAACGGAGATGATTTGCCGTCTGGTATTTGGTATGGTGGGTCCTAATTATGAAGGTCTGACGTGGGGTAATTAATGAATATATCTCGGCAGATCGTTTGACGTAATAATAGCAATAGTTTGAGTACTGAGCTGTTACGTGACATCACTTCTCCTTTACGGTAGTGAATGTAAGTCGGTCTCTTCAAAGATGTAGAAGAGAATTGAGTCGACGAAGATGTGGTTCAAATGTAGAATGCTGAGGATATCATGGAGCGAGAGTGCGAGGAAGTATGAGGTCTTGGAGAGGATACAAACAAGGAGGAGGCAGGCAAAGTTTCTGGGAAACGCAATGAGAAAGGAGGGTTTGGAAAAACTTATACTCACGGGTCGAATAGAGGGAAAGAGAGACAAGGGAAACTAACGCGTGATATACCTGGCGGGCCTAAGCAAGTGGATGACAGAACGTGATCTGAAGGAGGTGAAAGAGAAAGGAAAGTTACTGAGAGCGACAAGGGATAGTGGGAAGTGGAGAGCCATGATCGCCTATGTCCTGAAAGGACACGGCACATAAAAAGAAAATAAGTAAGGATATCACTAGAAACATTGTGAGTATATCAGCAACATTTCATTTGTTCAAAAGCGGTTGCAGAGTGGAAAATACGTCATTATCTACAAGACCGTGTAATCGATTTTCAGTTCTGTCAATGCTGGAGAGTTATCACCCAACAGCACCCGATCAGACTTACCACTAGTAATATGTTCTTGTAGTGACCTGATTTTTGTAAAGATATAATACTGCAGTTGAAGATTTAGAAGGAAGTGACCATTTTCTCATTATTGCTAGTGAGAGTATGGGTTCTGCTTGAGGTCGGGAGAGAGCCTGAGACGCAACAGTTATGCAAGTCGATCCATTACGAGAAATGCGATTCAATGCAATTCGTTAGAGAGTGCGAAACTATATGAGGAGAAAATACATGAGTAAGAAGCGGGAGCAATATAAAAAAGAAAGAATTCAAAGACAGGAGATAATGATTTGAATTGCATTTAAAATGTTCAAGATCAATGTTGACTGGAAAACAAGGTGTCAGCAGAGAGTTCTATATACAAGAAGGTCGAGAGAAGAAAATGTTATCATAGAACCTAAGACATTTTTTTACTCTATATGTAAGCGTTTGATTTGTCAGTATATTTATGCATATGCGATAACCTCACACACAATAGTCAGTGCTGATATATAATGTAAGGAGTATATATTTTATTTATTAATTACCCTTCTGTATATATATATATATTTTCTCTCTTTCTCTTTTTTTCTTTTTTTCTTTATATACTTCTTTGTCCATCCCACTTCCTAAATCAAGATATAACTTCCGTTTACAGATTATAGTGTCAATGTCTAGATTTCAGCGAAAATTTAAATTTGAAACAATAGAAATGCTACATCTAACTCAATGCTGTCTCTCTACCCACCTACATTTCCCCCACTTCGTGTGTTTCCTTATTATTGCCCGTCATAAATGTGTAAATTTATTTTCATTTTTTCATTTCAACATTTGGAAATAAATCTGATGATCCACTGTCCTTTAAAAGGGCTGTGGTGAAATAATTTATTATATGAAACCTTAAAGCAATCTGTTTTTATTTAAATTATGTATATATATATATATATATATATATATATATATATATATATATATATATATATGTATATATATATGTATGTATGTGTGTGTGTGTGTGTGTGTGTGTGTGTGTGTGTGTGTGTGTGTGGATAATGAGGAAATAAAAAGTTATCTTAGCCGACGCGTTTTCTCGTTTTCCTTGGTTCTTTATTCAAGGATTTTATTTTGTATATGAAGTATTTATATACAATCGCAAAAATGTTGGTTTTCCAAGAAATTTAAGTTTAGAAACGCTCATCAATATTCATCAGTTTAGCTATATATATATATATATATATATATATATATATATATATATATATATATATATATATATATATATATATATATATACGGCTTCTTTAAACCTTTTTCCACTGTATTTATCTTGATTTGTATCAATTCCCTTTTCGATTCTAAGTAGTTTAATTACTTTTCTTTTCACTAGGTACCTAATTTCACTAGTGACTTGCTAGCTTCACCCCGTAATCTATATTTGTAAAACGTTTTCGTGTGTTGTGCCCAGTTGTCGTGATTTGACAGCCTTTCTAAAACTTTGTTTTCTTCAATCCCATGTGTCGTATTATTGTTCAATTATATCTGACTATATTTAAGTTATGTTCTTAACCCATATATTTTAATTGTTTATATTACAGATAGAGCTAGATTTGTTAGTATCCTATGCTTGATTTTGTCAGTATCTAATTCTCCTGCCTTATTGCTGAGTGGAATTGGAACTATCACCGTAGATTTTAATAAAGGTTTAAGTCCAGAAATCAGTAGGTTACCTCATAAAGGCCGAATGGCACAACGACCGATAAAGTCTGTTATGTACACAACAAAGTGCGGGTAACATAACACAAACAACAAGTAAACCATAAATTAAACTCTTAAACCACGAGACACGTAAATTATTATAGTTTTGCCTGCACTACATGCACTAGTGAGGCACCATTATTCAGTGTGTCCAAGACAGGATAGATCCAGGAATATAATAATATCTTAAACTTGATTGAATTCAAAATTCTTCCCTTCCTGTATTTGCCTTTTATTTATCCCTGCTTTTTAATTAATAACCAAGATGAATTCATAATTTTCCCCAGATATATCAAGGAGAAATAAACGAACGAGACTCAATCTGAATTTGAAACATGAACGCTGATGTCATATTCCACACTATTAATCATTATGCTACAAGCATATCCACTTCAAAACTTAATGCATCCAAACGCATTGGTACATAAGTTATTCAATCAAACATGATAACATTAAATTCAAAATCAATGTACGCAACATAAATATCGAATGTTGATCCCGCTTATTACATTTTCCAGATATATATATATATATATATATATATATATATATATATATATATATATATATATATATATATATATATATATATATATAATATTTTGTTAGCTTCCAAGTGCATATGGTTATAACTTCTAAAGTATCTTCCATATTTCACACTTGCGTTAAGAATTCATAGTACAGAGATTCATTTATTCATATCGGAATTAACATATATTTCTAAAATAATCCACGCATTTTAAATAATTCCACGCTCATTTCTCTATATTGACGTAGAGGAACAAACATAAATGCACATAGGAAATATATGAAACGTACAGTAATCCAAAGAAATATATTTTTTAAAAAAGGCTGTCAATTGAATAGAGGAATTCTAGGGAAAAAAAGCCTTCTAATGCAAAAGCGGCAGAGTCGATATAAGCACAATGAATAGAAGCCAAGTGAAACAGAGTGCGGGCTCTGTTTCATTACCTAATGCGATCACTCAACCTTGAAATTGTTTAAACAATTCATTCACGTAAAATTGGCTGGTTCCTGCAGAGTGAGAAAATTAATTTGACGCCATTTTGATGAAAGAGGTGGTTGATGGCCGTTGTACCATCTCCAGTCACTGAGCGGGTGGGCTTCGGGCCAGATAGGCCGGGAGGAATGCGCAAACTAGTTGGTGCAGGAAAAGGCATGACTGGAACTCTTTCAATTCATACTTTGTTCGGTCTATGCTCTACGGTTTTATTCAAGACAAGGAAATTGTTATGTGTCATACCCGTAATGCTTAATAGCAATAATAATAATAATAATAATAATAATAATAATGATATATATATATATATATATATATATATATATATATATATATATATATATATATATATATATATATATATATATATATATATATATATATATGTGTGTGGGGGGGTGGATTGAATAAAGCTCTTGATAAACATTCATGTGATTTCAGTGAAGGCAAAATACACAGGAAGGAAACATAAAAATTTGGCGGGTTCTTTAAATGCGACCTGCCGCAATCCATGAACTTCGTGCAGCAATGACTGGGCATTTTATCAGTTCACTCGGTTTGCAAATCCTTTAAGGTGAGATCTCTCACGACCGTAAATGAAAATCTCTTTTCAAAAGAATAATAATCATGACTAAAGTTTTTAAACCGCTGTGGATAAAGTACTGCTCAGGAGGGATATCTATGTACTTATCCGTTACGTCATGCCAATAATACACCTAAATATATCTCGAAATATTCTTTGATCAGACTGTGCTTGCTTTCCACTGGGTAAAAATGAAATAAGCTTTAGCTCCACCTTTATTCTTTCTTTGTGTCTTGCCAACCACCATTTCTCTTCAATGTATTTGTTTTAAGTGAAATTAATTGCGTAGGGTTTAGATTCAAAGGTGTCTCTCTTCTAAGCCGGTTGCAACCTAAGACTATAAGACACAATACATACATACATACATAAATATATATATATATATATATATATATATATATATATATATATATATATATATATAGATAGATAGATAGATAGATAGATAGATAGATAAATAGATAGATAGAGAGAGAGGGAGAGAGAGTATCTAAGCAAAAGCAGAAAAGTGTAAAAACATAGGTTAGAGGTTAGGTGTGTATATTCATAATTGTCTAGAGGCAACATCATGTACAGACATGTCACTATTGCTTCCGATTAAGATTGTATTCATAAGATACAATGAAATAAAATAGAAAGATATATGTAATCCATCAATGGGTTAATTTTAGATTTTATGCTCTACTTTTTATCGAACATTATCGAAAATAAATGCTACATAGAAGTTAAAATAATTTCCTAAAGAGGCACAGGGGAATTCATCCACTCGTCCACTTTTCCTTAAAGAAGTCACTGATGTAAATCAGACACTAATTAACAATGGTTTTCCTAACGACATCATCGACCACCAGATTAGACTAATTTTCTATAGTAACTAATATCGATAATGACTATGCAGATATAAACAATGACATTAACCTGTTCAGGCAAAAGCCAAATATATATAAAGTATAAGGATGACAAATTTTCTCTTATAAATATTATAAAGGAATACACAGCCCCAGTCGACCTGAACAAGAAAATTAAATTAATTATGTATTACAAAAATTTAAAACCAGATAAACTTATAAAAAATAACACATCTTCAAAATCAAAACTACAAAGAACCAGCATTATTTACGAGTTCAAATCCACCTTAAAGCCCTAAGTTCTTGATCGGACCAAAGTCATGAATAATTACACTATCTATACTTACCCGACAATATCTCGGTTAAGACCCATTTAAACATACACAAAACCTACCAAACTCTATCTGAAACTTACTCGTAGAAAATACAATAGCCTCATCTACATATAAAAAAATGATTTAAAATTATGGAAGCCTTAATATTACAAAAGGAAAAGCCAACACTCAAGGATATTAACTATGAACACGGCCACAATATGCTGGCCGTATTCGGAGAATAAAATATTCCTATATCTTTAAACACATACATAAAAAAACAAAAAAATTAGTTAAAAAATCGCCCTTTAACGCAATCGTCAGGACATGCTGTGGGTTGGTTTATTTTGTTTTACGGCATATCGACCGCCATGGGTTATTTAATACCGACAAGACTTTTTTGGGATAGGTTCTTATCAATAGAATATCTACTCTTTGTAAGAAATCAGTTTGGGGATTCGGTTCTATTGACATATTTTTATATAGACGGTTTTTGTCGACAGTCAAATGTATTGCTGTTAATATTTTTTTCACAAAAATGTTTACCTGATACTTTTTTCTTCAAAAATGTATTGCTTGCAATATTTTTTTTCAAAAATTGATTGCTGATATTTTTAAAATAAAAATTTATTTTTACAATTTCATAATGTTTTAACCACAGTTTGGTGGTTAACTATTTCCCCATAGCTGGGACACTAACAAGTGGACCTGGGAAAAGCAGCAATTAAGAGGGGGTTCCACGCTCCTCAAAACCTCCTGATCAGAGGTCATGCTCCCGGATGTAGTTTATCATCATACCCAAGACGTATGTCTGTTCATAGCTTGAATATTTTTATGTTTATCAATGGGTCATTATGGTTAGCAAGTATTTCCGGATTATTGAGTTACCCTCACGATTATTGGATATGCGGGAAAGGTTATATTTTAAATTCTCCTAAACGTTATTTAGTTGAAATAAATTATCCACAAAAATACGGTTATTTCATTGGTATTGTATAGTGTTGTGTGTTAAATAATATCTCATTATTTCTTATTGATTACTTAGAATATATTGTATTGATTCATTAATTATTCGCTGTTGATTATTATTATTATTATTATTATTATTATTATTATTATTATTATTATTATTACTAATACTACTACTACTACTACTAATAATAATAATAATAATAATTATAATAATAATAATGGGCCGAATAGTTAGAACGTTCACATTCTGACAGTGAGACCCGGGTTCGAATCTCACCATAGTCAATTTGTCAAGAAGGCGACTTCCTGTTGTTATTGGACTGGAGGGGTCGATCCCTGCATGTGGCACCTTTGGAAAGTGTCTGAAAACCATACCACGGTCTGACCCAATCCGTGTGAGTGAAATTGGGTAGACGGAACACGTGGGTGCCGTCGATAGGTATTCTAGCACGAAGTCACAAGTCATTGTGGCCGAGGCCTTATTCAAATTGTTGATCACGCTAGATAACACGCTCTTTCCCCGGAATTGTAACAAAGGTCTGCTCAGCATAGTTACAGTGTAAACCGCAGGTGAGCTTTGTGGGTGTTGAATAAACCCAAATTCGCCTGAGCATGCATCTGTAGTAGGAATTGGCTAGCTGCACTAGTAGACGGTTATACTCGAATATGAGTGGCCAGCTATATACATTATTATTATTATTATTATTATTATTATTATTATTATTATTATTATTAGATTTACTAATGTGGTTATGTGTCTATTTATACAGCTTGTTAATCTGTTCACTATGCATTTCAATTTTTTCATTATTATTTTGTCTTGCAATCATATCTTTACCAGCTGTATTGGCTGGATCTCCACCGTGCATCGCGGACGGACAAAAGAACGAATATAAACAACTGGACCATTGGAGACAATCAACGATGAGGCCGTCTTCCATCGTGCGGCCACGCACATCGAGTCAATCTATCACCTCGCTCGCAGTTCAGATTGTTTTCTTTCTCATTTCTTTTTCTAGGTCGAACCAACACCGAATTGATTGATTGCCCACTCTTATCTCTCAGAGATAATGTTTCTAAAAAGAAAAAGCAAATAAACGAAAACGATTGGTCATAATTTCTGTCTCAAATGAATACAATTTTATTGCCACATTTTAAACATCGTTTTACATGGAGCAATCAATAAAAAATATTAAAGTTGTATTGGATTGAATTTTATAATGTTCTTTCTCTACTCTATAATATCTTTCATTTTGTTATGTTCTATGTCATATTCTTTCAGCTGATAAGTGGTCATGGTTCTCCATACCTTCCTCTCTTTTGGAAAGTTTCTCTCTTCAAATCATTTGATCTTTATTCTGTTATTCGTTTATGCATGCATTTTAGCTCACTTGACATTTGTTTATACTTCTGTTTCTTTATGTCATGTGAGTGTTACATTCTCCAAGACGTCTTTTCTCTTGATGTGTAATTTTATCTTCTCTTTCTGTGTGCAAATATCAGGGTCTTTGTATTTGAAATTTTTCTGTGCTTGGTACTCTCGATAATCTTAAGTAGATATATAACTCTGAAGTTTCAAGTTGCTTTTATTTCTTTATCATATATGATATTGTAAGTTACATAGTCATTAAGCACCTTCTTACTTGATTGTAACGCGATTATCTCATCTCTTAATCCAAATCTTTCTTGCTGAAAGTTATCTGTTGTTCTGTGTCTATCCTTATATGCCTTCGGTTTTTTACGATACAGTTTCATTGTCAGATACTATACTAATCAGATGCTTAAATTTTGTACTTGATAGACTTTATGACATGAACATTACGGCGATCATAGAATCAGCTGACTCTTTCGTAAGCACTTTTTGATTCTCTTTTATATCTATTTTCTTTAGTTCTATTCTGTCTTATGATAGGAAATAGTAATACTTCTTAATAATCCGTTGATATCTAAAATTAACATCATCTAATAAATGTTCCATATGTATGACTCTAGATGAAACTTTCCTACAAGAAGCCAGACACCAAGAATCAATCATAAAATTTAATATATTGAACTAATACTAAACACTTGAAGTGCCTCGTTGTATTTATCAGTTATAAGAAATATATTATGTGAGATAAAGAAAATTGAACAGAAAGTAAGTTAAGCTACGGGTATTTTTACTCAACATCAGAAAGCTGTTACATAACGAAAAATGTTCTGACATAGTCTCGTCAGAACGAGACTTTCATATGGATGTCATGAATGGCCCAGATTTCGTTTAAAGATATCTAAACTGTCAGTTTTAGACAACGAATTTATCAGACAAATGATTAAAAATGGCTTCGTTTGTTGCTGCAGAATCACGTACAAAGAACTGTAACAAGAAACACAAACCACGTCAATTTAGGACTCACAATAACGGGATCAATTAAAAGGAATAGTACTGGCAAATGTAATAGAAAATTTTCACATAATCATCGTCATTTCAGACAAATTATTAGGAAGATAGGTTTCATCAGAGCAAATAGCACTGGCAGTTAATGAACTTGAGAAACATATTTTCCTGAAAAATGGTTTCCAGTGTTATATTTTATATATTTCATCCGAAATTAGAAGTGAATCATCGGTTAATGAATTCATAATGCTTCCTCTAAGGAAGTGGATAATATTGCTTTTACCATATGGTAATTATGACATATGATATGATTTGAGTTCTTAAAGTCTTCTTGAAAAAAAAGTATAAATAAATGATCCGCTTTGTGAGGGTGGAATGTTGTTGGAATGTTGTCCATTATATATATATATATGTTAAATAAAAAGAGACCACTTTAAGGTTCCATGTAATAAATTATTTCACCACAGCCCTTTTAAAGGACCGCGGATCATCAGACTTTACTTCCATAGTTTGAAACGAAAAATGAAAAGAAATTTACACATTTTTTACGGGCAGTACTAAGTATATGTAAATTAACGAAGTGAGGAAGTGAGGGTGGAAAGTTACATGATTGAGTTAGATGTAACATTTCTATTCTTTCAAATTTAAATTGTTTGAGGAAATCCAAACATTGACACATTAAATCGGTTAACTTAACGGAAGTTATATATTGATATGAAAGGGGAGAGGGGAAAAGGCATAAAGAGAAAAACAGAGAAAGAAGTTATGAGAGAAAGTGTCATTAACTTTCTTTGGAATGAAAGGCCCGAAATAGGCGCTGTTGTCTTGCTTTACTTTGAGAGTTCATAAATATTATAATGTTTGATATAAGTTTGAATGTTTGGGTCTACCCATACGGATTACCTAGTTTTTCGTAAAGTAGATATATATATATATATATATATATATATATATATATATATATATATATATATATATGTATGTATGTATGTGTGTGTGTGTGTGTGTATGTCTGTCTCTGTGTGTGTGTGTGTGTGTGTGTGTTATTTATAAGTTTGATTTGATCAGGAACACAGTCATTTAATGTTGATTTGAACTCGTAAATAATGTGGTACTTTGTTGGTTTGATTTTGAAGATGTGTTATTTCATTATGATAAGCTTACCTATTTTTTATTTTAAAAGTGATAATTAATTTGATTTACTTGTTCAGGTCGACTGGGGCTGTGCATTCCTTTATAATATTTTTAAGAGAAAATTTGTCTTCCTCATAGTTGACATATATTTGGCTTTTGCCTGAACATGTTAATGTTATTGTTTATATCTATATAGTCATTATCAGTATTAGCTACTTTAGAAAAATACTCTAATCTGGTGGTCGATGAGGTAGTTAGGAAGACCATTGTTAATTAGTGTCTGTTTTACATCAGTGAGTTCTTTAAGGAAAAGTGGACGAGTCGGTGAATTCTCTTCTGCTTCTTTAGGAATTTTTTTTTAACTAGTATTTCGCATTTATTTTTTTAAATTGTTCGATACAAAGTAGAGCATAATATCTAAAAATAACCCATTGTTGGATTACATATATCTTTCTATTTTCTTTCATTGTATCTGATGAATATGCTCTTAACCGGAAGCAATAGTGACACGTCTAAACATGACGGCGCATCTAGACAATTATGAATATACACACGTAACTTCTAAAGTACGTTTTTTCACTTTTCTGCGTTAGCTTTCATTGTTTTTTTCACTCGTCAAATACGTACATACCAATAACATTTTGAAATTTTATCGCCCGCTCCTACTTAAACTTTTCAGTATAATGACACGCCACTTTAAAAAGTAAAAAGTAAATCATTCTTTTCATGAGTTACAGAATATCGCCTGATAATAGAACAAATTTAAGGTTTCGAAATGGAAATTTCCGTATCGCGATGAAAAACTATTCTTAAATATAAATATTATAATATATATATATATATATATATATATATATATATATATATATATATATATATATATATATATATATACTTTGTGTAACAGCAAAATTGTCCAAATCGTGTAACACCAAAGTTGTTCACTTGTTAGATTTAGATTGATATTAGAAATGATTAAACATATCTTACTGTGATACATAGATCTTTTTTTATAATACCCTAAAATTTTGAACAATAAGAATATATTTAGCTATAAGTTGAAATGGTGATCGCTCTTGCCGTTGTGGCCTCTTGATTCGGTTTTTCTCCCCACTGTTCCCTATTTTTTAAACTTATTCACGGTTCTCGTGATACTTCTTGTATAGACCATGAAGATAAAGATCAGATATGAATTTTGGTAACATTAGCGAAGGCTTTAATGATATCTTTCCCCTCACAATTGCTCAGTTGGGTAGCTATGGTGGAGCTAACACAAAACTATTTTAGGTCAATATCTCAAAGGGATTTTCAGGAATTCTTACCGGAAAATGGTGTCAAGATGCCTAAACGTCTTATCTGTAAATCTGGAAAAAAGATACCCAAATTGTTTAAGTGTTGTTTAGATATTAATAATTTTGTGAGATGCAAAATTATTCCATGCTGTTACACGATTTGGACAATTTTGCTGTTACACCCGGTACATACGTATGTAGGTATGTGTGAAAATACGTTAAAAATATTTAATGAGCACACTTCATTGAACCTTTAATGGGTCCACGTCATTGAATATTTAATGGGATCACGTCATTGAACATTTAATGGGACCACGTCATTGAACATTTAATGGGATCACGTCATTGCACATTTAATGGGATCACGTCATTGCACATTTAATGGGATCACGTCATTGAAAAGTGCGAAAATGTTGAATGAATATTCCGGAAACTTGAACAACAATGTTTTCAAAAAATTCTCCAATTATAAACAGGAAGAAAATTATTTGAAAATCTCACAAAAAGATTTGTTTTAAATTTATACAGTAATGCGCAAAGAGAATCGTACCGAGAAACAAGAAAGCCGTTGTCAGTTTAGACATAAAAAACTATAAAATATTAAGAATATAGGCTGTAGACATAAAAGGCAACAAAACTCAAGCATATAGCATCACAATTAGAAAGGGATAAAGGTGTACATGAAAATTTGTTTCTCAATTGTAACAGTAAGCCTTCAGTAATCATACCAACATTCATATCTGGCAGATGAATGAAAAGCTACATTTGATTGACCTAATGGTTTGTTTAGACATTGAACTCTTTTATATAGGAATAAAGTGTCACTTCTGAGACTGGTGTTTGAACATAGATCGCCAATAAACAAACACAGGGGATCTCATTAAACTAGGTAGATCACGTGACCATAGAGAAAACGTATATATAAAGGAAGGGGCGCGACGTCTAGCTTTGTCCGCTATTTCTAGTTTATCCTCTCTATTATATGTTTGCACTATTTTTCCTCTATCCTCTATTCTATTCGGGCCGCTATTCTCTTCTCAATAGACGAAGTACTATTAATACGAGTATTATTCCAAAACCTCTGACAACCTTATTGTTCAACAGCGTATTATAATTGGTATCTGCGATTACATAGTGTTCTACGTTGACATAGACGAGGTCTCAAGCAAGTATACTTTGTCAGCACAACAGTGGCAACAATTGATCGTTTTGACGACATAACACACCCTTCACCGTTTACAATAAAACAAGGGAATGCATTTCTGATTCCGGTTACTGTAAAATTATAATTCTGTTAAAGAAATTATGGTTTTATCAAAATAACCTCATATAATTATTTTACGGAGTTGGACAATTCATTAATAAGAAAAATTAAGCACAATAATATATTTATACAAGTATATGTTCTTTCAGTTTCTTCAAAAGTGAATATTGCCCGCTGTGTCAAAACAATTTCAAAGATATCAAGTTAATGAAATTAACCCCACACCCCAAACTCTCTCAATATCAATCGAAATGAATTCGATTAAGATACCTACATGAGAATATAAAGCAATAATTGAGCTAATTATATTTCTGGATAGTATCAAGAACAGAATCGGTATTAAATTCTCTTGATGGAATAATGACAAACATTAAAGATAGTCCATGTAAAATTATAATCCTTTCATTCATATATATATATTTATATATATATATATATGAAGAAATATAGTCTTAAAGTGTGCGATATTTATGGGATAAAGTGCTCAATATCAGAGATAGAGCGTGTGTAAATATAAAAGTGGACATGGAAGTCAGCACTTAGAGGCGACAGTCTGTTTCATGCTAGTGCAATCGTCGTTGCCTGAAGATTGCACTAGCATGAAACAGACTGTCGCCTCCAAGTGCTGACTTCCATGTCCACTTTTATATATTCATATATATATATATATATATATATATATATATATATATATATATATATATATATATATATATATATATATATATATATATATATATAGTGTGTATATGGAATATGGTATTTGACCTATCTGTTTAGAATACTTTGGCGAATAAACATCTATTTTACTCATTGACTTATGGAATTTGACAACTCAAAAATATATTATTATCAATATATGAATAACTAATCGCCATTTCTACTCCAACAGCTACTTCTCTCGCAGTTCCTGCCAATGATACACCCTTCTTCCTACTTACTTCCCTGTTAGCTATAATCTCCAAATATTCAAATGTAAAGTCAATCGACATCTTCTGATGCCTTGATCTCGATCCCTGTCCTTCTCTATATCCTTTACCCAAACACCACTCTTTACACTTTCTTCCACTCTCTGTAACCACCTGCGTGCTACTGGTACTCCCGCCTTGCTTGGGGTGAAATGCTTAAAAAAACTTTTATCACGTCACGACATGATTCTTGCTAACAACCATGGGCGTATGGGCACCTCATGTAATGCACTCATAGCAGAAATGATGTGTCTAGGCCAGGATAGTTTGACGGCGACCAATGTTTTTTCAGTTTGAATCAAAGTTTCTCTTTTCCTAGTTTGGTTGTCACTTCAAGGCAAGATAACACAGTCAGCCTTAATATTTAAATCGTAGCTTTCCCCGGGATATTCGTAAGAAAGTGAACAGATAGACACTAGCCGTAGTTCAAACTTGTTTTACCGATTATTAATTATGCTTCTTTGATTGTTACACTAGTCCCTTTATCTTTTTAATAATGCTATTTATTTGAAATATCAATTAACGCGATGTTTCTTTTATGGCGACATACGTATTTCCTGAAATAATACCAACAACAGTTGGTTAATACCAGTTTTATAGTGAAATACTTGACTTGCACATTAAAACCAGATATTGTATCTGTACGGTTAAGTAACAAAGAAGTAGTTTTGAAATGGTGTTCTATGAAAGTCGAATAACGCTCTACGGGCGTTGCTTCTCCTCACTTCCGTTTTTGGTCCCGTTTCTCTTCTCTTACACTTCTCAGTCGTCTGAATCCTCCAACTGTTGCGATATAAGACGTCTGTTTCTGAAGCTGCTGGTTTGATACCTTCTGTTTTCTCTGACGCGTTTGTAAACATATTTGGAACGAATGACTTCTCGTCTTACAAATGACAAATTCTCTCTACAGTATCTTTCAGTATACAGGCATTCCGCATGCGCCTGATATGGCCTATCCAGCGCATGCGCATTTAAGCAAGCAAAGTGTCCAGCCTTGCTATTCACGCGTGTTCCATCATGTTTCTTAGAAGTACGCTATATTGAACAGAATACACCATTGCTTATGTAGGTTTACGTCAAAATATGTAATTTAAGGACTAATTAATTTAAGTTTCGTTAAAATAAATATACAACTAATGAGACACGTTTTACGATAAACTACAATGTAGCAGCAGTTAGGGTCCAAGCTATGAGCAAATAGTGAAAACCCAAAACTGGGATGAAAACACTATCGAACTGTCGAAATAAATTTTTATATTGAAGGTGCCAGCAATACAATGCCATATTAGGGAAATTACCAGCAATATATTTTTTATAAAACAAATTACGAATGCTCCCAACAAAATTAAATTTCTGCATTAAATGGACCATAAAGAGTTTATATGCTGTTAAACAAACGAAAACAAAAACAAACAAAAAACTAATGAAGTACGAAATCTTCTCCACATTTTAGTGATCTGAAAAGAAAACAGGGTTAAATGAATTCATTTACTGTATATTTTCGCGTATAAGATGAACTTTAAATCCCCAAAATCACCCTTAAAAATTGGAAGTTGTCTTATATTACCAAACTAAAAAATGAAACGTTAAATTATGAGTGATGTTTCTCGTTAGGCTAACCTCGGTCTCGGTAGGCTAGCCTCGGTCTCGGTGCGATAACCAAAAACGTACACGAAAAGACTCACATCATTAAATAAACTGATAATAAAAAGTAATGAAATTATTTATTTTTTCAAAAGAGGATTATTCTGAAATAAATGTTCACTGGGAAGTAATTTCTCCGCGAAGTAAAGTCAAATGTTACAGAAAGCGAAGGCAAGGTTCCAGAATGGTGGGTGATTGGCCGGATTGCCTAGTGGGTGTGGTATCTTGACAGAGATGTATTGCCTTTGTTCGGGTTTTTGATATAATTCCAAAATGGCTTGAATTCAACAGAGGGTCTCGAGAAATCTGACGTGCAGATACGTCTCCCCCAACCAGGTTAGCGACAGACTAATCCACCGGGCGGATGGATGCAAAGCCAACGTGCGACATGCTTTCTTGTGGTGTCCTTCCTCCTAGTGTCTCTGAGAATCCAAGCTGCCACCACTTTCTGCTAATAAAGCAAATGAGAAAAAGAAATGTTGCTTTTCGTTGATTCCATTTTGTATCATAGCTTGAGGATACAGAGACGACACCGAGCCCAACATATTTTATTAAAATATGATAAGGAGGATGGTCTACGGGGTATAGTGTAAACTTGTGAGCCGGCGCAGTTCAAGAAATACTATTGCTGAACAGTAGGAGAAACGAGTGGGAACGATCTCCTTGTGATACCCATGCGAGATATTTTACTACAGATTTTATCGGATCATATATTATTTGTATGTGGTTTGAACGGCTCGGCAAACCACGGAAAATTAGTTTTCTCATTAGTCAATAATTAGAGTTTTCTTTCGTAAAACATAGGACAGTTTTCTTTCTTTTCACCTGGTAGTTGAAAATATAAGTACCCGTGATTCATTGATATTAAAGTGAGACTTGATGAAGTTTCAAACAAAGTGATGACTATCATGTGGGGCATCAATAATTTCTGTTTTTTTGTGAACAAATAGTAATAACGAATATATTGTTATGGGACCTTACCTATAACGACAGTGTGAACTCTTCCTGGCACTATGAATACTGAAAGAGGGACGAGAAGGAATCGAGTCGAGCCAATAGTAGTTCACTCCAAATCAGACTGACAGTCATACTAACACCTTCAACAACTTGTATTATTATTCTGTGTAATATATCTTTATTATTTCTACTCTTGTGTTCGTGTTGTTCTTCATTGGTCCTAACCTTAGACCATAACATATATTAACACCACTACTAAGCATATGTGTAAAAAAAGACTAAATTTATAGTAAACTAAATGACCTTAGTTTTTACATCATTGTAGCAACGGACATAATTGATAAAAGATAAATTGGCCTCCTATATGTTGATTCAAGCCCTCATATAACAAGCATAATAAAGGACATATTTGGACCTCGTTTGGCCTGTTATACTCCACCTGATATATCCATCTGACCTGGCAACATTTGATTAATATAATTTGGATTGTTGCAAAGTATTTTGAAATGGAATTTTCTGTAATGAAAAAAAGATCCAAGAGATCGTCGTAAACATTTTCAGACAAA
The DNA here is from genome assembly GCA_964036315.1 of Acanthosepion esculentum. Classification (NCBI taxonomy): domain Eukaryota; kingdom Metazoa; phylum Mollusca; class Cephalopoda; order Sepiida; family Sepiidae; genus Acanthosepion; species Acanthosepion esculentum. The sequence goes on along the minus strand of OZ038489.1, from coordinate 101,439,016 downwards.
ACTCCGAGGAATTCCTTTCAAGAGCTATCGAAGAACAGCCTGATCAGTGACAACATGACCTTGCAAATAAATGGCTAATATACAGTGTGTCCCTAAAGTCTCTTTACAATTTGAAAAAATATATATATTACAAAGGGATTTGATGATATATTTTAATCAGATCTGTTCTCTGTAATCAGCAATTATCAAAGTTCACATTGCGTTTGTGTATATCATGTATCCTGCTCAGGAGAGACGTATTGTGAAATGAACCCCTAACATTTACAAACCGGTAGATGAAGAGATGACCCAATTCCCTAGCAACCTCGTTCACCAGATATCAATCCTTTGGGCTTCTTCCTATGAGCTTATGGTAAAGATACCGTGTAGCGAACAAAGATACACGACATCATTGATCTAAAGCAAAAGATTACTGATGCCATGGCCGCCAATGATGAAGCTATGCTACAGCGAGCATGGCAAGAAATCGATTTCTTCATTTCTTTCGTGTATCTATTGTTGCCCATACAGAGGAGTATTAAATTAGTTTAAAAAACTTAAAAATCTAATCATCATTGTGTAACAATTTCCAAATATTTGTCTGTTCATTTGATTCTGTAATATTTTTTTTCAAATATAGAGATTTTATGGACTACCTTTATAACAGAGTAAAATATAATTGTATTTTATTTTTTGAGGAATAAACATAACAATCAAAACGGAAATTTATTTTTGCCTCAAATTAATATATGCGTTGGGTTTGAATTTTTTAGGAGAGGGATTAGATCATGAATACAACTGTATTTATTGTATGCTTTAATTTTGTCAATGAAAAACTTGGAAGTACGACGAAGAGGACAAATAAACATATAGGCCGACAATTGTACCTTAATTTTGGCTTGATCTAGCTGGTGTAAAATAGAGGATTGCATGAAGAGTCCTGTGCCCATTGGAGAGATACACGGAGGCAAGCATTTTACCCGAATCTTTAGCAGTGGGTCGTACATAGTATTTCCACGTCAGGTCAAGTGTGAGTTTCAGGCCCAATAATCTTTCAAGGCATGGTGTATCTCATGGAGACAAAAGTTCATCGTTACGGGCGCTACTTCGAAGTTCGATTGGAGATCCTTCATTAGCATTGAATGTCGCCAGACAGTTTTTACCCCACTAGGTAGTTTGTGCTAGATCAGAAGAGAAATCAGTTGCCATTGTCTGCCCATCAAAACATTTGGAAGTACGCCCGTATATAGTCGCATCATCGGCATAGATTTTTTGCAAATCAACTGATTATATTCTGAGATGATTTATAGAGGGTTTGCCCGATGTGTGATCTTTGGAAGACACCAGCGTTGAGCGCTATGTCACCATAAGACTTGTCATTAATAACCATTGTTAGGATTTTTTTTATGATCGAGAAGACATTTCAAGTGATTATATACGTGGAGAGCTTGTGTAGTAAACCTTTGTGTAACACCTTGTCAAAGGCCTTCGAGATATTTAATGCTATGTTACTCTCGGTGGGTTTGTTTTCAAAAGCCTCTCAAATTTCCGTGAGTGACGGCAGTTAGTTTATCGGCAGTGGATCAGGCCGATCGAAACCTGTACTGCTCGTCGTTGAAATTGTTCTTTTCTATATATACAACGCCTTTCTTTTAGATTATGCCATGAAAAGGCTTACTGGTGATACAGTCGCATCATCGCCATATAATTTTTGCAAATCATCTGATTATATACTTAGATGATTTATTAAAATCAAAAAGACGGTTTGCCCGATGTGTGATCTTTGGAAGACGCCTGCATTTAGCGCTAGTTCACCAGAAGTCTTCCGTGAGTGACGGCAGTTAGTTTATCGGCATTGGATCAGGCCGATCGAAATCTTTACTGCTCGTCGCTGAAATTATTCTTTTCTATATTTACGACGCCTTTCTTTTAGATTATGGCCTGAAAAAGCTTACTGGTGATATTGAGGAAGTTGATGCCACAGCATTGGGAGCGGGGAGATCGCACACCCGTGTTCATCAAAACCGGACATACGTCAGACACCTTCCACAGCCATGAGAAAGATTTCTCCTTCAAGCTGCGGTTCAATAACTTCATAAGGATTGGCGATAATTCTTAAGGACAACTAATGGAATTATATCAGAACCAGTGGCTTTATTGGGGTCAAGATTTTGATAAGTCTAGAGAAGCCCTGTGCAATAATGGTAATATTACTGAGATTGTGTTCAGTGATACGTAGGATGTTGGATAGTGTATGATCGTTGTCGTCTAAGGTTGTGTCTGATGAAAGATTGAGGCGAGGATGTTCGTCTTGTATATCGAGAAAGTTATAACCTCTCTGTCATTTATAACCTCTGTTCATGAATCAGTTGTTGATCTTCCAGAATTCGCAGGATCCAATTTCATTATTTCAAAAGTTACCTGGACTGCTTTGCGTATGTCTCCTTGGTGTTTTCTCGAAGTTTTTGTAGTGACTGCTGGTAGTTCTGAGTTCAATAAGGTTCCAACTACAGCGTTCCTTGCGAGAGATTTTGACGTTCTGGTCCGCTTGAGCTATGGCTGCAGCGCATTGAGGGCTACATCTTAGGATTTTACTGGAATATTGGTGGGTATAAATCTCTATTCCAGTGTTACGGTCCAATATCCTCGCACCACTGTTATGGTCCAAGGTTAGGACCAAGGATGAACAACACGAACACGAGAGTAGGAATAACAAAGATATATTAAACAGAATAATAATAATACAAGAAGTTGAAGGTGTTAGTATGACTGTCAGTCTGGTTTAGAGTGAACTACTATTGTCTCGACTCGAATCCGTCTTGACTCGTTCCACTTCCGTTCTATCCGTCCCTCTTGAGATGCGCAGTCTTTATAGTATCAGGAAGAATTCCTTGTCGTTACAGGTAAGATCCCATAACATCCAGAAATATACATTCACAGACAATGGCAGCAGTTTTTGAAGAAGCATGAGATGGGAGCTTCTGTCATTTAGGATTGAAAGCTGCTGCATTCGTGTAGCGAAAAATGGCTCGATGGAACGGTATCGCAAAGGATGTCTTAGGTTTGACATCAATCAGAACACTGATTTCAAAATAGTCTGGCGTACCTGGGGGAAATTCGGCTAAGAATTTGTCAGGTCAGGAAGTTAGAAAAATATTGAGCAGTTTTACCTGATGTCCCAGGTTTACCTGATGTCTGATCAACATCAGTTTTGGTGGAGTAGTCTAACCTGACTCTTTGTGTTGAAGATTGAAGTCACCGCAGATATGGACTCTAGCCGAGGGAAAATGAATGAGGATATTGTCATTTTTCTCAGTTATTCGACCAAAGATTACAGTATCTTCATCCTGTGGGCGATAGAGTACAAAGACGAATGTGGTACTATGGATCAATGCCACACGGACACACATGTACGGGCGATCAGGTTCCTCATTTTTTGCGTCCCTGCCATAGGGGAACTCGTGATTAATGTAGGCTCCGATTCCATGACCGTGGAGATTTAGGTGATCCTCATTTGTTATGAAGTAGGAGTAGTCTGGGATTGTGAGCTCCTCTAGTAGGCTTAAGGAATTGATACCTGTTTCAGATATAACAGGAGTCCGGGATTGGACTGAAGAAGATGGAGATCAACTCCTGGAAATTTGGACCCTAAACCTTTCACGTGGGTGTAGGTGATGGCATATCAGGGGTTAACGTTTTTAGTTTGGGTTTGCTAGTTTTGTTCAGCTGTCTAATCATTCAGGCACAGAGGGGAACACATGGTTGAACCCTGACATAAACAATGTTATCTTTATTTATGTCCCGAATACACAGGCCAGTAGTAGTAATTCACACTGTTCAAAAGCAAGCAAACGACAAACAAATAAAACACACACACACACACACACACACACACACACATATATATATATATATATATATATATATATATATATATATACATACATATATATATATATATAATCATGTGGACAATTTAGACAAAATTTCCCTACTTATTTTCAATAAGAGCCTCTCATATTCACGAACAAGCTTTTTAGTATCCGTATTAAAGGAAGAGAGACAATTACCATGATAATACATATTCATTTATTCCGAGTACTTTCGACATTAGCATAATGTCATCATTAATGTATGTTTTATTTTCTAAGGCAAAATTTTTAATTGTGAAGTGAAAAACGCTAAGCGTATGTACTTTATGGTTTAAATTTCACGTCTGGAATCTCACGGTAGGTAACTAATTTTGAAATGTCCATATGTTAAAAAATTTAAAAAAATATTAGTTAAAAATGAGATATTTTAAATTATCTACTGTAAACATTTTATAGCATTTGTGCAGTATAGATAATTAATTTTATTAAGGTTTGTTTTCAATTTTATTATATACATAGCTTCAAGAATTTTTAGTTTATGTTTATTATTTTCATGAAAAAGTAGAATTGTATTTTCAACAAGTATTTTTTTCTAAATCGCGAATGTGGTCAGGTATGCTTTTGTAAATGCTGAAAATACAGGAACCTATTAAAAACAAATAAACAAAACTTGTGTAAATTATTCAATGTGACATGTCTTAAAGAAATCCTGCAGCCAAAATATACACCATTGATATATATATATATATATATATATATATATATATATATATATATATATATATATATGAATTAACCACAAATTTAACAACATAGATGTATATCGCTATAAATTAAGTCCTACCGACATTTCCCACACTTATACACCCACTTTCACAAATATATATACTTACGCACATCACACACACTTCCAAAGAACTAAAAGATAACATACACTTAACAGTTATATCCTATTGACAGAAACCAATAAAACTGTCAAAATGAGCAAGAAGGGATTTCTGAAAGTGAGGAATCTCGCATCCACTATCTTAAAATCAACTTGAAAGAGGTCGTTTGACTAACACAAGGGCGGACCAAAATTAACGCTAGAAACAAATGAAAACAGATAAAGTTCCCTTTCTTCAGAAACAGACATTCACTCCTGTAGTTTACTGCTACTAACAAGCAGGTATTTTTTACCTGATGATGGCCATGCTGGCCGAAAGAAGTCGAGGAACCTAATAGAAATAATAAAACCGCAAAATGTTAATATACAACCGAGTGTCACTGAAAAAGATATTTTTTTAAATAATTTTTATTGTTCAATATATATATATATATATATATATATATATATATATATATATATATATATATATATATATACGTAATTTGCAAATTGTTGTCCAAATGTATTTCTGTAGTAGAATAAGTAAGCACTTAAAAAATGTGTTACTTTTAGCATATTTTGCACTCTAGTACATTAACGCTATGCTTCAATACATACATTTATTTATGGAGTTACCTAAAGAAATTCCTAATTTACTTTAGTCTTGTTGTTAAACTTAGAAAAAAATAAAAAGAAGAAAAAACGCCTATAAAGCTAGGTTTTCGTAGTTCTTCCCTTTTACAGGAATTTTGAAGAATATTATTTTCATCATATTTTTAGAAGTTCTATGGCAGAAAAAAAGATCGTATTTCCTCTTGAATCAAACCGGGGAAGTGGTTAATATTAAGAGAGAAGGAAATTTAAAAAAAACGGTATCGTTTAATCTTTGATACTTTGTTATTGACTGCTTTTTTTATATATACATTAGAATGTGTCAGTGTGAATGTGCGTGGGCGTATATGCGTAGATGTTATTTTTTTGTGTACACATTGCGGTCTTTTAGAAAAAAAAGGAATGCCAGTAACTTTGAAGGAACATTACTAAATATTTCTTAGCTCTATACGGAGCATTTCGTTTTTATTGTTACGTTTTTCGTGCGTCTTTTAGCCAAAAAAAAAGAAAACAAAAGCAGTTTTCCCTAACATTCGCTACATTTACATATTTCAAAAACACTAAAGGAAGAGAGGTAGGAACAGTAAAACATATACATATTTAGTTACATAGGCACCATCCACACACGCACGCAGACATACACACACACATACACATACAAACGAATATATATATTTATATATATATATATATATATATATATATATATATATATATATATATATATACGTGTGTGTGTGTGTGTGTGTGAATTAAACACATAATATACTGAAACTTCCACTGTGTGTCGAAATCTGTGAAAGTTCCACAGAAATTATATTTATTCCAGATAATGAATGAATAAGCTGAAATTATATAAAGATTAAATTCTAAATAATAAGACTTAGTAGATAAAGCAAATACATTTTATTATTAAAATATATATATATTATATTATATATATTACATATATTATATATATATATATATATATATATATATATATATATATATATATATATATATATATATTTGCATATGTAATTTTTGAATATATCTATATATATACTTGTATATGAATTATTTTGGAAAATAATGAAAATAAAAGTAAAGGAGGACAAACTACAGCGCCTTCCTTAAGGAATTTAATAGAAATATTTAGAAACCTAGCAGAGAATTCGAAAGTACCAAAATAAAGTAAATAAACATAATATATCCAGAAGATTATTCAACCAAACATGCTCGAAGGAAGATATGCTGCATATATATATATATATATATATATATATATATATATATATATATATATATATATATATATGTCATCCACAGACAGACTGTTTCGCTGTTTCACAGCTCATCAGTGTGGCTAGACGTCCGGTTGCCTCTAGCTAGGATTGAAACCCCACTGAATTTGCGTCAGCCGGAACTTCTCCCACTAAGCCGTCACCGTACGGTACGGGATGAAGTTTCATTTTTAGATTCAGATAAACACACAGTGACTGACAGTGACTCAATTCTGTCGAAGAGTCGTGCAGTATTAGCTTAAATAGTCAGTGTTTACAAATTCACACCTCAAACCGGAGGGCTCAACCGAAAAATTAATTTTTCAGGATATATATATATATATATATATATATATATATATATATATATATATATATATAATAATACTGTTCCGTGTTTGGTTTCACACTCTGGTCATTAATGCTACATATATATATATATATATATATATATATATATATATATATATATATATATATATATATATATAGCCACAATTAAGAGTAGGCCTCAGGGTACAGCAATTACATAAATAAGTCCTTTTTATCTGTCTATATCGGAGAAGGCTTGATAAAGCGTTAATATTTTCCAAGGAATTAAATGATGCGAAATGTCACGATATCGTTATAATTAAACGCTGCCCTGATTCAGTTATTTTTTCACAATAACTCTAAATAACAATAAATGTGGCATAAGAAAGCAAGTAATATTAAATTTGATGTTCTCGACAGATCATTTGATGGCGATGTATTATTAGAGCTGATTGGACTCCGTTAGTGGAACTTAATGAAATTATACACGTTGATGACCATGGCCTATATGGGGATCACAGTTTCATAGTGCTGTTAGTTAAAGGAACGGAACATGATAAAAGAAAGAATAAATATTAAAACTTTGTAATGACCGTCTTTTCAATATTTAGGTAGAAATTAACTTGAAATGTCTCTAATATCACAATGTCGAATTAAATGAAATTTAAAAAAATAAATGTCTCCCATTATACAAAATCTAACAGTAGGCGTCTCTATATAAACGATATGTCGAACCAACCTAATGTATAATTTACCCACCTACCTGGGGAAATTGTGTGTAAAGTATCTTAAAAATGTCTTGCCATGGAGTTCAATTAAAGGAAGTGACCATCTTCAAATATTTGGGAGCCTCCCGATCAAAAATGGTCCCTGCGAAGGGGAAATATGCACACGGATAGCTGCAACCACAGTATGGAATTGATATGGAAGAACTTCACCTTTCATATCAAGTCAAACTCTACAAATCACATGAAAGTATCGATCTTTTTTCTGTGGGTGTGAGATTTAGACACTCCTGGTTCAGGAAGATAAATGTATCCAGGCATTCGAACAGATTATCATCAGCTTCGTGCACAAAATTCAATATCTTACACGAAATTTAGATGAAGTGAAACCTACACTCTTGTTGGATCTTTTTGGTCAAAATTATTTAGATGAAAACGTTTTGCCTAAACATAACTTATTCACATATATATATATATATATATATATATATATATATATATATATATATATATATATATATATATATATTATGAAATTCGTATGTATCAATGATAGAGCTAACATATTTATTTGCGTTGATGTGAGTTTGGGACCCTGGGTTTCACGCCACTTGCTATCGTCAAACAAAATTGATTTAATACATCACATTGTCTGAAGATCGCAAAAAGCGTGAAACGTACGTCACAGACTCACATCAACGAAAATATATATATATATATATATATATATATATATATATATATATATATAAGTGTGTGTGTGTGTGTGTCTCTGTGTGTGTGCGTGTGTGTGTGTCTCTGTGTGTGTGTACTATAAATAATTAAATTTGAAGGATAAAACGCCAGAAATTGGTATCAATGTTGTCAATAAAACTGCTGATTATTTCATATAAACCTATTGACTGAAAGGAAGCACTAAGGGATGGATTTTAAAGTCGTAATTTTCGAACAAGTCAGTATTATTTTTCAATGATGCGAGGAACAAAGGCACAGCAATACTGATAGCAGTTTCACGCCAACCCGCCACTCACATAGTATTAGAATCACCATATTTTAATTGTGATATTTCAAATTTAGTATATTTGCTTTTCTGTCACATGTGTCAACAAATCAACTATGTTGAAGTATCGGGTTCAGAATTCCTACTTCGATTTAAAAAGCATAAGAAAACCATCAGGAACAATAACAGTAACTTCTCAGCCGCAAAAGATTTCAACCTATCATATCATCGTAACGCAGATGAAATCGGATGCGTGCTTTTGGCGTCTACGTTCAATAGCCGAGAGGGTAGACGTAGATAATTTCAAAATATATTCAAACACAGAGGGATTAAACAGAGATTTGGGTTTACTCAGAGAGTATAACTTCCACAGGGAGACCTCCAACCAACAACATTCCTCGAATGAGTAAGTCCCACGTCTTTGTTCCTCGAATAGTTGAAAAAGAACACTGCCATGCTCGAAGATTCCGATTTAAAATCTCTGAGTGCTTCGTTTCAGTCAATTTGTTTATATGAAAGGAACACCAATTTTATTAACAACAGTGGCATAATTTTGTCCTTCAAATTTCATTATCTGTACTACATATTAGAAGAAACACACGTAAACCACCTTTCCTTTTAATCATATATATATATATAGATGCATTTTAAATTTGATTATGTTACGTTTGCAATATGAATACGCATGCGCGTGATGCTGTACGTAGGGAGGTGAGCCAAAGGAAGAGATGATGTTTTTTTAAGTCTTTCAAGCTTGTAAATTTTCATTGAAGAGCACCCCAAATTGTGTAAGGCGAGGTCACATTGACAGCTCATGTGACCGGGTCGATACACTCCTTTAGTGATTAGATCCTAATTCATTTCTCTTTGTCGTTGAACTTTTGGCAAAGGGGAGCGTTTACTCCTCACACCGCGACTATTGCCTAAAATCGAATTTCCAATTTCCAACAGAAATTCACTTTGGGAACGTATTTTAAAAGAAACATTACATTGCTCTTGTTCGTTGAACCAACACCGGAAAGCGGCTCGACTTTCATTTCGATAATCTGTTTAAATTATTTGCAGCTCATGACTTTTGGGCAAAAGAAAGAAAAATAAGCATTCTTGCTTACTCAATCCAGAAATATTACGCACACACAAACAAACACACCAACACCCACACACACACATATATATCTATATCTATCTATCTATCTATCTATCTATCTATCTATCTATCTATCTATATATATACACATATATACATGTGTATATATATATATATATATATATATATATATATATATATATATATATATATATAAGAACATACATACACATACACCCACATATATGAATACACAGAGACACACTTATATATATATATATATATATATATATATATATATATATATATATATATATATATATGTTGCGAAAGAAATATTATATAATTCGTTGGAGATACAATCTCCCAAAGAGCACTTGATTTTTTAAACTATGTTGGGATTTTGCAAATCGCTAACCGGGGGAGAAGAATAATTGTGAATAATTAATTGGGATATACTAGATTTAGTGTAGTATATGATTAACTTAATTTTTTTGCTTGGATCTGTTGTAGATATTTTAGTATTTACTATTTATCTTAGTATATTTTTTCATAATTAGTATGCATTTGATTACGATATAGGAGATTAATATTTTTGAGATTAGTAGAAGCAGTATTATATACTATTTGATTAGTATTGAGATTTCTAAGAAAGCATCTTAGTTGTTCATCAACTATATAGTTTGGAACGCTATTATTAATAAGTGTTTCTTTTATATTCTTTAGTTCACTCAAAAGATCTGTTTTATGGATCAATTAGTTTCTGCACGATGTATTAGATTTTTTTGTAATTGCTATTTTGTAGTAATATGGGCATTCGCTCTTGTAGTTAAGTGTACATGAATTTATGCTGGCAGGTTTATTTCTATGGCTAAATTTCTTATTATTTGTGTTTAACAATATGTCAAGGAAGGGAAGTTTATTATTAATATTGAGTTCATACGTGAATTTAAGGACATAATTATTTAGGAAACGTTTTTGAAGTTGATGTATTTCATCTCTTTTTTAACTAACATAAGAATATCATCAACGTATCTTAGGTACATGCATATTTTTTTTTAAATCTGTAAATATCTTATTTTCGAGGTTCGACATGTAGAAATTGCTAAATGTCGGACCCAGTACTGAACCCATGGAAACACCATCACGTTATATATATATATATTATTATTATTATTAAGGAAAGGGACTTCAGTAGTACAAGCTAATAGTAGTTTCCGTAATATATTAGGATTAATTTTAGGTGGGGGGTAAAGATGAATTACTGTATATATATATTTCTTATAATTATGGTAATAGTTCCTCTATCAGGGACATTGGTAAATAAGTTTTCAACATCAAGTGAAGCTATGATTTCATTGCCGGGTTTTTCACTTTCTATGATTTGGATTACTTCTAATGTTGACTTAAGACTATATTTACTAAGAAGGTAGGGAGTAATGAGTTGGTTAATGTATTTTGTTAGATGATATACAGGAGTTGGAATTTCTGATATGATAGGACGGACCGGATAGTTAGGTTTATGTGTTTTTATAGTGCCGTATATGTAAAATCTCCCAAAGGGCACCTAAATTTGTAAACTATGTTGTTTTTGTGCAAATCGATAAACAGGGGAGAAGAATCATTGCGAATAACTGAGTTGGATATACAAGATTGAGTGTAGTATTTGATTAACTTTTTTTTTGCTAGGATCTGTTCTAGATATATTAGTATTTACTATTTTTTTAGTATATTTTCATCTTGTTTATAATTAGTATGCATTTGATTACGATATAGGAGATTAATATGTTTGAGATTTCAAACCAACATAGTTTACAAATTCAAGTGCCTTTTGGGAGATTGTATATCCAACGAATTAAATAATATTTATGTTGGTCACACCACAAACTCGCTTTCACAACGCTTGACACTACATTTGAATGATAACTCTAACATTTTTAGGCATTTAAAACAACATGCCTGGCCGCATACACAATTCCAGAAAATGCTTGTTGAAAACACAAGTATACTTAAACATGAATATGCGTAATGACAGAATTATTTGTTATTGAAATGTCTAAGAGCTGATAAAGCTTCTGCTTCATAATTTTGATTTCCTGATTATATTGCGTCTAATCGTGAACAGTAGTGCTATCACCTTCAGCTATGATTCTTGACAAAATCCAAGGATGATTGATTGATTCGTTTTCTAGGGCTTATCAACCCTCTGCGGGTTATTAAAAGCCGGAATATATATATATATATATATATATATATATATATATATATATATATATATATATATATATATATTATGAAATGGGCAAAATCCATTTTTATATCTATACTTTCTTTTTATAGATACAAATATTTAAGTAAATGCTCTGTTTTATCATAAACAGTATTTATTGCATTTACCGGTCTGAATATCAGAGAAACTTACATAGAAAATATTCGCCCTCCGACATTCGAACCTGTATCCTATACGGAACCGTCATTTAGCCTGACGTGCTCTTAACCGATCGCCCCACAGAGGATTATTCGATTAGCAACGTCGAATTTACTGCCTTTAAAATTCAATCTTCAATGAATCTCTCAAGTACATTCATATCTCCTCAGAGCGTATCCAAATGTAAACAAATGACGTCACACATTATGAAATGGAAAAAGTTCGACAATTATTTTAAGAAATTTTTTTATGTTTATACATTCCGTATAAACATAAGAAGGTCTTAATATATATCTATCTATCTATATATATATATATATATATATATATATATATATATATCTATATATATATATATATATATATATATATATATATATATATATATATATATATATATATATATTAAGAATTCAATTTTAGATAATAACGGGATAGTGATTCGCATCTCAATAATTAACCTATAGCAGTCGGGAGGAGAAGAGGTAGATCTATAGCCTTCCCAAGGGAATGTAACGAACTCAACGGGAATTGGAATACAGCTCTCTGATTAATAATTTTGAGCCATTATCCATTAAACCACTAAATACACAGAAATGTGGCACAAGGCTGAAGGGGGGTGATTGGGGAATGGACGGTCTTCTTCTGTCTTAACTATAACTTAGCTATCCGCAAACACTGACCCAATCTTACGAACAATATTCCTTTCACCAAAACAACACATTCTTCCGTACCTTTCTTACTACATCCACCATAATACCTCACTATCTCTATGAAAGTACCAACTAGTTCCCATATTTACAATTTGTTGTCTGTGGGGGGGTAGACTAAAACAACACTTCTAAAATCTAGCCCCGATGAGTATTTATAATATGAATACAAAAACTATTTACAAGAAATTAATGAGAAAATATTAGTAATAAAACTCACAACAATCACTAAATGTGGCAGAAATAACAGTTCACTGGACAAAATCAATGCGGGACTATAATAGTATAAAAACATTTATTCTCCCCAAGCACACACACTGACGTGCACTCATTCAAACACAACGAGGAAAGATCATCAAAAGGATTACCGTGAAAATATTTCTAGCCAAGACTGGGGAAGCCACGTTTCGACTTAGCTGAAAGCGGGATGCCATGTCAAGACCGATAAATTTGCAGATTCTCCCATGGGTTTTGTAGCTTACGGTCACATCACGTTGAAACACCACTTACCGTACGAGCAACAAAGTTAACCAATACTTAAATGGGTGAACGCTTCAGAATACAAAGTGCTGTAAGATTAGCTGTGCGCGTGGGGTAATGGTTAATGCCACGGATTTGCTAATCGCAGTGACGAGTTCCAATCCCCGTTCTGTTCGTTATATTCACTCACATGCAAATTTCCTTTGGGAAAGGTATGGATCCACCACTTCTGCAGCCAGTATGGTTTAATTAGCAAGACCAGTATCACTAAATCATTATTATCTGAAAAAAATGTAGAATCGAAAAACATTTTATGGGTTTAAATTATTGTAGATAACTCGTAGAAAACGAATATAGCAAACAATAACTACCCAAAGAATATTTGTCTAACATGATTTCAGTCAAAGCGATGCAGAAAAAAGCAAGTATGAAATTTTATGAATTATATATTCCACAATATAATATAAAGATAATATAAATCGAGATGTAGTAATAGGTGCCAAAACTGCAAGTAAAATTTTACACCAAAGAAAGTATTAATTACTGAATGGCTGAAAAATGGTCCGCATTCATATGTGACTCTTCGCATTAGGCGATGGAAAAAAGATGTGAGTTTCTTTTGAGAAACCATGGATATTTAAAGGTGCCAATCACCTGCTATCGTTAATAGAATATAAACTGCCCTGCTACAATATATATTCTCTACAGCCAATACCGTGACCTAAACTAATTATATGTGATCAATACATTTTCATGAATAGGATTCATTTACCACCAAGTCTACAATAATAAAATAAATCTGGTAAAGGATAGTATCAAACAGCGTAGAATAATTATTGGATATCATGCAGGTAAATATTATAAACTTTAAATAGAACTTGTAAAGATTTTTGGAATATCTGCGAATGCTTAATAACATTGAACAGACTTAGAAACTTAGTTGTGTTGACAGTGGGCTAGATTTCTGAAGAAGGGATTTGACGGGGAACAAAATCAAAGCATTGACGTTACATTTGAATATTTGAAGATTATAGCTATCAGGGAAGCAAGTAAGAGGAAATTCCATAGACGGGAATTGCGAGATAAGTGGAGTAGAAGAGACAGCTACATTTAATTGTTTCGACAGTGAAATGGTGGGATCGAGATGCTTATATTCATGCAGTGTGAGAACCAGCGAGAGTAGCTCCTCGGTGCAGTTGCCGTGAAAATACTTGTAGAAAAGACAACGACACGTCTGTGAGAAAGTGACTCTAGACGAGATGCTAGATCAAGACCCATCACATTGCATATCAGTCTCTGAATTCTGTCGAAGACCTCGAGACGAAGAGCGGAAACTCCAGACCATATATGCCAACGGTATTCCATGCAAAGGACGAATGATTGATTTATAGATTTGAAGGATTATTCTACGGATATTGTATCTTTACAAAAACTTATGCGTAAAAATAAATAAAATTGCAGTTTTTATGAAGCAATAAATTCCTTTCTCAGCAATTAATAAAAATATTAGTTTTAATCATTTCACCCGAATCGAGGACGGTGGAGTAATGGATAGCGGCTCGAAATGAGGAATCGGATTGCCGAGTTCGAATTCTAGTCGAATCCATTGCATTCACTTACGTGCTAATACTCTTGGAAAAAATATGTATCCTCTGCTTCTCCCCCACGTTATGGGTAAATGGCAGGACAGACCGGGTTCTATAGCCTTGAATGGCAACTGGTCTACAGCAGATAGAAAGAGCAATGACTACGGGAAAAATCTGCCTCGTCAGTCATGTATCGAAAGATACATGATCGCCTAAACGTGTATCACGCATGACAATAAAAAATTAAAAATAGGTAATAATGCTACTACTAAGACGCAAGAGGTTACTGAATGTCAGAGGATATTAGAAAAATATACTATTAAATAGAGAAGACATTAAAAGTACAAGAATTGAGACAGAAGATAACAATTGACATTGCATTTTAATTTTTGAGATCAAAGTTGAAGATCAAACTTAACTGTGAAGCAAGAAGCCGGAAGAGAGTTCCACAAACGTGAAGTGTGACGTAAGAAATTGTTATCATAGAACTTACGGTTACAGTTCATCTGTAAAACGATGAGACCTTGCCGACAATCTTGTACTGTGCATTAAGGCATAAAGTCTTGGTATCATAGAGGGACATTACTCCGAATAATTACCATGAAAGTATTTATAGACATGGCACAGGGAGGCAACCCTACGGCAGCTGGAAAGTGATTGAAGCCGAAGTGCCAGATCAGGACCAATAACATTTCAGATTCTTCTTTGGATTTTATCAAGAATCTCTAAATATATAAATGAGAACGATACCATTTGTGGAAGCAATATTCAAAACATGAACGAATTAAAAGAATATTTTATCGTCGAAAAGAACTAAAGTGCAATAAATATTTAAATTTTAAGTGTAAGTACAATTTCCTCTGAGTTTTTTTTAAATTCCGATGTTTAATGTCATAGGGTGTATAATTCACTGCAAACCATTCACTATTTTTTATAACTTTAGCCTCATTAACAAAGCAAATGACAAATTTTGAGTAGTGAGATGCAAATTTTAATGATGTCAAATAAGAATGTCCAATTAGAGATGTGTCGTGTTTTGTTCATGACGTGGGCGATTATTGCACTTCAGTATTTCCTACCCCTTGTACTATTTTAGTCTTACTCTTAGTAACTATTTTAGTCTTACTCTTAATAACAGTCCATGTAGCTGATCTGCTACGTCTTCTCTTACTTCTGGCTTATGTATATCACGTGAATTTTAAATTCTCCTTCTTTCTCATTTTACATCCAAGAATTTTAAGATGCTATCGTTCTGATTCTGAGTACAAATGTCAATTAGCTGAAGGGCAGTTGCGTATCTAGACATTTGAGTCACGGACATTTGCGTAGCAGACGATTTCCTACCTTAACATTTACGATTATAGACAAATGTGTCCCTGGATAACTCCGTACCTCCAATAATTTTTTTAAGTTACCATACTTACTTTTTTAAGTGTTTCTAATTGCGAACCAACTTTTAATTGAACTAAACAAGCAAAATGTAAGGTAACATTAATTTTGAAAAAAAAATTAAGTGTTGTTTAATATAAATATTTGCACACCAATACCTTTAATTACTCTCAACAAGCAGAAAGCTAGTTACTATTAATAAAAAAGAGAGAAAAAATGTTGTTTAAGGCAAGAGAAAATTAAGCTTGCAGTTTTAGTTTACTCCAGCAAAGCGAACCAAAACCTCAAATAGATTCTGGATTTTATAGATTATATTTTTATATGAAATCCATGGCTAAGTCCCGAAAATCAAACACTGGTGAAAAAATATTTGTATACGAGGAAAATTACAGCTACTTCCATGATAGGAAAACGCCAATGAAACAAAAAAATGCTGGCGATGTGTAGAGCGATCTTGCAACACTTAATCTGTTATAGCATTTTAAACATAAATAAACCTTTTAATTTTTAAAAAAGTTTATTCCTTTTATAAAAATTTATGACAACTACCTATGCTTTATTTTCAAAATGTATGGTAATTGATTTTAAAAGCTTCAAAAATTATCAGAGGTAAGCAATTATTCAGGAACAATTTTAGTTATGGATGCAAATATCCAGAGACGAACTTTTCTGGTATGCAATTATCCGGGACACAAATTTCCAGTACGCAACTGTCCTAGACCCAATCTCCATTTTATTCAGCTTTCTTTAAAACTCCGTCATTGCCTACACACCCCGTCCATGTTAACCTCAGCATCCATTGGGGAAGTCATTTTAGCTTCAATCATGCGAGGAGATTGTTGGGTTGGTGGGGGGATCATATTTTGAGATTACATAGATCAGTAAACGATTCCTTGTGTAACAATAAGATTTCTCACATATCTTTAGAAAATAAATAGATACATTTCTCTTCTTTTAAGTCCGCTAGGTTACCTGAGTTTCGCAGGGATTTCTTCTCCATCTTTGAATAAACTTAAGTGTCATTGTTTTGGTGATTTATCCCTGCAGATGACTTTGAATTGGCAAACAAAATTTTGTTAATGATTTTAGATAATCGTAAAAGTAGTCCTTTGAAGAAGCCTAGCACCCATTCAGATTTTTGCGTGTTCGGGAACACAAGTTTATGGATAGTGTGATGAGATCCCAGCTATTATCTATATAAACGATGAGAAATAGTTCCGGCGGTCTGAGAAGTAGGTGGTAAATAATGAGTGAATAGCCGCCCAGCTGTCTGGGAGTGAGGAATCATTTTCACCGAAACGACAGGCAGTGAATGTAATGGTCTTTCTTTTCGTGGCCTGCATTTAGTAAGATAGCAGTCCACACCTCGAAAGTGAAGAAAGTATCACATGGTTGAGTGAGAAATGGTATTGTTGCTAATTTCCAACTAGTGTTTTTAAAAGTAATTGTCGTTATTATTTATTGTTGAATACGATCACGACTAAGGAGAGAAATCTGTGAGCATAGCGAGTTGGGGGTATATGTTACTAAAAGTTATACAGAGAACGATAAGAGGAGATTGTCCTCATAAACTTCGTCACAGTTGTTCCCAAAGAAACTTACGTATTTTCTAATAATTTCTATTCGTCTTTTACAATTCTAATGAACCTTTGGATTTTGGCTGCGCACTTTTCGATAGAAAAACTATCAATCTAAAATCATTAACAAAACTATTATTTAAAATCATTAACAATTTTTTTTATATTGATTACGAGAAGTTAATGTACGTTGATAATACTTAGCGTGCTTTCCTGAAACTGGAATACTGTTTTTAAAACTCCCCCGCAAAACAAAGGGAATAAAGCCACAATGATGCAAAAGGTGTGAATAAAACCGTGAAAAAGTTGCTGATGAGACAAAAAAAAAAACAATTAAAGTAACAGAATTTAATTTAAGATGGTACTTGACGTGGTATTTCAAATTTTTGGAGATCGTAGATAAGGAGGCAAGTAAGATGCCGGAAGGGTTTTCCACAAACCGGAAGTGCGAAAGAACCGATTAAAGCAGATCTTACGTTTGCCTTAATTATTTATCCAGTAAACCGATGAAATCGAGCTCCCAAATTCGTACTTGCCTTAAATTCATAAGTTCATAGAGAACAAAGAAAAAGCTCATCAGAACAATAGCCATGAAATTATTTATAGCAAAGCACAGCGCGGGGAAAAGTATTGAAATCATGATTCAAGGTCAGGGCTGATATTGCTGATTTTTTTTTAATTTTGTGAAGAATCTGACATACCAGAATCACCAGGTAAAATGGAGAAACAATATTCAATGCCTGATCATAAGATAGACTTATAAAAGTATAGGAGATTAGGGCGAAAAGAATTGTTTAACGCGACACAATGAAACAACATTTCTACGAGCAGACTTTGAAGATATAATCATCTCAATAGATAAAAATGAAAAGCGTTTGACCGAGAAGTCACAAGAAATTATTTAACCTTCTCTGATTGGATATCTCCCATGTTCTCTCCGGGGTTTGCAGCTCTGAGATTTTATCTTGCTGACAATAATATATTCTGTTTTTTTTTTACAGTTGATTGATAGTTTTTCTTCTTGTTTTCACTTACTACGTGGTCATGCATACTTGGAAAATAATCCACTCTGAAATAGCCGCGTTAAAAAAAACCCGAAATCGTTAGAATTACCCCAAATTGGCAAATATTGTTGGAATAATTATTCTAATATTTCTTTATTTCAGGAAAGAAAATGTAAATTAAATGATTTTAGGAGTCAGGAAAAAGAATCTTAAGGGGAGCATTTTATTTACTTATTCACTTGAGCTATTTTTGTTCGAGAAACATTATTGTAGTACACTACGGTGTAACTGCTTTAGGCCATTTTAAATGTAAATAGCTTTCAGTTCTTGTGGATAATTCCTATTCCGCTATCTACTGATGAACCTTTGTCTATATTGAAGCAATTTTACACCGAATTATATTTTCAGCAAGGGATTTGAAGAAGCAGGGAAGATGCGAGGCGACTTCGGAAATTGCACGTGCAAATGACAAACCACCTCAAATAAACCAATTCAGATGCTGTGTTTTCTGTTAAAAATAAATTAAATATCTTTAATGATATGATTTTCTGTAATATTGATAAGGAGACGTTAATGTCCGTTGGTAATACTTAGCGTGTCTTCCTGAAACTGGAATAATTGCTCCATTACTCCTGGAATATGATGCGTAAAAATCGTTCAGTATTTACACAGGGAATAGATAAATTTGACTTCCACTAACTGAGAACGCGTTTCATTCTTATGATGAATTCTAACCAAAAGTCCTGTCAGCATTTAATCCTTGATTTAAGTTAGGACTTGATTTTGTCCAATCTGTCAGTGCAGTGATACGTTTGTAGTATTTTTGTACGCGTAATGCATGGATAATTGTATCTCCTAAAATAAGGCCGACTTCAAATATGGCGGGTTTAAGATGAGTCCGCCGAAAAGAAAGGTAAAATAAAATATGAAAAAAGAAAAAACAACAAAAAGCCGATATATATATATATATATATATATATATATATATATATATATATATATATATATATATATATATATATATGAACAGGTATATATGTATTAACAAACAATAAGGGTTACAATTGACAAAGACGGTAATCGGTGTGTATGAATGAACGTAGAATGTTTGTGGTCAAATTATACGTGAGTGAATGTTCGTACGTACGTGCGCGTTTGTGTGTAGGCATGTTTCATGGCGTTTCCCTAAGGAAACGCAGAGCCTCCTACCCCAAATGAGAAAACGCCATCTTCACGAGAGATTACATTGTTGTAATATCGGCTGAAAATGCAAACTGAAGGAGAGGACGAGGCAGGGTCTCTCGTAAAGTATATATGATGTTGTGAGAGCGTCCGCTATTGGATTATTTTGTGTACTAGTGAGCAAACGCAAATGACTTGACTCACTTTATAGTTCCACAAATGAAGGTTAACTAATCAGCAGACGTGAAATATTCAATCCGTCGTGTATAAAGGCGGCCATTATGATTAATCTCTCCAAAGATGACCAAAAACCAAAGAACAGAAGGAAGAACTACGCTCTGCTACTTTATCGAGATATCCACTGCTAACCTTAACTAGGCTACCCTACTGTCTTCGAAATATTCACTGCCAACCTCTGGATTCTATACTCAAAGAACACCGTCATCATGAACAAAATCCCCTAGGAACAATTTGGATTATTCGGAAATTAAGAAGTTAACTCCGACACATTCAACAATCAGTGTTTGTTGTTTTTCAAGCCATGTGTGATACGATGCTCCGTAATATCGGTTTCATTCACATCTGATACCAAATGCTCATTCAGCAACAGAATGTATTTGATATTATCCAAGCGATCGGCAATTTTAACCAATTCTCTTAAACCATCCATTTTATGCAACCCTAAAGCATCAGAGTCTTACTCGCAAAATCTTACTTTTTCGGTTGTGTAACGGGGGTCATTTCGCTTTCATGACACCCTACTGACATTTATTAGAACGTAGCTACATTTATGTTCCATTGCCGAATCTGATCTCAACCCAAGAATCTGCAGTTCATACCATTTTGACAAACATCTTTTTGCCTTCAAATGCATTTTTGTTATAAAGCAGCTTTCTACGTTGAAATGAACGTTTTCAGTTCATGTTCCTGAATGATGCGCATAATATTACCCACCGACCCTAAATTGCACAAGACGCATTTACCAATCACTTGTCTATCAGTATCATTCTATGCAATAAATCGACAAATCGAAACCTGTTCAAATAATATTTGCTTTTAGCGTTGATTTAACAAATGTGTCCAGTGCATAATAATTTTTCACGGGTAATTTTATCTGTCGTCTCTCATTCAGAAGTTTTGTGGTCCGCCACTTGACATTCTGAGTGTCCATTCTTTGATATAACTTAATCTGAAGTCTACACGAGGATTTATTTCATTCTTGTAACGTTCTTTCAGAGGTGGCTTGTTTAAAATGATCATTTTTTGCCTCTTTCTTTCTATCTTCCTTGAAGTAACTATTAAATCTGAACTTCACTTCTGAATTCATTTTTCTTTTTCTAGTTGAAGTTCTCCGTATTATTCGAGTGTTTAAATTTGAATTAAATTAAACATTTGAATATTTCATAATCTTGGCTACAATTAATCTTAATATTTAACGTATTTTTTTAATTTTCTCTCCTTTTTTAATCTGATGCTACTGGCCACTCAATCAGAATTATAGCAACAGACTCCACCGCCTATTACCCGTTACCACCTCTTCCTCCCTATATACTACAATATTAGTTATACATGATATAGTCTAAATGTTCTGTAGGTCACCAATATAATTTTAAAATACGTTATCTGAGGGCCTTTTCTTTGAAATGACTGGGAGCCAACTCCAGGTTTGATTTTCTTCTGGCAATATCCTTTCAGACGTAGACCTCTGCTATTTTTAGCTCTTTGTTGAATGTTTAATGGAAACCTTGACTTGAACTAGGTAAAACTTAGTATCTCTTTTAATTAATAGGAAAGGATAAGTTTTCCTATCAACTTGTCCATACTCCTCCCGCTTCACCTGAACAAAAGATGCCACTCATCTTTCGTTTCCTCTTTAAGAAGGGGTTCCCGGTTCGTTTCCTTTTCTCAAGTCTTAATAGTAGTGATGTCATGGATTTTTCTTTTTGTGATATGTGTAGATGGTTGCAAGATTTCCTCATTCTGAGGTTACAGGGTTGACAGTTTTCTTGTTGCTGCTCCCGACTAGTACTTAGGAACCCAAAATCTTGTGTAGCGTCTTGAAAGGCTGCTCTGATGGGGGTTCTGGCAGTGCCATGTGGCGCAAGGAATGATCTCTCAGCAAACACCTTATATGACTGACTGCTTCTTCTACCCTATACCTTTCCTTGCCAAAGCAGCGCCATGACTTTAAGACATTAAACATATAACACAAAAGCAGCTAAAAAATAACACCTAAACCCCTCGACCATTATTTCTCCAATATTCGTAGTATTCGTACCAAATTCTGCAGTGTGGAATCGTTCTTCTTCGAAATGTCTGCGGATATACTAGCTCTAATATTAACTTTGCAATCTCTTTCTCTGATTTATCGATTCTTGGGTATCTTCCTCTCTTTAGGAAGGATCGAAATGTCCACGTTGATGGCTTGAGAGTTTATGTCTGCGAACATCTCCTAGATGCACTCAATCTTGCATCTCCAAATCATTCTCACATGTGTCTCCGTCTCTCTCTACTAAACGAAGTCAGCTATCTCTTCTTTCTCTACTTTTCCCCTTTCTCTCATAACGTTAATGAGAATTTAATATGAATTTAATGCCCACCATGCCAGGTGGTGTAAGTACTACATCACTGATTTCGCTGGCATCCAAACCCTGAAATTCCCAATCTCTCACGCAAGTAGTGGATTTCCCCACGCGTTTCCCAGTAACTCTGATGAACCTGCTTGTCTTCTTGATCCCTTTATTTAACTCTAACACTGACTCATTTCGTACCATGCAGCTCTGACATCTTGGCAACTCTGGTCCTGCTGTCGTGTCTGTAAACATCATCTACCAACCAAGAACCTCCTATCAATAGAATATATTTCTGTTATCAACGATCGAATTGTGTCTCGTTCCGTGATTTCATTCATGAGGTCCTGCGAATGAAACTTTTAATCTTTCGAAGTCCTTACATCTACAGCAGATAAGTTTGAATGCTTTGCTCGGAAATGATTTTCCAACTCATTTGCAGCTCTACTTTATAGTATTTTACCCACTACAGGCTCATTATTTGTATTATATATTATCTACTTATAGGCAATATCATTCTTCAGGTTTAACTAATTTGCATATTGATTTTTAAAAAAGTTTATTTCATTAATTAACTGTCCTTCATTACTGTTCTTTTATTCGAGGATTGTTTTGACTTTCATGTCGAAAATTGTTTTGTTTGGGAATATCGTCTTATATAATGCAGAAAAGTGTTTGAAATTTGCATTTTACTTGGTCTTCAAGACGTTGACAACCTTTCTGTAAAACTTTCTTTAACTATAACAAGCTATTTTATGGATGAAATTTGTATTTCTAAGATTTTAAATAGTGAATGTATCTAATTTTGCGAAGCGATAGCGAGCGAGCGAAGCCTGCTAGTACTAATAAATAATTGCAGCATGCAGACGAAAATACTTTTGTTTATTTACAAAGTTGTATGCATTGACCGTTTATTGATTTAAATGTTTTCTTATGCAATGTTGGCGCTTTATTAAGTTCAATATTTATTCCATATTTTAATTCATGCAAAACATGGAAGATTCAACACAACATTTATATGCATTTGTTAACGGTCAGCTGTCTGAGTTCCAAGCGACCACGGCAGCCATCCCCAAGGTTCGTTTTTCTTTCCAACTCACTTTCTACTTTACGTACGTGATCTGTCTAAGAATATGATCCGATCACTTGTGAATACCTATGCTGATGATACAATGGTGTATGCCTGAAAACCATAGCTCACCAGATCTTGACATCGGCTCTTACCTCTTAACCCGCTCAGTCATCGCAACTGTGAAAAATCTGGCTAGTCACCTTCAGTACTTCGATAACCAAACTAGTGTCATTCACTTATCTCCGACTAGACTCAGTACATTCACCTGTTGCGATAAATGGATATTTCCTCGGGGAAGTCTTGTGTTTCAAGCGCTTACTGGGGCTTCAAATCAGCCCAGACCTTAAGTGGAATTTTTTATATATTATCTATCAGTAAAGATACAGGAGAAATGGTCGGATCCCTATAAGGTTCCGTCAATTACCTATATGTTCTGCATTTAGAAGAGCTAAACGGAATGGAATATATAGACAGGAGATTCCTTCACTTTCCGCTCTCGACAAAGTCCAAAAGCGTCTCCGCGTCCTTGTGGGTGACGAATTAATTTTGCACCCTGCAACCCCATCATCACAAATTATATGTTGCAAGACTCTCACGGCTATATTGCTAATGCCATTGAAAGTGTTGCGATGAACTACACTCTTTAGTTCCCCAAGTCTTAAACTTCACGGCCAAAAGCCTCGATGTCATGAACATTGTAGCGAACCACTTTCATTCTCTCTGTGTATTCTTTTAGTGAGATGTAATTTCTACTCGAGCAGATTCTTCCCACAAACCACTGCTCTGTGGAACCGATTGTCACTTGGATGCTACCCTGATCACTACAATATTAACCTGTTCAAGGCTAGGGTTAACCATTATTTTACCAACAAATCAGCATAGGCTGTGTCTCTTACTCTGTAACACTCTACCTTGGGTGGCTCTTTGGTCTTATACAGGGTAAACATTATTGTTAAAAAACGTTATTCGACAGTATTCGGTCTACCATGAAATACTGTTTAATACGTACAAAGACTTGACGCATATATTAATGATTGGATTTTTCATTACATACATCAATGTGGCTCCTTTTGTTCTATCTCAGTGTCATAATATATTGGTAAATGAACCAGGAATAATTTTGTCCGTTAATGAGAACAATGTCTCACTCTAGCGCCTTAAATATTTATATCTGAATCCCTATTAGAACAAACGAACGTTAACAGGAAATATGTTGTCATAACTTGAGGGAAGGAAATTATGATTGTGTAATAAGGAATTCGTGAATCAACAAATGAATGTAATGTGTAATTTCATGAATATTACTCAATATTTTCAGGAATATTCTCAGGAGATTTTGTTAAGCGTAAACTGATCCGCGATCAAAACATTTATAATCAAACCACTATTTCTAGATTCAAACACTGACCTCTTTTACTGTAAGTATTGAGATTTTCTTGCTCGGGATGAGATATTAAATAAAAGAATAACATTAGCTTTCTAAACGTAATAAAATAGTTACTTATTTTAATTTTAACATTCATAATTATGTGGCACCATTTCAGAAACTCACGTCGGAGTTAGAAGTTGATTAGGCCGATAATTTTTTATATGTGTACTCTTGGATTTGACACAATTAACCAATGACTGTACGAAGGCCTTGATAAAACCTAGTATTTCTTTTTTTAATATATTCGAGTGTTATCTTCTTTCTTTGCGTCTTCGCCCTGCTTGATCAGCCCAACACGAAGTTTTCTGACGTCGATTCGATCTTAACCACCTTATGATCAAAGCAAATGACAACGTGGGATAAGGAAGGACCTGGAACGAAGCGATCGATTCGTCGATTGGCTGCAGTATTGAACAACCGGGGAGAGTGTAGACGACATTAATACACAAGTACTTTCTGTCAACATCGTCAGACTAAAATGGTTTTATATGTGGAATAAACTCTCAAAAGGATATTTTCCCGATCAGTACAATATTAACCTGTTCAAGTCTAGACTTAACCGTTATCATCATGTTGTAAACAATAAAAGATTACTGAATGAGGAATAACAAAACGGGAGTTGTAAATGAAATGGTAATTTTTATAACATCAACAAAATAAAATGTTCGACAGCGGGTTGAAGTAGATAAAACACTGCTAGTGCTGGACTACTTAGACAGCATATTACGATATTTACCTGCCTCCCCGCGACGTATGATGTGGCACAAGGCCAAATTTAATGAGGGGATTTTCCGAGCTCGTCGGCTGAAGCAAAAATTGCCCGTAGACTCCGCATACGCGTGATCGCGTAACTGTCTACCTCCCCGGGCGAGACTCTGCCCTTCGACATAGCCTCGTTCGGTTTCCTCTCTGTCCGCAGGTAGAGATTGCGACACGGCAAGAGCTTCCCAGGCTGCCAGCGTAGACAGTATATAATCCCCATTTACATTGGTGTCCAACGTATATATGAGGATTGGGATATACCCATCAGTGTTCATAGGTACGGTATATAACACTTCAATTCCTATCAGTATCAACTACCTCTTAAACTTACCCTCAACCGCGAATGGCCCGAGACTTATACAGGATGAACCTGGCTGTAAAAAATGGAAACATGCTTAATTAAATAATGAGTGATTTGTTATTTTTTACAGCTTATCAACACATTCAGGGTTATTTAGGGTGAACGATATATTTGGAATTTGTAAGAATAATTATTTTTTTGCGAGTGGATATTTCTTTAATAATTATTTGGGAATAGCGCGTATTTTCTTTCAGATTCAAGCTCTACTATTTAACCTATAGCTGGGGGTAGGAGGAATTCAGTGTAAGCGCATATAACGAACTCGGCTCTCCGACGTCTCATTCCGTGCTGATCCCCATTACACCACCTGCACATCCTCTTAACTAAATGGAATATTTGCTGTTCAAATTTATTAGCAAATATTGGTATTTTAATTTATCGCATTTTAAAAAGATGAGTAATTTTAACTTATTTACTAAAAAAAACAAAAAAAAACTCTATCAGTATAGATCGTATCAAACAGGTAAATGTCGTGAATTTCAAATACAATCTGCCACATCGGTTTCTTGGAAATATAAATTGATGTCTGGATCAAAGACAAAAGGAGATTCTCTACCAGAGCGTTCAACTATAAGAACATATCTTGTTTATAAAACTGACACTGTAAGTGGCAGTGACGTCTTTGCTTGAATTCTCTTCGGATGCAAATCGTGGACCCTGCACCTCAAACAAAACAAGAAATTGGAAAAAGTCCCGCTAGAAAATTTTTCTCTCTATGCTCACTAACCACTGACAGGATCAAATTCCCGCTCTCTCTAAAACACCGTCGAATCTGTGTTTACCGAGGCTCAACAACGGTGAATAGGACATGCTATCTGCTTTGGGAAGCACTGCATGTCAAATAGATTTCTGTATACAGAAATGTCACCTTGAACGAGAGAAGAAAAACACGCAGAGCCTGAATAAAATACTTCTTTTGTGAGCCGTGTCCCTTCAGGACGTAGGTGATCATGGCTCTCCACTTCTTCCTGTTTCTTTCTAATACTCAATAAGCTTTGTCTTTTTGTTATTTCTCCAAGACAGCAATCCACTAGCTTAAGCCCGTTAAGTATGTCACGCGTTGCTTTCCCTTGTCGCTCCTTCCCTCTATCCGTTCTGAGTGTATCAGATTTTTGAAGTCAGTAATTCTCATTACGTGTCCCAGAATTTTCAGTGCCTTCCTGATGTTTAGTATGCTTTCATCCTCTCCCAAACATCACCTTTGCTCACATGTTCGGTCCATAATCTCCTTAGAATCCGTCTATTGCCAAAGACACATTGCAAAAGCTAGGCAGAGTATTACGTGTTAGAAGGGTTTGGCAGATATGAAAGAAAAGAATACTGCTACGTGATACCTGTCCTCTTTTAGAGCAGCAAAAAGATAAAGAAAATCATAAAAAAGATTCCCTGATAACCAATTTTCAAGTATCAAAGGTCCAGACCATATAAGCAGCTGCAAATTTTTAGCAGAATTGTAGTTGAATACTCATCAATACAGAATTTAAAAAAATACAACCTATCAATATATATAGAGAGATTAAAACTATCGCTGTTTCGTACTGACACAGAGTCGGAACCAGCATCGGAACCTGCATCTGCAGGGCCAGATTTTGGAGCCAATCGAATATGGATATAGCTGTATTTCAGCTAGTAATGATAGTCTAAACAGTGTTATATTAAAAAGTAATTTGGTGTAAGAAAACTTTTGAAAACATCTAAAATTATTGAAAATCGATTTGTTTTCGATCAAAGAAAAAATTTCAACATATTCGGCAGCTTACACAAAGTTATATTTAAAAAATGTTTTTTTTATGTAATCTTATGAACATATGGACAAAGTAGATAAAATCGAGTGCATTTGGCTGGTCATGATAGCTTAATGTTATATTAAAAAAGTAATTTGTAGTTTGAAAACTTTCGAAAACACACATTATTGAAAACCGATTTCAACCAGTTTTGAAAGCTTACACAAAGTTATATTTTTAAAAGAAATTACATAGTTATGAAAACATGGAAAAATTATTTGAAATCGAGTGCTTTTAAGATTTAATCTAATTTTGATAGCTTAGACAACGTTGTATTAGAAAATAATTTGGTGTGTGAAAACATTTTAAAACACCAGAAATTATTGAAAATCGATTTGTTTTTGATTGAAAATAGGTAATTTCAACAAGTTTCAATAGCATAAATTAAGTTATATTAAAAAATAAAGTTTTTACAAAGTAACAAAACCTGGAAAATGTAATCATAATCGATTACTTTTGGCTGTATTTCAGCTAGTTATGACAGCTTGTACAATGTTATATTAAAAGTAATTCTGTGTTCGAAAACTTTCAAAAGCACACAAAATTATTGAAAATCGATCGAAAACAATTGATTTCAAATAGTTTAGAGACCTTACAGAAAGTTATAGTAAATAAATGGTTTTTACAAACTTATGAAAAAATAGAAAAAGTAGTTGAAATCGGGTGCTTCTGGCTGGATATAATGTAGTTATGATAGCTTTAGCAATGTTATATTAAAAATTAATTTGGTGTTTGAAAGATTTGAAAACACCTAAAAATATTGAAAATCAATTTGTTTTCTATAGGAAATAAAAGGGTTCAACAAGTTACACAAAGTTATATCTTTACAAAATGTGCTTTTCAAACTTAATATGAATACGTAATAATTCTTATATTATTATTATTATTATTATTATTATTATTATTATTGATGTTGCTGTTGTTATTGCTGAGTGGGCGAGCAGTAGACCAACACGCTGAGGTATAAATATACTAAGCTTATTGTATTCCCCTTAGGAGACAATTGCATGCAACACACAAGCATCACAGCCATATTGTGGAAGGTTTTGATAAAAGCAACACATAACCTTACAAGTAGGGTCAAGTTTCACTACCTTCATATCGGTTAACGCAGTCCCTTCTGAGACTGAAGATGTCCAAAGTTATCTTGATGCCGCTCCGAATTCACTGTGGCTTCAGCATTCATCAAGCCTAAGAAAATAAACCAAGTAATCTCAACACCCGGTCATAATGTTCAACGACTACTCTCCCCTGATAATAGAAATGCACAGTGAAACAGCCCTTAGAAGACATGTCCAACTGGCAATATGAGGCAACTGACAAGCAATCCTCTGATGGTGAAAGAGTTATTTAGTGAATACTATCTTACCAAGACTAATTATATACATGTTAATACACACAATCAACTACATAGAGTGAGGAAAATCAGTATTTCATCCCCTGCTGATTTTCAGAGTTTGCCACCTGACAAAAATGGGAATGGTCTATAATTGTCAGGGTAGATCTGTCTTGAAAATGAGAGATAGAATATAAAAAATCTAGAAAGTCACACTATATTAACACTAGTTTACTTATTAGGTGTGATCATTTTATGCATATTAAATGCATACTGCATATAAGCCAACAGTAATGTGGGTTTGTGGAGAACATCGAATAATTACATTTGTTTAGGTTGGAAATATACACATAGGTTTGAGGAATGAGAAATCACTAGGTCACCTAATAAGGAAATAAGACTGGGGAAATTTAACAACAGTAAGACGTAATAAAAGCAAGAGGGAAACAATGATTAACCTAACTAATCAATTAGTTTGCATCAATGGCAGATATGTGGGTGTTACATATAGTAAAAAGACAAAATAATTATAATAAATAATAGGTTCGTGGGTCCAGTAACAGAGCGATGATCGCTCACTTTTTGAAGAGTCACAGAACAGAGAAGAAGAATCACTTTAAGAAAATATTTTATTATTAATTAATATTTTTCTTTACATTCGCAACGCTAAATTCATCAAATATTTTCTTACTAAGTAATATATTTAGTTAACCATATATATTTTGCAAGATATAGAAAAAATAAATTGAAAAAGTTTTCACTGCTCATAATGTTACAATTACTTCATAAACCCGGTGCGGCATATACGGTTGCACATTATACGTTGTATGATAGAACTAGCAGCATGGCCCCCGTTGCCCGTGCTTGATTAAAAAAGTGTACGACACATACAGCTATCGCTATCACTTGACTTAAAATATTTTTGCCCTTCCTTGCCTTTAAAAGAGTGCCCTTTGCCGTCCTGATGTTGCTACATGCCTTACTTCTTGCCTATCTCACACTGAGAATTTTTTCTAAGCTCTATACTAAACATTAAATCTGTTACGAAAAAAAGAACTAAACAAAATGAACACAAAACGATCAGCTTTAAAAAAGGACTCGTTACTGGAAAAACCGAATGAAAAAAGAATGTTAACGACAAATACTTTTTCACACCCCACCTTGTTTTGCGGAATAAGAATCAACGTTCAGTTTAAGCAAGCGAATGAGTCAATGGGAGTAAAGTGCCATGCAGATTTAAATTTTTCCCACTCCTGACGAATGCAGCTATCGATTTTTTTGCATGCTAGCATGCTAGTAAACATTCGTGTCAGTCAGCTGTTGGCTCTCACGCTGGCCATTAGAATCTTCCTGCCTATTCGTGGCAACCAGCTCACTCTGGCCAGTAGAAAATGGCCGCAAACTACATGAAAACTGCCGCAGAAGCATGAGAAAATCGATTATTTCCACTATCTATGTGAGATGGGAAATGCAAAGTCGGTCTTGGCCTTTTTCACTTACTTGGAGCATGTGCATGTAAATTTTGGTGCAAATGCGTCAATAATTGCGGCCGTGCATTCGATACACACTCACACACACACGCACGCACGCACGAACGCACACACACACACACGCACACACACACACGCACACCACACACACCACACACACACGCGCGCGCGCACGCACACACACACACACACACACACACACACACACACACACACACACACACACACACATCCTGCCTTTTATAGAGATAAAACATATTTATGTTTTGGCTAATGAAAGTATAGAGTTTGATTGTTATCTACTTTGGCAATATTTTCCCTGAATTTAAAACTGAAAATAGACGCCCTTTGCATTTACCAGAATTCTTACTCACGTCCAAATTAAAGTGCACGGATTCTTCACCAACTATTCGACCATGTTTTAGCTGAATAAGAAAAAATGATTTATATCCTGGAAAAATGCTCCCGTACGTGTCTCGTATGCAAAATTCGTGACAGAAGATATGGGTTGTCGAAAAGCTGCAATTTAAGAAAACAACTTGATATCGGAGCACGTAGATTTTGAGAGACGAATTTGTAACTGATGCAAATTTCCGAGCCTCAGACACTCGATAAAAGGAACATATCCGAGAGAACATCAGACTCGTACCAGAAGCCAGGAAATGAGCCAGGCCTCCATGTACGAGGCCGTCGGTATCCTAACCTCAACAATATTTAAGGCGGATGGTAAGCTCCATGCGATCTAAAAATGCTTCACTTTATAGCTAGTTTGAGTTCGGAATCTCGAAGGGCGAGGCTCGATCGCGACATTCAGCGGCTGAATGCATATGTCTGCTTTGCAAAGACTCGTTTCCACTCTGCCGACCGTGATGTTATACTGTCGACGAGGTTTGACCTCCTCTCAGCTTATCATGACGCCCACTTTTGGGGATTTTCTTGGCTGATAAGTCGTTCTTTGAAGGCTGCATGTACACTCGTTTTCTTGGATCCTGCTGGTTTTGTGTCATAGATGCTACCACAAAGGATCAGGTGTTTCGTTTCATTGGGTGTTTGGGTCAAACGACTTCAGGAAGGGATCGTACTTTATTCGGCAGACAGATCCGTTTCTGACGACATCTCGCCGGGTAAGTTTAGCTAGTGACTGAAATGCCATCCATGATACCGATATAGATCCCACGGAGACTAGAAAGGGTATGAACAACCCAGATGTAAAAACGTTTCGAGACTTTATCGAGAGTCTGGATCTTGTCGATTATTTCAGGAATAACTTTCCCCAGGAGGCTAATAGGGCTTGAACTAATAGGGGCAGGTCGGTTTCCGTGTGATGTACAAACTGCATTGGCCGATTCTTAGGAGAATCGTGTTAGTGCACTTACTGTGATCAAGTTTTCATTCAATAGTTTATTCAGATCATAGACTTTTATTGTTTCGTCTAAAATTAGATAAGCCGAAGATTATCATGGCTGGATTCTGGAAATTCAACACATCAGTGCTCGATGAGAAGTCTATTCAAGACCAGATTTTAGTAACTCTAACGCGGCTGACATTAGTTCGTTTGCTTCTGATTATAGAAATCGGCATAACCAAGATATAATAGTAGAGCAAACGGCATAAGAATCTAGAGTAGAAACGGCTATAAAATCGGGAGACATTGTGGAAATAGCCTCAGCTTGGACGGAGTTGGCCTCCTTGTTAATCAAGAAGGATGAAGCTCTGGTAGTTAGGCCTAGATTAAAAAGGATGTTTCCGAGGTAACAAATAACCCGCTGAATTGCTAGCTGAAGAAGTTCGGAGTATCGCAGACCGATTTATTGCTAGCGTCTCATTGCTGGACGAGCGTACTGTGACTAAAATCGACAGCATATGTGAGGCTTCTCGGGCCGTTCACTTAGACGGATGGGCCTCACAGTATATTCAGAAACTGGCACGGGTTAAGGAAGGCCCCTCCTACACCTGGCTGTTGTCTTCTAAGGCATTTTCGGTTAAATTGATAGAGAGTCTTGGTCGTTTATATTAAGAAAAATACATTAAAAATGAAGAATAAATTCCATCTTATCACTTTTATGTGGTTTGACATATTGGAACGTTTTGACCTTCTATATAATACTTTATCTGATTTTAAAAAAATAATTTAAGTGAATAAGATTTGAAAATACGAGTTGTTTATATAATAAGTGTTTTATTTTAATTTTCTTCGGATACATTTTTTTTAATTAAAATATTCTTAAGTCAAAGACAGACACGCAGAAATCCCGCTTTACTGTCGCGTCCAGGTGTTTGTAGAGTAATTATTTATATTATAAATTTCTTTAAACAAAATATTTTAAATATTTATAACATATTTTTGGCATATTTAAAACATATATTCAACTGAATTTAATTTAAAACTACCTTTGTCATATTAAAACATATTTTAATTATATCTGATTTAAAGTTCAAGTTTATCCTGGAAGTTCTATTCCAATTAAATACTTTAAACAGTTTGCAAAACGTTAAACATGAACTTGTAAACCAGACCAATGATGACGCAAACGAATTGAAATATTTAACTGAATCCTAATATAATTAGCTTTCATTTTAATCGAATGCTGAAATCAACTCCAATGTTTTATAACCTAAAGTGACCAAAAGGTTTACGGGTAATCTATTAATACATAAAATTGATAAATAACTTAGATATTAAACTAAAATAGATATCTAAACACAAATTATATAGCAGGGCGATCTTAAACAGATGTCCTAGCGCGAAACCTGATAATTAACAAAATCTATATCACAAAAAAATTATAACGCAGTCATCAATTGCGGGAGTAACTGCAAGTGACATAAATTGTTCAACATGCAATGGATAAGAATTAAAAAAGAAAATTGAAATGGAATGTTGGCGGGAACCATAGCAGGAAAAATGCTTACAAATGTAACCAATTATTGAGCATTAGAAAACCAGTTCCATGCCAAATTCTTTAAATGAATGTATTGGACAGGGATGGAAAAATATTACGATCAATAATAATATTAATAATAATAAACTGTTGCAATTATATATATATATATATATATATATATATATGTGTGTGTGTGTATATATATATGTATGTATGTATATATATATATATATGTATGTTTGTGTGTGTATGTATGTGTGTGTGTGTGTGTGATAGGCCGCAATCCTTCTTTCATGTACATTTCATTGAATACGACAGACAAGGTGCTTTTATTTAGTTTTTATACAATTTCTCATGCGTTGTAATATTTTTTTTATTACTAATACTATTAAAATAGCATCATCTACATGTAAAAAAGGTTAAAAATAATGAAAGCCTTAATAATAAAAACAAAGAAACAACACTTAATAACATTAACTATGAACACGGACACAATGTCTTGACCGTGTTTTGAAAAATTAAAACCTTTTATAAAACATGCATACAACAAAATATTTCTTATTTAACAGTTACAGTATTTAATCCTTGAAAATGGCTAAATGTATAGCCGAAAGAGCTCGAAAAGAAAGAACATTCGGACAGTTTTTATATAATTTATTATCTGAAAAAAAATTAGATCGCATGAGAAATTGTATGAAAAAACTAAATAAATGCACCTTATCTGTCGTATTCAATTATATGTGTATATATATATATATGTGTATATATCTCTATTTATAAAAGGCAGGATATGTGTGTTTGTGTGTGTGTGTGTGTGTGTGTGTGTGTGTGTGTGTGTGTGTGTGTGTTTACGTGTGTGTGTGTGTGTGTATGTGTGTGTGTGTGATTTAAACATTTTCATTGATGGTACAAGTACAAGCTTCCAAAATTATTTGGTAAACAAACCTTAGATTACATTTATCTCTGCACATCTCACACACACACTGGCTTATTGATATGTAATTTTTGGTACTTATTCAACCTATTCATATAATTAGAATTCCAACAAGCATCCATTACTAGCGGCCACAATCTTTATATAAGATATGCAGATTACATAGGGCTGATATTAGACACGGACATATTGCTCTAAATGTTCTACCGAATCTGTTGAAGGAAAACGAGAAAAAAGGATTAAACATAAACTGCAAGAACAGAGAACGCATGGTTGTTAGCAAAAAGGTGAACCCAAAATGCAATTACAAATCGGAGTTACCAAATTCAAACAAATAGAAAAATGTACATATCTGTAAATTTTTCTAACAGAGGAGGAAATATGCATTGTGATAGTGAAAGATGAATTCCAAAAGCTAAGCAGACTATTAAGAGACAGAAAAAAATCGTTAGAAACAAAGAAGCGAGGACTGATCTGTTACGTGAAATCTGTCTTCCTATATGGCAGACAAGGCTGGAATATCTGCTGAAAAGCGAAGAAAATAAGAGGGTCATTCAATAAATAAGGTGAATTTTTCGGTATAAGGATTTCTAATACAGATAGAAGCTTACTCATTTTTACTTTTTTTTGTTTTACTTCTTTTTCACATGGATTTAATTTCTTTTGCAGATTAAAAAAACTTTTGGCGATTAACAAAGATGGCCGACCAAGAAGCATGCTCCAGGATTGAACAGCGGTCAGTTGTCAAGTTTGTGGTTGCTGAAGCGTGCAAACCAGTTGAAATTCATAGGAGAATGTCAACTGTGTATGGTGCGACATGTTTCAGCCAAACAATGTCTACAAGTGGGCTAAATTGTTTAAAGAAGGACGGAGCAGTGTTGAGGATGAAGACAGGCCTGGAAGGCCTACAGAAGAGGCCTCCTGAGGTGATCGAATCAGTCAATGACCTCATTCAGTCTGACAGAAGGGTGAGAGTGGATGATATTGCAAGGACTTTGAGCTTATCTGTTGGGACAGCACCCAATGTCAGCTGCTGGTGGGTACTAAAGATGCTTACTGCAGAGCAAAAACAGCACAGCAGCCCAAACGGTACAGACCATCAACGAGCTGGGCTGGGAACTGCTCCCTCATCGCCCTTACAGCCCAGACCTTGCCCCTTCAGACTTTCACCTGTTTGGTCCCTTGAAAGCGTTCACGAGAGGCACGAAGTTTAAAAGTGACGATGAAGTCAAAATTCTTGTGAGCGACTGGCTGAGACATCAGTCCAAAGATTTTTACGCTGAGGGAATACGGAAGCTTGTGCACAGATGGGAAATGTGTATGACAGTGCTGGGAGACTACGTTGAAAAATTTTAAAAAGTAAGCTTCTGTCTGTATGAGAAAGCCTTATACCGAAAAATTCACCTTATTTATTGAAGGACCCGCGTACTTGAAGCGACATAAATCTTCTACAGAAGGATGATGTACCGAAAAGGGGATCAACAACGAGGCTTTGCAAGACTAAAGAAAACCTATTTACATTATTCGGACTATTATACTCGTCTTTCTCGCTATATTTCTTACAACGTTTCGGCCATTGTACGCTCCGGCCTTCTTCAGTTGGTTGGAATGTCGAGCTGAGCCCTTTATTTCGCTCACAGGAGTAGGCTGTTCTAGTTCCACGTGCCATGTTTAATGGATGTCAGTTATCAATTATCACCTGTTAATTCCCTTCTACAAGGTCTCCACTGCCTTAAGCGGATATTGTTCTCGCTCTCTTTGGTATAGTATGACATTCCAACCACCTGAAGGAGGCCAGAGCGTACAACCACCGAAACGTAGTAATAAATATGGCGACAAAGTTTAAGACAATGCTCCGAATAATGTAAATAGTGTACATAATTCCTCATCTAAGAAATATAGACAGATACTAAAGAAAACCTTATACTTAACATCAAGCATGGACAGTTGAAATTGTTGGGGCTCATGATGATGGAGGAGGATTTAAACGTTAAGGCCAGAGGGAAAGATGAAACCAACCCATACCATACTTAAACCTTTGAGCCGTGACCACCGCTTTAACTTTGACATAGACAAATCACGAAATGCCGAGACACCGGTTGAATAGTGCTTAGAGAAAAATGACTCAATGCCTAGCCACCGGTTGAACGGTGGGTAATTACGTGCAACTATTTTTTTATCTACCATGAAACATTTCATAAGAATTATTTGCGAATTTTGACTCACGAACTCAGGTAGAAGCGTTAAATTGTTCAGAAAAGCAAAAACTCAGAGAGTTTCAGTAAATGGCAAGTTTTAAGAGAAATAAGAAACAGATAAAATTTATTAAGAGTTACAAAGGAAAGGAAATTGTGGAGAGCCGTTTCTGCTGAAGGGACACGCCACATGATGAACAAGAAGACGTTTTACAAGGGTGAGCAAACGAAGTAATAAAGCAATGAAAATGGAGACTAAAAAGTGTGGACCTTTGTCAACACATGGCAGAATAGAGCAAGATCCTGCTAGTCGAGGTGTTGGGAACAGGCTTTGTCCACAATTGTGTTGTCATTGGTAGAGATTAATTAGAAACAAGGGCATCAATTTTCCATCAATAAAAGATGAACATGCTTTTTTAAAAAATTGAGAGAAATTAGGAAGGACAATAACAGATCCTTGTAATCTTCAGCGAATTACGAACTAAGCAATGTTCGTTTCTGTTACATATTTTAGAATTACTTTTATTTTACTACTCAGTTATTGCTCCCCCTTTGTTCGTAGGAGTCTGAATCTGTACTATACGGTAGATGAACTGAAATCAGAAATATTATGCCATTTAAAATTAATGATTCGAATCATCTTGTCACCTTTCTGATCTCTCCGTACTGAGGTCAATTTTGAATCTAAATCAGGATTATTTGAACCAGAAATTATAATAGATTTGTTAAGAATGCTGAAACGTTGTGAGGAAAATAACAAAGATGAAGTTCGAATGTGAATAATGTAAATAAAATTAAGCAAATTTTATTTTAAAATCAAAAGGAAAACATACCCAATATAGAAAATGAAGAATTTCGAGATATCCAAGAATGCATATAAATAAAACAGTTAACAAAATTAAAGAAGAACAAGGAAATTCAATGGAACGATGTATAACAATAGGGTAGAATCGATTTATCCAAAATAGATTGAAAATCATCTTGTCAATACGCTTTACAATGTAAACTACATAATTCAAGTAATGGCGCATGGGACACTATAATTGAAATTAAAGACATTTTAAAATCAAAACAAACCTTTCCTCTTCTTCTTCTCCTTCTTCTTCTTCTTCTTCTGCGTGACATCATGTCCTTTCAGACCGTTGGTAATCATGTCTCTCCTAAATTTTCTGTTCCTTTAGCTATTAATTTTATTTTGTCTTTATGTTATCTCTCTTAAACCTTGCTCATTCACTCAAGCTTGCCAAGTAGGTTATGCGTTGTTTTCTTCTGAAAGTCTTGCCTTAAAACTGTCCTGCATTTATCAACTTTTCAAAATTCTCTTTCCTCGTTATTCGTCAGAGAGATTGTCATCTGCCTCTTGCTAATGTTAAATCTAAGGGCATTTCTTGTCTCCTTTAACTCAACATCTTCATCGTTTCTCACACACGCGTCCCTCATCCTGTAGAACCACATTTCTCTTGCTTCATGTCTCCCCTTCATCTTCAAGTATATTGTCCATAATTGTCTGTCGCAGAGGAGAATTGATACTTCATAGCATTTTAGGACTCTTCGCTTTGGTTCTAGGGAATGATTTCTGTTTTCTATAATACTTTGGTACAGTTATGGAAGGCATCGTTACCGAAAGCTAAGTAAAATAAAACTGCTTTTATGTATAATTTCCATTCATAGAAACCTGGCCGGTCATTGCTCTCCACAACTGCCTAACTATTGTAACTCTGAGTAAGAATTCTCTTTTTGTTATCCCTCATAACCTCTCTTCTGACTACAATTTACACAGACTTGTTAGACAGTTTATTCGCTACCTTAATAGGATATTCTCTACCAATTTTGCCTTCATTATATCGCTTGAGTGTTAAATTCTCCATACTGCTTAACTGTTACTTAATATTTGTTTAACTTTTAGATGCCATTTTCTTTATCCTAGTAGGCCTTCGGATTTTGCCTTCTCATCGTCAGAGGAAGATATTTAAATTTTTTTACTTGCTTGATTCTGATGCCAGAAAATCACAGTTCGCATCTTGGCCTGCTACTTTAGCTGACAACCATGAATTCTGTGTTGCTTCAAATGATAACGGTCGTAAATTTGAATTTCTACAAACCTGATGAATATTTATGAGTCTTCTTAATTTTTAAAAAAAATTGTAAAGCCAATAATATTTTAGTCTTGTATATAAATAATTGTTAAAAATAATATCCTTGCATTTACCCTGACAAAGTCCCTTAACTCGTCGGCTATTCATATATATATATATATATATATATATATATATATATATGTGTGTGTGTGTGTGTGTGTGTGTGTGTGTGTGTGTGTGTGTGTGTGTGTGTGTGATTTAAATAAAATGAGATCTAAGAATTTTTGCTACAGTGACTCATCGGAGTAAGGGTGGTCAATTGCATATTGACTGGCAGATCCTTAATATTTCAAAATGAAGTCACGGGAAACAGTGGTCGGTCACAAAAGTTTCATGTTTTCTCACGCAATCATCAACATATACACTACAGTTCAAAAATTTGAACGCCCAGAATTAATATGAGACGAACTAGACAGTAGAGTGAAAAAATGAAAAAGTGATCTCAGAGTCACTGACAAACAAAAATAGAACTCATGATCAGTTTTGGGAAACTTTTGCAATGAATACCAAAAATTCGTAGTGCAGCAATGAAGCCTGAAGCAGAATATTTTGACGAGTGCAGAATATAATCATAAAATGCTTCTTTTTCTTAATAATAAAAAATTGAGATTTTTTTAAACATGTGTAATGATTTTCTCTAGTTTGAAGTAAAAAAGAATTAATTTTTGGCAAATTTATAAAATTACCAGGGTTCTCCTCAAACTTTTGAATGGTAGTGTATATTGTTCCTGATCAAACGAAATTGATGAATAATTATATCGGATATACCATTTCATGGCTAACAGGAATACTCACATTACTTCTCTGTGACAATTTAAACACACACAAAGAACTACAAAACTCCCACCTCCACATACTCGTACACAAGACAAATATAAAAGCCTCACCTACACAAGAAAACGCCGAAAATAATATTTATTTGGACATATGTACAAGGCCTTATTTGGGCATATGGTACAAGGCAACACTCCACCATATTCACACATAAAGACACACACACACAGATATATAGACACAGAGAGAAACACTAACACATATATATATACATGCATATATATATATATATATATATATATATATATATATATATATATGTATGTATGTATGTATGTATGTATGTATATATATATATATTTAAAAGAAGAGAAAAACCGTAAATATTTGGGTTAAAGTGTGGATTTTTTTAAAATATATATTTTACTTTATTTTACATATTTTTGATACACGGGTTTCCTTAAACGCGACAGTAATCAGGCATATTGTGGTTATATTCACATATGAAGGAATATGAGGCCACATACTAGCAAAAACAGACGCGGAATCACAAGACAGGAAAATGGTAATAGGGTGGTCATAAAAAAGTTAAGAACGAAGTCTTCCTTCCTTCATCTTTTCTCTGACCAATCCTTATTGTTTTATTACCACTTACGCAGAAGAATACTTTCGACACAAGTACAAGGAAATATTTGAGTTACTACAGCACCCAAAAAACAATGGTGAAACATCGGAAAATATGAGGAAAAGTAATTGCTACTAATAATATGCTGACGATTTCCCTCTTCTCTTTAAAATGTGCACTTTTCACTCGTTGGTACAACTATGATCTCTGCCTTATATATATATATATATATATATATATATATATATATATATATATATATATATATATATATGTGTGTGTGTGTGTGTATAGATAGATAGATAGATCGATAGATAGATATATATATATATATATGAATATATACAAATATTTATATATAAATATGTATGTGCGTGTGTGCATACTCGTTTGAGAAACTATGACTTCTGCCTCATCAATATATATATATATATATATATATATATATATATATATATATATATATGTGTGTGTGTGTGTGTGTGTTTGTGTGCTTGTGTGTGTGCATATATATATTTATTAATATATGCATATATATTCTATATATATGAATATATGTATATATGTATACATGCAAATATTTATATATAAACATTTTGTTTGCGTGTATACTCGTTGGAACAACTATAGACTTTGCCTTTCATATATATATATATATATATATATATATATATGTATGTATACACATGTATATATATATGTATGTATACACATGTATATATATGTATTAATATATGAATAAATATATATGAATATATGTATATATATACATGCAAATATTTATATATAAATATTATGTGTGTGCGTATAATCGTTGGAACAACTACAATCTTTCCACTTTCATATATATATATATATATATATATATATATATATATATATATATATATATATATACATATATATATATATATATATATATATATATATATACACACACACACATATATATATATACGTGTATATATATATATGTATACACATGTATATTTATGTATTAATATATGAGTATATATATGAATATATGTATATATGTATACATACAAATATTTATATATAAATATATGTGTGTGTGTGTGTGTGTGTTTGTGTGAATTCTAATGATATAGTAACTTCTTAACATTCATGTGCTTTCTTTTTTCGTTTTATGTAATATTTAGATTATCATTTTCCCCTGTTTCCTTAATCTCTTTCATCTTCGTTTTTTTTTTCTCTTTTTTATTTCCTCAGCCGTTGGAATATCACGTGCTGTTTGAATTAGAGAGTTCAACCCTCAGCATAAACATATTATCGATTGTTTTTGACAAGCATCAGTCGCCCTTAATTGTTTTTTTTTCTTTTGTTGGCTCTGAATCCAATAAATTGCCTTCATCATGAATAGCGTGCAAGTGCTTGACAAGATGTCGGCCATAATCAATGATCATTGGCTGAAAATAATTTCGTCGCTAACAACGCATAGACAATGAGCAAAAAAGTGCCAAGGCTGAAGATTTTCAGGATACAAAATTAGCTTCATCAGCTAACATCTATATATCGAATTAATGCCTTGGCGTAAAGATAGATGCCAATTATTCTTTCGAAAGAGACTGTTAAATATACCCAGATAACTAAATGCGCATTTTTAATATCTTCAATATATCAACAAAGTGAATAAATACCATTCAAAATGAAAACATTATTGGAATAAGTGTGGAGATTAATTTTGTTAAATTACTAAATCTTAACCTTTAATGTTTGGGTTTCGCTTCTGTCTTTCCTACAGAGTCTCATAAAATGCACTACTTACCACCTACTCTTACCGCTCATTTAGCAACCTCGGGTGATATGTATATATAAAGAGAGTAAACGTTGAGTTCAACACAGAATACTGTACTGACAGAGATTTATGCTTTAAACTAATTTTCTGTCTTGAAGATTGCTTTTTAGAATGAAATATGGTTTTTGTGTGATCTGTGTCCATACCGCTTGAATATATATATATATATATATATATATATATATATATATATATATATATATATATATATATGTTCACCATACCAACTAAGACAAAGGTCCTCGGTAGCGAAATGGTAATTAACTAGATTCAATATAGCGCCGCTACTCACTAAATTCTTTGGTGAAACCCATCCAAGTATATCTAACCCAACGGATTGTGCCCCTAAGCGCCACGTCTTCTTTGACCAAGCCGCTCATTCTAGAGAATTAGCATCCGGATCAAGCAAGGTTATACAAATGATAAAATGTTTTTAATTAGTTTATTCAGGGTTCATTTTTTTTGTAGTGGACGGGCACTGCTGTTGCATCCCAAATAGGACGAAACGGCCGGCCCGTGCTTTCTGTTGAGGATTCTAGACTCGATGAATTATTTTAATATGTTTATTCAAATCACCCTAGAAGTTTCGATCATACGTATGCCCTTGCTTATTCTGGATTCTAATGCTCCACAGGAAGCAACTAGATGAAAAGAGACGTGGCTCTTGGGGGCACAATCCGCTGGGTTAATATACTCGGATAAGTTACACCACAAAACCTAGTGGGTAGCAGCGCTATATCGGTTCATTTATTACAGTAGGACACGGAACTGAGAAAAAATTTGCGCTTTCTGGCAATATAGGAAACAGTTTACCTCTTGTGGAAACCTTCAATAGTTTTGCTGTACTTTGACTACATGGTTACAAAGTGTGTCGATGAACAAGCAAGGTTGAATAGTGCATTCAACAAATAAAATATTCATCCCATTCTTTAAAAATTACTTTGTATACAGTACGTCATAAAACCGAGCAGTTATGGAAATTCCGAGATTAGATTATAAGCTGCTTTAATATAGGATTGATGACAATTTATGGATTATTTATTATTGATTAATTAGGCATTTCATATTAACTCATTAATTACTCGATGCTGATTATTATTATTATTATTATTATTATTAATATTTTTATTATTATTATCATTATTATTATTATTATTATTATTATTATTATTATTATTATTATTATTATTAATACTACTACTACTAATATTATACGATTTCTACTCATAATACTCCATGGAATTTCATACATAGATTATCCAGCTACTAAAGAAGATGCATGGCCTGAAGATTGTGTTCAAGCATGAAACAGATTATCGCCACTAGCTGTTGATCT
This sequence comes from Acanthosepion esculentum, assembly GCA_964036315.1. Lineage (NCBI taxonomy): Eukaryota > Metazoa > Mollusca > Cephalopoda > Sepiida > Sepiidae > Acanthosepion > Acanthosepion esculentum. Next base: position 101,395,433 of record OZ038489.1, on the reverse strand, counting down.
CAGTGCCCAATGTTCATTCTTATATTTACACATTTTTTTACCTGATGTATACACACACATATATATATATATAAATACCCCCCCACATATATATATATATATATATATATATATATATATATATATATATATATATATATATATATATATATATATATATATATCTTTTAATCTATCTAGTGTGATACTTCTACAATATACTATGTATTTAGAGGTTCTTGTTAAATCCTAGGAGTAAGCTTCCCTCTGCCTTTTAATATTCTGATGATAATTATTCTGATCAGCTTTACCTTTTGTTACTCCCACTTACGAATTTACGCGAAATGCTAGATTGACAGATAGGCCACATCATTTTACAGTAGAAATTATTAGATACACCTATAAGTTCTATGCTAATAATGTCTTCTCTCACTCTTCCTCTTGTGAAATTCTTGATTCATGCTTTACTGTCACATTTAATCTTCTGACGTGTAAATGTAATTCCACTCGTTATTTGTTTCTTCATGCTTATCCTTTTTCCCATTCAGTAATGCTTACGTCATAGTGAAATTATTGCCTGAAGTTTTGAGTGAAATTATTTAAAAATTCATTTTAATTTTAACGTTTTCTCTCTCAGAAAAAAATATGTAGCGGTTACATCCAAGTTAAATGTAAATTTATTTTCAGAAAATGTATATAATTAAAAAAAGATACATTTTACAATATACTGATATATATATATACTTTACCTGATTGACCCAGGAAATTTTACTAGTCTTTAAACGAAAATATATGTATATAGAAAATGTAAAATAATTTAGCGTGAAATGATAATAGATATGAAATTCAAATTAGTCTTCTACACTCATACCTAATGTATATACATTAATTTAACTATAAATTGAAATTGTGTAAAACACACGCTGTTTATCAATTGATGATTAAATGTAACAACAAAATTTGGAAAATATTATCGAACACTTTCTTATTCATGAAATATAAAAGGCAAACTTATTATACTTATGTATGATCTTGAATAATTTATAAATTTTAAGACACGAATTTTGGAAATTCTAAATCAGTATAATTGATAGGCAAAGAGAATTACATACATACACACACATAAAAGCACACACACACACACACACACACACACACACACACACACACACATATATATATATATATATATATATATATATATATATATATATATATATACAAGTCTAGGATTGGGATATACGGAATAAATTCCAATAACCAACAATTACTATTCTTAAAAGAGTGCTTAATAAAAAGTAGAGCAGATATAATTGTTTATTTAAAAATTATGACATAAAAATGTTATAAAATCACTACAAAAATAGCCATTTTGTTTCAACACCTCCGGTGTCTTAGCAAATGATGATGTTGAATGTAGAATAAAGGGTTTTAAGAGTTTCAAATTAATTAACGATCATTCGTAAGGGGAAAACGCTGTTACATAAGCAGGAATGACCAATCAAAATACAAGTATAAGAAAATTAAAAAAACTTGACAACGGTAAGGTTATAAATGTTATTAAAAGCTGTGTTCGTTTTGTTTTTTGTTTTTTTATATATAAACGAATATGCTAGATGCAATCGTCAGGCAACTAGTTGCCTGATGATTGCATCTAGCATGAAACAGACTTTCGCCTAAGGCGTTGACTTCTATGTTCACTTTTATATTTACACACGCTCTATCTCTGATTTTGAGCACTTTATCCCATAAATATAGCACACATTAAGACAATATTTCTATATATATATATATATATATATATATATATATATATATATATATATATATATATATATATATATATATATATATATGTATATATATATATATATACACTCGGTCGATACCGCCCCGTAAGTAACAATATGTTCGGGATCGGAATTATGCAAAATTCTTTTAATTTCTCCGCAATTTGATGACACCTTAAATATTTAACGCTAAATAATAATGAGGGTTTTGTAATCGTGAAACAAGGGAACAGATCATTAATCATTATCTGCTATTTTATTTACAATATGTTTGTGAAAGTGAAGACATGAATGGAGAATGTAATCAGGCTCCAATGCGTCATAATGAAATCACCGTTCTCTTCGATATTCGCATGTTGTCAGGAAGGAAGTTAACAATTTCTCTTTTTTTGTTCACAACGTGTTTCATATCCGTTCACTTATTTTCTGGGGACGAAGGATTATTGCCATTTTATGCAGCTTTGAACAGTCATACATTATTATCTGCAGCTATTTAATTTGATACCTGTCAATATGTAATCTACCTATCTAGCTATCTATCTATCTATGTAATCATTTCTACGCATTTCCCGTATCGACCTAAAAATTTGACCTAAATATTTGAATTTCGAAAATTATAAAATTTTGGCGCAAATTTGAGTTCCGTGAAATAAAGAACGTGAAAGAAAATTCTTAATAAAGCAATAAATATTACAGGAAAATAATAGACCCAAATTAGTATATATATATATATATATATATATATATATATATATATATATATATATATATATATATATATATATATATTGAACGATAAAAATTATTAAAAAAATCAATTAAAATCTTCAGACATACTGGGTTGTATATTAATATTCTTATGCTTTTATTATTATTATTTCATTTATATTCCTTGTCTGTCGTTTTTAATGAAACTTGCATATAAATATATATATACATATATATATATATATATATATATATATATATATATATATGCATGTTTCATTAAAAACGATATATATATATATATATATATATATATATATATATATATATATATATATATATATATATATATATATATATGCAAGTTTCATTAAAAACGACAGACAAGGTACTACGGTTAAGTTTTTTATTTAATTTTTATTGTGTACGAACAAGAGTTTTCTTTGCTGGACAAAGGGTGTGTAAGAACTGTCCAAATGTTTTATTTTTCCGAGCGCTTTCGGATATACCTTTAGCCATTATCAAGGATGATAAACCGGACTCATAAATAATTGCATCGGTTACACAACTATATGCTTATCCAGACGTCTTATGTTACACCTATTCGATCATAGCTCCATGAGAACCCATTTAAACACGCACATAAATTTACCAGACTCCATTAGAAATATACTAGTAGAAAACACAAATATATGAATTGCTTCCACCTGTAAAAAAAGGTTAAATATAATGGAGGCTTTAATAATAAAATAGAAAAAGCCTACCCTTAACAATATTAACTATGAACAAAGCCACAACGTGCTAACCGTATTTGAAAATTAAAACAACCCTACTACACACAAAGACATATACATAATGCACACACTCAATTAAGCTGAAAAATCAAATCATCCTTGATAATGGCTAAAGGTATATCCGAAAGCGCTCGGAAAAATAAAACATTTGGACAGTTCTTACACACCCTTTGTCCAGCAAAGAAAGCTCTTGTTCGTACACAAGAAAAATTAAATAAAAAACTTAGCCGTAGTACCTTGTCTGTCGTTTTTAATGAAACTTGCATAAAAGAAGGATTGCTGCCTAAATATACAACTATATATATATATATATATATATATATATATATATATATATATATATATATATATATATATAAGTATGCGTATGTATGCATGTATTTTTGTCTGTGTGTCCAGACGTATAACAAAACAGGTAAGATTCCACCATCACCGAGCAAACGCTGAAATATAGTGAACTATACCTTTGAAAGTTTATTGCAACTCAAGCAGAACTCAAGTAGAACTCATATATTCGATGTATTTCTAAATATGCTGGGTAAAGTGGTCGTTTCATTGGGAAGGCTCCAGTAAGTATCTGATTCCATCTCTTATATTGTATACGAATGAAAGCTTATATTTCTCAACCAATAAGAATCCATCGGAAGGTTTGTTGGATAAACAATCATTACAAGGACAAAACCCCGACAAATACTTGGCAGACGGAGTTGTAGACATTACGTGTGTTATTCTTTATTCTTTTAGAAAATAACAATAATACCACCCCCTTCACCACTCCCGCAAATTCGAGAAGAAATATTTTGAATCCTTTACGGAAAGAAAACTAGAAGCATATTTCTTATCAAGCCTCAAAACAATTTCAGAGCCCAGTTTAATCTAAACGTATGTGCACACCGTGGAAGAGAGAGATCCAGCAACAGCTGACTTGTCCAGGTACACAATAGAAGTGATTAACAAGCAACAGCATGCAGAGCTTTTTTCTATGAACTCACAAACTTATTAAACTGAATATCCTAAAGTAAGCTCTTCGCACATTTCAACAGTACTAAGAACGTGTTGCCAACTGGTGAATGTATTTTAAGTTATCAAAAGGATGTTCGGTGTTCGAAAACATTCGTCCACAACAAATTATAGAAGAATATTGGAAACAAATCATGCAATAAATTTGAAAGTGAAGACAGACATTAAAAGTGCAACAATAACATTGGTTTATATACAATTCACAACTAAAATTGGGTTGAATATTTATGTATAAATGAGGATAGATGAATCAGGTTGTGTAGAATATTATTGTGGATGTTTTAGCGTTTTTGAAATTGTTATTAACATTTGTTCATAAGATTAAACTAAGTGTTTAGTTATGTACGAAATTG
>OZ038489.1:101368289-101385789 GCA_964036315.1 Acanthosepion esculentum | reverse complement strand
CAAAGCATTATGAAAGTGTAAAAATAAGTTTTAATACCAGCATATTTCTTTGTAAAATTTATTATCAGCAATGTATGTTTGAAGGGAAAATTATTATTACCAATACATTATTACAAAAAAAAATATTACCAACAATATATTTGTGGAAAAACAATTACCAACCATAAAATTTTGAAAAAAAATTACCAGCAGTACATTAATGGGGAGAAAAATTAGCAGCAACTCATTTAAAAAATATTAACAGCAATATATTTTTGGAAATATTATTACCAACAATAAAAATCTTGTCGGCATTAAATAACCCGTTGATATGCCGCTAAACAAACGATACCAAACCAAATCTAAATTTCGAAACGTGTTGAAATTATCATAACGGAAGAAAAAAGAAGCAAATTAAATTAAGGTAAAATAAATCTTCTGCTAGAAGTCGAGGAATCGTTTTAATTTACAAGATAATTGTATTCTTAATTACTTAGCTTATCAGTTATTACAAAACCGAGTTTTAATTATGAAATTAATTAAAGTAAAGTGCATGATAACCGTTATGAGAAAGCCAAATACTTTAAATGTGTTTTAGACACTTTGATCAATAAAATTAGAAACAATAAAAATAATGGTTTAATTTTTATTTTATTTTTACGGTGAACTTTCCGCACGTTGAATTTTTCTCGCGGTGAACTTTCCTGCGGTGAACTTTTGTCGTTATGAACTTTCCCCTCAGTGAACTTTTCTCGCTGTGAACTTTACCCTCGGTGTACTTTTCTCCCGGAGAACTTTTCTCGCTGTGAACTTTCCCCGCGGTGAACTTTACTCTCGGCGAACTTTTCTCGCGGAGAACTTTCCTTGAGGTCATCTTTTCTCAAGGGGAAACATTCCTCGCGTTGATTTGATGGCGGCGGACGTTCCTATGGTGAATTATTGGCGGACAACTTACCGAACACAGGAATGTTGTTCTAGATTTGCAGCAAGTTCTCATCATCTTACAGTTGAAATGGCTAGATGCAACCGTAAGTTCTATGCTAAAAGATACTTTTCCCGTTCTACTCGCTTCAAGCTACTTTGATTTTAACAAGTTTAAATGACATCTCAATCGTCATCTTGTGTTTTATTTATTCTTGTTTTTTATTGTTCTCTCTACTTAATAATGATTCTTTGTCTCATATTAACTCAATCGCAGTAAGCCTTTGCGTCTTAGTGGCTTTATTGCCTTGCTTGAGTTGAAATTATTTTAAAAATGGTAGCTTATGCTCTACTTTTTACTGCCTTTACTACGTTCAATATTCCTTGTTTGTGTCAAAATTTCTAAGCATTCTTTTCATATTATATAACTTAGAAATTACAACAGTCTCTTTCTGAGTTTAATTAAAAGCGTCCATTTTATTTCCCATTTCTCTAAAACTTAGACATAGCTGACGTTTTCAGTCCATAGTATTCTCAGAATCCTTTTGTTGTTTCAAATTACTACTTCATCTGTGTTGAGATTGTCAAATACGTTATTGCATAAGAGTCAAGAACTGTTAACTTTTTATGTAAAGAAAATATATTGTTTCTTATTCTTAGCTGTGGAAAATCATATCTCTCTATTTTAATATCTCCTGATTTCTGTGTCACATTACCCTTGTTAGAACACTTGCCAGCCCGATTCCGTAGCTCGCATCTTGGGGTGTTTTTCTTGTGAACGCTTATAAATTCTATCTTCAGGTTAGTTCTATGTTCTATTCCAGGTGCTTATAAATGTTCTTCAGATAAAAAAGATCATCTATAATATATATATATATATATATATATATATATATATATATATATATATATATATATATATATATATATATATATAATTCCTGTTCCTCCTGTGATTTTAATTGATATTACAAAACTAGATCAAACTACTTCATCCACCGTAATAATTACATTTTTCTTTTATTAATCGGCATCACCCCATGGAAGGCATTTAAGCAATTGTGTCTTAACGCAATATCTTATCTGGTGTGAAAGAATTAGGAACAGAAACATTAATAAGGAGAGGGAAATAGAAAGTGTAATCAAAAGAAGAGTTGATAGCGATTGCATTTCATTTTTTGGAGATTGAAGTTGACTGGAAATAATGGAACAGGACAAGAGAGAAAAGAACCCGTTAGAATTTACGGATACATCTAGCCAGCTCAACTGTATAGTAATGAGATCTCGTACCAGTGTAGTCCTACGCTTAAATTAAAAATTCCATCCGAACAATTACTATGAAAGTATTTATATAAATGACAAAGTGGCAACATTCTGGCGGTAGAAAAGTGACTGAAGACCAGTCGCCATGACCAATAATATTGCAGATTTTTCTTTGGATTTTTTCAAGGATCTCAAGGGAAATTGCACTGGTACTGGGCCATATTTGGCGGCAATATTTTAAGTGTGGTCGAATGGTAGACTTATAGATATGTACGATAGATCCTGGAGAGAAAAAAATACCTCGCCCGTCACAGTTAACCAGCTTTCTTATTAGCTGACCAAGCAATGGATTCAATATCGTCTTCTCACTTCTGACAACGTTAGCATCAAGAAGATGAGAGACAGCAGATGGGGGTCTCAGAGATAAATTTAGTTATACAAACTTTCATATCTCTAGCAATATCTATTTGTCCTCAGCATTTATTTAAAATTAAACAATGAGTTGACGACTTAAAATATTAATATTCTGCCAAATATACTTATTCTTTCCAAATAGGCAATCAAGTTTCTTGAACTGACCTGAGAATTAAAATTTCACAATCCATGTTAAAATAACAATAACAGCGAATCTATAATCATGTACTTAAATAGCCTCTTCAGATCGTGACTTTAATATGAATGCCTTGCATCGTACCAGAATCTTTCATAAATATCTAAACAACCGTCTGTATGAATCCACTTCCCCGGATCAAGGATTAAAAATGACTTCATTGAAACATTTGAACACATGCTATAGAATCACAGATAACTATACCAAATAAGAGAAACAACATCGCTTAAGGTCTTTCAACATGTGAAACCCTTAAAATGCATACTATTATAGGATCAAGATCATATATCATTCGTAAAATCTCTAAATCGTAGGCTCCAAATTTAATAATACAACAACGCATTCTGATTGGCTGAAAAATATCAATTGTGTGTCGTCAAATACGTTCGAATGTACCGACCGTGATTTTGACCGGAGCAAATATATATTTACGACAACAATTCTGGAGCCTATCACGTGACGCATATTGTGTATATTAACAACACAAAATTCGGAAAGAGTGAGGTGGGAAAAACAAACCCTGAGCTATAGCGCGCGTGTCACTATTCTTCATTTCAGACTATGTGTTACTAAAACAGTCTCCATCGCTCTTTCGACACAAGCTAACTAAAAATCAACAAATACCAAAGAAAGACAACATAGTTAAAAAAACAAAGTCCACTTCATTCGCACACATATTTTGTAAACCTCAAGATGTTTAATTTACACATAGGCCACATTATACTGTATTATACTATATGATGTTCACACACGCTATTCCCAACCCAAGATCTATCTAATCAGATCTTTACTAAAACTCAAATCCAAACATACAAATACATTTGAATGTTTTAAACAACTCTTTTTAACAAATGTTTGCACCTTTTTTATATAAAAATTTCTATTTATTGTCATGTAAACACTCTTGTTTTGAATATTATTTTTCTCGTTTTGTTCATTATGTTGTTACATTTGCTATAATATAAATGCGTAGGGGATTATTGACGTCTGCCGATAAGCAAGACATTCTCTCTAAACTACATATTACTCGATGTGAGAATATTGACAAAATGAAGACGTTGATATTCGACACTACCACAAACAAAACGAGAGAATGAAAATCCCCATCAATATTCGAAGGAGAGAAAATAGTTATTGAATGTGAGAAACTTAGTTTCATGAAAGAAATTGTTTTTCAGAGAAACATTTTAAAATTTCAACCGATAAATGCACTGGTTTCTTTGACAATGGATGCTGCAGATTTCCTTATAAGCAAATGTCTTACAAGTAAGTCGCTGTCATTACTATTCTTGAGAATATATATGGTCTACATTATACAATTATACTCGTTTGACCAATTGCCAGCGACTCACAGTTCCTACCCAGTCTCGTCTAGTTTTATACTCAATTTCAACTTATTTCAACATAAACAAAAATATAATTATGTGCTGTTCGCTAACAGGATTATTTTTGATTTTGATTTTACTTAAAATAAATGGCTACCTAATTAATTACTCATTAGTAAATGTTCTTTTATGAAAAGTTCTAATAATCCAAAGATGTAGCAGCGATTTAATGAATATACGTCTTTAAATGCAGTCATGTCGAACTGCTAAATTTCATTTAAGGTTTACAAAGTAGATTATATTGCTTCAAAAACTGTAGAGATACGAGGATTTTCATGCACAGACAAATCTCGGATTTACAAAGAATGGCCATAAAAATAAAATATTCTTAGGAAATGGTCAATAAATGATTGTTTATGTACCTCAGCTTCACTATGTGTTTGCGACTGATCACACGCCTCAGTTGATGAATACTGTGTACAGATATCCAGCAAGACAACACAACGTGTCAAAAATTTTTAAAAAAATAGTACGAGATTGCTTGGTGAGCAATGGGTACACACGAACAGATGTCGATCCCACAGAAGACGTTATGATATAGTGATGCTGGATGTGCTTCCATATTGGAAATTATGCCAAAAAATAATTTTGTAATTATGAAGATAAAAGGGGGACAACTCCTGCACTAGCAGATCTAATAAAATGATACCTTAATATGTTTTCCTCGTGTTGTTCATGATTAAATTTAAAGCTCTTTCATATTAATAACAATAACAATTGAAATAAATGGCTAAATATTCTATGAGAATTGTCACTCATTGAAAGACAAAAAAAGTACACAACACAAAAAAATATAATTAAAACTGAGGCAGAAATTGACTGAAAAAATACGCACACACCCAAAATACGTCTAATTATTTAGGAGATCTAATTAAATGATAATACGATATTAGAATCTTTATTGCATTGATTGAATCCACAGCGCCTGCGTCTGTGAGGGAGTACGCTAATCATTTCTGGGGTGGTTGTTTATATATCTCTCTGTTTAATATTCTTGTCCTGACGATTGATCTAACTTATGGTGATTTGCGATTACGTCCTTCTGCTGGGCGTGTATAACGCCAGTTCAACCCTACACTTAAATTCTTCTGATGACCAAGCGAAATATCCTAGCATAATACTATAAATATATAGCTGAAACATCATGGGATTTATAGTAATTTGTGATGAAAACAAATGGGATATTCCTAGATAATCATGCACACATTGAATGGGTATTTCGTTGAAATATAGGGGACCCCTGTAAAAAAGCAGCGAATTTATTCTTCGGGAAAATTCAACAGCTATAATTGACCCGTCTCAGTGGCCCTCTGAAAGCCCAGATCGGAATGTTATGGATTACTGTATCTAGAGTATGATCCTAACCCACTTGCAAAACCGTCGTAGTGGCATTGTCGATATTGATTCAGTGTCTGCCTCAATGTCTGATGCCCAACTCCACGAGAGCACCTCTTTACGACTGCTTGGTCTCATACTGTCCGTTGATCCGAGTTGGAACAAATACATTGACTCAATAGCTTCGTCTACTGTAAGGAAAGTTGGTTCTCTGTGTCGCACCAGAAAGTTTTTTTTCTCGCCCGTGTCCATCATTCAAATCTATACATCAGCCATTCGCCATTGAATGGAATACTACTGTCATATATGGCCTGGAGCCCCGGATGTTGGTCTTAAGATCCTCGACAAAAGCCAGAGACGGATATTCAAAGTGATTGGCCCTGATCTGGCATCTCGTTTACAGTCGCTCTCCCACAGACGTACCGTCGCTCCCCTCTGTCTACAAATACTTTCACGGTAACAGCTCCAATGAGCTAATTTCGCTAGTACCCAAACTGCATGAATTTAAACGTGCTACTATTTTGGCATCTCAGTGCCATCCTTACACTGTCGGAAGGGTTAAATGTAGCCGCCTCTTCTACTCCAATAGCTTTATGTCTCGCACTTCCCGTCTGTGGAACCTATTCTTACTTGCTACCCTGATAGCTCTAATCTCCATCTAATCAAATGCAATGTCAATCGAAATCTCCTGATGTCTTGATCTATTATCCGTCCTTTTCTTCATCCTTTCCTTTACCACGTCTCTTTACTCCCGCACTCACTCTCTGTAGACCCCTTGCGTGCTAGTGACACTCCTACCTTTCCTGGGGTGAAATGCTTTAAAAAAAATGAATAAAGAATAAATGAAGCTTGGAATTAAATTCCTCTTAAAAACTATCCGAAAATTCTACTGCCCCGCTTAGAAATTTGTGTTGAACATCCAGGCACACATTTCGAATATCTACGATGTTTTTTTTTTTTCATTTTGTTCATGAATCATAATATCTATATAAATTTATTTAAAATTTTACCGCTTTTTTTACCGGGTACCATGCAGATCTGTACAAAATTCTGTTTTAAGAAATTTTGTTCTGATTAATATAGAAATCAATTTATTAAAACCAGGATATACTGAACTCTTCGACAGTAAGTTCACATCTCATTTCGTATAGTATATTTCCGTTTCACATAAAATGATCGCTAAATATTTTAGGCATAATCGAAAAGAAATAGCGATAAAATTAAGACAAAATAGAAACAATGGTAATACAAAGCTGAATGGTACGTTAAACATTAAGTAACATCAAACGCGAAAAAATTCTCAATAACGTTTCGATTTCGGCTTTAAGCGTCATTTGTTGTATTTTCCCCACTCTTCAAATTTATTTATATAAGACTAATTCCATGAATAAAACATTTATTCTACTAAAGATGGCTGATCTCGAATGTGGGCGCAAGATTTTTTTTTATTTTGTCATTCATTTAATTACTCGCACATTTTAATGACTTGAATTTCAGTAGTTATTAAATATGCTTGCGTGATGAATATTGATTTTAGTTATATCACACTCCTCTAATGATTTAATCTAATTTCTATTTTTTTGTCGATTAATATGTGTTCTTCCTTGAATTATATGCAATCTATTCACAATCTATTTGATAACGTTTGTGTTCAGTATTATGATATATAAAATCTTAATCAATTTAACTATATATGTAGCATTTATCCTTTTTAAAAAAAATTTACCTCGTATTAGAGCGTAGCATCTGCCCGATGAGAAACAGTTCTCAACTGAAATCAATTCCGCTTTCTGACCGGGAAAAGTAAATCATTTCACTATCGGACGGAAACAAAGAGAAACACGAATTTGAGGATAGGTGGGAACGTAGGTGTAAACGAGGGACGGTAGTAAGTTATTAAGAGTTTCTTTAGCTTCATTAAAAAATGTCTAACAATAAGGCTAGGCTTAGTCTGATTTTATTATGCAAGAAAATGTTCCTAGAATAAAGTTTGTGTGAAATAAAACGATATTGGTAAAATCTAGAAGAATATCAACAGGAACGTCGCAGTGATGATCATCGTTGCTGTCACTCCACGAGATGGTCGCTAGGTATTATTAGACACCTGGTGCGAACAACCATTCGGTTGATTGTAAGAACAAGAAATCTGGGGTAAACAGGTAAAACATTTGTTAATAAAAATAACAAGTAAATAGTACACGAATAAAAATAATAATAATAATAATAATAATAATAATAATAATAATAATAATAATAATAATAATAAATGTGTCTTTGAAGATATTCGAAAAACTGTCAAAATACAAGGACCTTGAAATCGAAATCTCAAAAATGTGGCACATGGGAACATCAACAATTCCTGTTGTAGTTGGAGCCCTTGGACTGGTTGGAAAAGATTCCAGTAGGCTGATTGAAGGGATACCTGGAAGTCCATGCCTCAAAGAGATACAAAAAATTGTTCTGACAAGTACAGCCCACACTTTACGAAGGGCTTTATCTATGTAATTATTATTATTTTTTTTGCAGTGGAAAGTATCATGATGCCATTTCTAACCTTAGGTCCCTGGGCGGGACCCGGAAAGAAATGTGTAAACGCCAGATATCAAAGGAAATAAAAATAATAATAATAATAATAATAATAATGAGAAGAAGAAGAAGAAGAAGAAGAAGAAGAAGAAGAAGAAGAAGAAGAAGAAGAAGAAGAAGAAGAAGAACAAGAATAAGAAGAACAAGAAAAAGGATGAAATGACAAGGTACCGAACTTTTGGCATCTACATCTGGCATCAATCCATAAAACACTTGCGCAAATCTTATTAATGGTAATTAATAACCGCAATATAATTCCAGTATAAATTAGTGATGATATTCCATATTTTAGACCAAAAAAGATTAATATGATCCTGAACAATTGCAGAAAAACAAGTAGATTACCGTAAAGCCTTTGGTAGTGTGTCACACTTTTGGATCCTTAAAGATTTGAAAATGTGCAAAGTCTCCTCGGTGACATTAAAGGTCTTTAATTATAGCATTGGACTACTGAAAAACACATTATACTTAAATCATACCAAAAATATTGCTACTTCCAATTGTTTTAATATCCGAAGTTTGAAAGATTCCGAATACAGTATACCCAGATGAATGAGAAAGTAAGAATAGAATACCATATTTGTCTGCGGCTGGTGTTAAATGCCGTGTTGAATACACAAAACGGAATATCAGCTATAAACGCATTGGGTGTCGCTTTATTGCAATTCAGTTTCAAGATCCTTAATTGGAACATTCAGCGAATGAATGTCAAAACGACAAAGCTTCTCACTTTCCACTGTATTTATCATCCTCAGATCGTATGTATATGCCCAGATCCGACGGAGGCAGATGATTAGCTGGAACTGTCTTACAAAACTGGTTTTCAAAAATATCTGGATATTACAGAAGATTGGATGGTTATCTGTGTTGATGAAAATGAAATGAATAAGGAACATTATTCAATAAATAAAGGGGCCAACAAATTCAAAATGGATTTTCATGTTGTCAAGATGTGCCAATAAACTATAACCTTCATGGTCAGTACTCTGCCCGTACCGGAGTACCTGATGTAGACAAACCCCTTACCCACGAATGGTTATGTAGTCCAAGATTAAAATCTGAAGCCAAATGTTTTATTCTTGCTACACAGGATCAATGCTTGGTAACGAGAAAGTACCAATAACTCATAATAGCAAAAACTGTGTTAACCCGAAATGCAAGTTTTATGATAAATATCCAGAAACAAGTGGCCACCCTGCATCAGGTTGCACACTAAATATACGGCGTAACTTGAGAGAGTAGGACAACATCTGCACCGGAATATATACCACTTCTACTGGAAGGAAACTGCAGGAAACTCATCACCCAGACCCGTTTACATAGATAGGACATGTTCAATTTTATGTGTCTTTACAATACTCATAAACAAAACAACCAATGCTAGACGCCCAGATATCGTGATCAAAGACGACAAAAGAAGAATTAACGTTTTTATTGACATGACAGTCCCTTCAGATTTTAATGTAACTTTGAAGGTCTTTAAAAACTATGAATAAGCAAGGAACTTGAAGTGGAAATTTCAAAATGTTAGCAAATGAGGACATCAATAATGCGTGCTATAGTTGAATCCTCGGATTGATTAGAAAAGTTTCCAATGGACTCAATGAAGGGATTCCTGGTAGCCCAGGCCTTAAAGAAATACAAAAGGTTGTACTCACAATCCAGCTCACATATTGCAAAGAGCTTTATCTAGGCAAAATATGTGTGCTTCTTGGGTTTTTTTTCTGTTTTTATGAAAAGCCCCAGTGGAAATGTCATGAAGCTATTTCTGACCTCATGTCTTTACTAAGGAGCGGAAGTGAATGTGTATACAGCATAAATAAAAGAAAAGAATAAAAAAGAATACTAATCGCAAAAAAGAAATTCAATGTATAGAAGGAAAAAAGATTTAACGGGTCGTTTGCCCCATAAACCCTGGAAATAACAGGTCTGGAAACATGTTGGTGGCTGTGGAACGTGTACTAGGAGCAGGATATTGAAGAACAAAATATGTCGAGAGCAGCTTCAAGAACAAATTTTATCGCGTACGTTATTGATAGAACAGCTAATTTACACTTCAGCAAACTGTGTAGAAAACGCAACAAAATTTCAGGACAGCCGTCGCCATTGATGAACTATGAATACATTGTGATTCATATAGGTAGTACAGCCTCAGAAGAGATACGAGCATTTCACCACCATTTGTAGTCAAGAATGACTTCGTGAAACTTATGTAGGAAAGAACGATCTTCACTGACAAACGCTTCGAGGCGGTCAATCGCCAGAACAATCATGAATAGCTCCTGATAGACGTTTCAGTACCTTGGGAAAACGTGCATCGTTAAGACGTCCAGCCGAAGATACAGAAAATGTACCATACAGCATCTCAAATTGTCCGTTTTGTTATTAGCACACTCGTGATTATTTCCAGCAATCTTTCTGTTACGTAGGAGTTCTTCGGGGGTTCCCTGACATCATTGTGGGTTCACTAATATCACTAATATCAATATGCTTGGAAAAGCTCAGAACAGCGTTATATATGTAAAATGTGTATGCATTTCATTTGTTTAGTTTGCTTTTCTATTTTATTAGTGGAAAATATCATGAGGCCATTTCTGATATTACGTTTCTTCTTGGGACCATGAAGGAAATGATTATACAACAGAAATTAGAATGAAATTATAATAATAATAATCACATTATTAGTGAATAGCGTGTAATCTTAGATAAAATAATAATAATAATAATAAAAATAATAATAATAATAATAAGTAAATGCGTTCCAGTTATAACGTTATTTTGTTTCGTTTTTACTTCTAGTCAATTTGTCTATATTTATCGTTAACTTTTTTTAAGCCACAACAAGAATAATAACAGCAGCAATAATAATGATAAAATAATAAAAATAAAATTTTATTTTATACTTATGATAAGTTATATATATATATACACATACACATATATAACAACAACATTTATAAAAATAATTATTCTAATAATCTTATATTTCTTTGTTTATTTTATTAATAGTATTTAACATGTATGTATGGCATTATATCGACACATTTAATTTCGAACTGTTTACTCTGAAAAAAAAAAAACCTTGGCGGTCAAGGTTAAAACGCAAATCTCTAACTATTTCAATGAATACGAATACAATTTCATACCGGATCGGTCGTCACCCGGGTCAACAAGGGTCGCGTCCCTCAGAGAGGAACCAGTCTGAGGACGAAAAATCTGTTACTGGAACAAACTCCTCCACGAACGAAGAGACACTACGTCACCAAAACCGGATTATTGGCAACATTGAACCAAGTGACTCAATACCAAATCGACTAATAAAAAGAAAACGAACGAAATGAACCCGCGAAGAGTATCGACAAGTCATGAGATCTTTCTTCACTGCACTCGAAAACCCAGCAAAGAACACCAAAAATCAAACATACCAAATATGGAGAAGTATGGTGGGAAATGATATAAGACCTAACCTCAATCCAAACATGCTTGCTAATGTCCGTAGGGACATTATGCGAAACAACAGACTCTGAAATACAGAAATAGATAGGATAAAATTAGTTATAAGACAAAATACTATGACCCATAACTCAAAATATAATGAGATGAATGTAGAAATAAGTAGTGTGACAGAGGATGAGGTCAAAACTAAAACAAATGAAATGCGAAATAACCTCCCAGGAAATAAAATCAAAAACTCTATCTTCAACACAACCTGCAGTTCTCCAGACAATGTCTCTGAAGATGACTCCAGGCACAAGATGTTAGAATTCCTTGAAAAAACTACAAAACTACAACAATTGACCTCCAAAGATACTTAGAAAATACAGAAGACTGGATAATGGTATGTGTCAAGAAACATGAAAATAGTAAGTGTCTTTACTCTGTAGTAAAGGAAGCCGACAAATTCAAAATGGAGTTTCAAATGGGCGCAGAAATGCAAATAAATCACTGTACACCGGATGAAGCTGCAAATTACTTAAAAAGGAATCCAAAGACAATTGCGACCGACCAGATACAGAAACAATGGCAAGATAAACCGCTCCACGGCCAATACTCTTACCGTACCAAACAAGCTGACGTAGACAAAAACCGCACCCATCAGTGGCTATGTAGTGCAGGGATGAAAGAAATCTGAAACTGAAGGTTTTATCCTTGCTGCTCAGGACCAATGCTTGTTAACTAGGAATTATCAAGCACATATACTAAAATACTGTGTTAGCCCGAAATGCAGATTCTGTGATAAATATCCAGAAACCATTGATCATCTTGTATCAGGTTGCACGATATTGGCACCCACTGAATATAAAACCCGGCATGACAGAGTGGGCCACTATCTGCACTGGGAAATTTGCAACTCCTACGGGAAGGAAATTGAAAGAAACTGGTACGAACACCACCCTGATCCGGTTACGGAGATAGGACCTGTTACAATTCTATGGGACTGCACAATACACACTGAGAGAACAATCAAAGCCAACCGTCCAGACATTTTTATTAAAGACCACAAACAAAATAAGTGCCTGCTTATTGATATGGCAATCCCTACAGACTGCAATGTATCTTTGAAGATATTCGAAAAGCTGTCAGAATACAAGGACCATGAAAGAGAAATCTAAAAAATGTGGCACATGGGAACATCAACAATCCCTGTTGTAGTTGGAGCCCTTGGACTGGTTAGAAAAGATTCCAGTAGGCTGATTGAAGGGATACCTGGAAGTCCATGCCTCAAAAAGATAAAAAAAAATTTCTGACAAGTATAGCCCACACTTTACGAAGTGCTTTATCTATGTATGTTTTTTCTTTCCTGTGGAAAGTGTCATGATGCCTTTTTTTAAAACTTAGGTCACAAGGGCGGGAGCCGGAAAGAAATGTGTAAACGCCAGATATCAAAGAAAATAAAAAATAATAATAATAATGATGTGAATATAGTGTAATCTGAGATATAATAATAATAATAATAATAATAATAATAATAATAATAATAATAATAATAATAATAATGTGAACAGGGTGTCATCCTAGAAAAATAATAATAATAATAATAATAACAATATGAACAGTGTGTCATCTGAGATAAAATAATAAAACAGAAACTGCAGTTAAAGACAGAGAAAAGGATTATACGAAAAACATTGTAGGTTCTACCGTTAAAATGAGATATTCCAAACGGCCCTTACGAAATTTTACATGGAAATTGTAAAAGCAGTTTTACATGTCAAAAGACCGCCATATATTGAAAAATTGCAGAAATCCAAAGAGGAGCGAACGAATAATAAACCTTAAGAATGACAAAATATAGCCACGACTAATGTCAGGCGAGCTTTAACGAAATCCCAAAGATTGAAATCTACAGGAAATGACAAAGTACCCAATTTCTGGCTCTATCATCTCTCATAAATCCAACAAGCCCTTGCAAAAACTCTGTCAATGCTTGTAAATAATCCCAATTAAGTCCCAGAATGGATCACTGAAGGTATTACATATCTCCTCTAAAAACGGGTGAAAAAGATGATCCGCAAAATTATTGGCCAATAACATGCCTCTCTACCACATCTAAATTGATGACGTCAGTCCTAAATTACTGTACTTTCTTGAAAGAAAAATTATTTCGCTGGAACATAAGAGATACAGGAACGGTTCATATGACTGCAATGATCAACTATTGATGAACAATATGATCATTGAAAATTGCAGGAAAATGTAATAATCTCAAAGGATCTTCTCAATACTGTACAAAGGTTTAGCGACGACATAGGTATAGATTTCGGATTAGAAAAAAGTACAAAAGTAACATTCAAGAAAGGCGGAATTTAGGGAACCACACTCGGTAGATCTAGCTTTTGTCACAAAGTGTAGATAGGACCGTATTTACCTAGGATGTAGCGAAAGGGATGGAATGGAGCGTCCCCAAATGAAGGAGAAAGAACGTAAAGAATACTATAGGCGTGTGCGTCTCTTATTGAATACCGAGATGAAAAATAAAAGAAGATTAGCCATAAAGACCTTGGCTATCCCCGAGGTGCAATACAATTTTAACATTGTTAACTGGACCATAGCTGACATTAAGCGAATGGACGCCAAAACGAAAAATCTTCTCACTTGCCGCCACATGTATTATTGCAAGGCTGATGTTGATCTTTGTATGTTTTCAGATCCGAATCAAGCAGAGGATTAATTCCACTAGAACTGTCTCACAGAATCGGCCTTCAAAGATACCTGGAAACTACAGACTGGCTGATGATCTGTGTCAAAGAACTTGAAAGAAGTAAGAAGTATTATTCAGAAATATGGGAAGCCACTAAGTTGAAAATGGAATTTCTAGTGGGTGGAGAAATGCAAATAAAACATATTACATCTACTGCAGTTGCAAAGAACCTTAAAATGAAGCAAAGGAAAATGCTGTCATCCGGATACAGAAAATGATGGCAGGATAAACAACTTGACGTATTCAGCCCGCACCAAACAAGCTGATGTGGACAAACCACATTGTTACGTAGTGCAGGATGAAAGGCTGAAATTGGAGGTTTTATTCTTGCTGCACAGGACCAACACATGCTAGAACTATAATTTATCAAGCACATATACTGAAAATATATGTTAGCCCCAAATGCAAATTTTGCGAAAATATTCAGAAACAACTCACCATCTTGTAACAGATTGCACGGTATTGGCACCCACTGAATATAAAAGCCATCAAGATAGATTGTGCCACTAACTGCATTGGTGAATCTGCAACTTCAACAGAAAGGAAACTGCAAAAAATTGCCATGAACACCACTCAGACCCGATTACGGAGATAGGACCTCTAACAATTTTATGGGGATTTAACATACACAGAGAGAGAAGAACCAACTCTAATCGTTTAGTCATTGTAACCAGAATCCGCAAAAACAAAACGAGCTATCTTATTGACATGGCAGCCCCTACAGGTTGCAATGTAACATTAAAGATCTTCTAAAAACAATCAAAATACAAGGACATTGAAATCGAAATTTCAGGATGTGGCACATGAGGACAACAATAACTCCAGTTGTAGCTGGAAGTCGCGGACCGATTGGAAAAGTGATTCCAATTGAATCATTGAAGGGATTCATTGTAGGTTTGTCTACTCACAAGTCCAGCCCACAGATTACAAAGGGCTTTATCGATTTAATATTTGTGACCGTAGCTGTATATATATATATGTATATATATATATATATATATATATATATATATATATATATATATATATATATATATATATATATATACTTATGTTAATTCATTTTGGAGCTTACTCTCTGATTAGCACCCAGAAGGAAATGTGTATACAACAGAAATCTAATGAAATAATAATAATAATAATAATAATAATAATAATAATAATAATAATAATAATAATAATAATAAAGCATTCATTATTGCGCCATCATTTTTGTCGTCTTTTTACAATAATGAAAAACAAAATAAAACATTATAAACAATTGCATACAATGGGTTTGTAGGAAGACAGCCATGGAAGACAAAAAATTTGGAATTAGATTCCTTCAGATGAAGTTTCCTGTGCTCTTGAACTTTGAAATAGTTAGGAATATTTTCCATTTCTGAAAACAGAGGCGGCAAATACGAAAGATCAGGCGTTGGAATTTATTTCCTAATGTACACCTGGAAGATATAGAGGCCTAGCAGCAAAATTCAGGCGAAGACGTTATTGTCACTTCAGGCGAGATATATGTGGGATGTGAGGCGAAAATGGACAGTGAATTGACGGATAAATAACTGAAAGGGAATTACATATTCGGTCCGAAAATGATACCGAAATTGATGGAAAACGAAACAAAATTGAAGAGCTTAGAGAAACAAGATTGATTATCGAAAGATTGAGAGAGTTCTACAACGAGTCAGAATTTATCACGTGTTGCATCTTCGGGTTAGGGACCGCATTCAGGTGACAATTGAACTAGAAAACGTAAATATGTCGATGAAATATATCGAAATAAATGGTATCATCGGAATGAGAAAATTGATGATTTGCCGTCGGGTACATGATTGGCAAGCGAATTGTTTGTTCAAAGAGAAGAAAAAACTAAGCGTAATCCTCTGATGGAAGAGAAGGCTGTAGGGTGATATCTAAGTATTCTGAAAAGAATAGCGGAAGATTGATTCATGACCTAGAAGAAAATCGTAGTAAAAAAGGTAGGCGGGAAAAGCTGTTTTCACTTGAGTTACAAGATTAACGGTGAAAGGATTGCATATAGTCATAAAAATGAAACAACAATTTAACACCAAAGCTAAACGGGTCATGTGATTTTCAGTTAGACAAAACTCTTTGAAATAAGATAGGCTGTTCATTGCCAATCAGAAGAATTACTGCCAAATTCTAGTTAGGCGAAATGGCTCAGATGTAACACAGATTGCTGAGGAATCGGCAAAGACTTGTTCAGAATTTTGGGCCGTTTAACTTGAGTACAAGAAACAAAAGAAAGCCAGAAAAGACGTATACAGAAATTATAATGAATTCCTAATCAGAGAATTATAAATGTTAAAAGGATCTGAAAGAACAAATAGAAAAAAAACTGGTGATCAACAGGCATAGATATGAAGACGTCGTACTCATTGAAATAAACAAAAATATACATGTAAGGCTGGGCGAATATTTTTTTAAGATTGAGTCCTGAGGTGTAAGACCTAAGTTGCATAGTTGAGGATAATAAAAATTATCGGTTATGAAAGACTGGTCGAAGCGACAAGTGGTCGCGACCTACAGGACAATAATATCTTAGTTTTGCTATAAAAGCATTTGTTACGGAATTTTACCAAAGGTTTTCATGATCATATCCTTCTCAATGATCATATGCTTCTCAATATTTGTCAGTGTATATAGGAACCAAATACCATGTCTCTATTGAAAAATAAGCAATGAAGTAATTGTATAATGCGAAGGATGAAACATTGCATAGGTTGGTTTGACTTTTTTAAATAATCGTGTTATTAATACTTTGTTCTGATATGTTATCATATGTTTGGGATAACCAATGAGGTAATCAAGTATTCCAGGTCGACAGATTCTTACGATTGCTCTATGTTATAAAAATAATTTTGTCGTTCATGTTTTTTTTCCTAGAAATAGGGACTGGATATGGCCGATGAAGAGAAGGGCCAAAATTAAATAATTTATTGAACTTGAAGATGTTGGCGAAAAATAATTTCTGTATTTACTCATTGATTCAAACTGACAAGTGCTGCTGTAAAGATACTGCATTAGAATTTGTTATTTCAAAATATGTTTTAAAAACGAAAAGAACCTCAACACATTCAAACACCAGTTACCGTAAGATCACCAAGGTTAGGCAACGTCAAGCCTGGTCAGTAATTAGATGGGTGACCGCTTGGGAATAGCTGGTGCTGTAAACTTGGATATGTGAGTGATGCAATGGATAAT
>OZ038489.1:101338289-101363289 GCA_964036315.1 Acanthosepion esculentum | reverse complement strand
TTTTAGTGTCTTGTATGCTCTCTTCTTCTGAAAGGGTGCAAATCGACCCCACCAAGCGCATTTTTATGCAGGATAATGCTCCCTGTCACAAATCAAAATTAATGAAGGAATACTTAATGAGAAGCAGGTGAGTGTTATGACATGGCCGCCCCAATCTCCTGACCTCAACCCCATTGAAACCTTATGGAGCATTATAAAGTACAGGCTCTCGAGAAAGCAGTTGAGCAACAGAGAGGATTTGATTGTGAATTTCATATCCGAATGGAATTCAATGCTTGGAGATGAGATTTGCAAGAACCTAATCAAGTCAATGGCAAAAAGGGTTGAAAAGGTTATTTATTATATATTTATTATACTTTATTAAAAGCTGTTCGGTTATGTTTTTATTCATTACTAGTTTCAGGAAATAAGTGAGTCACTTATTTTTGCACAATGCTTTTTCCCTAAATCTCATTTATATCCAAAATTATAATTATCAATAGAATACCTTAGGGTGAGTAAACTTTTTTAATAGGTGCGTGGGAAGGGTTCTTTATATTAGTAAGATTAAAAATTAATTTGACCCAAAATACAATAGGCGAAATAATTCTTAAATAAAATAATCTGGTGAGTCACTTTTATCGAACAACACTGAAACCCACAAAATGGAAGAAAAGAGCCAGCAGCCGCTGTCTAAGGCCTTGTTTACGCATTCACAAACAGATTAGGCGTACCTTCATAAATTAAGTCTGACCACAAATCACACACGGCGCTCAGATCACTTAATCATTTGATGAAAACAAATTTACCGTAAGGATTTTGCTGTTATATATTTCTGAGGGAAACTATATAAATGCTATTTCAATTGATATTCCGCCTCTACGTTACCTTCAGAGAATAAACATTTTTATGTTTTACTTAAAAGATATGTTGTTGTAGTTAAATATTTGGAATGCTGACACTCAGTTAACAAAAATCATGATAGACAGATTCCGACATGTTAACAAATATAGAAATATGTAAGACATGAATTAACAGATTAACAATTAAATCAGTGTCATTTTCATGGGAATAAAATTATTCAATCTAAACTTGAAATGTGATAAATTATAACATTCACATAGAACTTGTTTAAAAACTACTTAATAGTATTTAATCTAAACTTGAATTAACAGAGGCAATATTTCTCTAAATTCTCTAATGGGTTTGTTGTGCTTGGTTTGTTTTACGGCAGATGATTATTGCTGGTAATATTTCTTTTTTCAAAAATGTAAGTTTTGGATGGTTTGTTTTGGATGGTTTGTTTTGCTTTGTATTACCGCATATCAATCTCAATGGGTTATTTAATGCCGACAAGATTTTTAGGATAGATTCGTATGAATAGATTATGTATTCTTTGGCTTAGTTTGGTTTGGTTTATTTTGTTTTACGGCATATCAACCTCAATGGGTTATTTAATGCCGACAACATTTTTAGGATAGATTTGTATGAATAGATTATGTATTCTTTGGCTTAGTTTGGTTTGGTTTGGTTTATCTTGTTTTACCGCATATCAACCTCAATGAGTTATTTAATGCCGACAACATTTTTAGGATATATTCGTATGAATAGATTATGTATTCTTTGGTTTAGTTTGGTTAGGTTTATTTTGTTTTACGGCATATCAACCTCAATGGGTTATTTATTGCCGACATTTTTAGGAAAGATTAGTATGAATAGATTATGTATTCTTTGGTTTAGTTTGGTTTGATTTATTTTGTTTTACGGCATATCAACCTCAATGCGTTATTTAATGCCGACAACATTTTTAGGATAGATTCGTACGAATAGATTATTATTCTTTGGTTTGGTTTGGTTTGGTTTACTTTGTTTTACGGCATATAAACCCCAATGGGTTATTTAATAGCGATATATATTTTTATTGCTGTTAATATTTTCTTGAAAAATGTATTTCTGGTAATAATGTATCACTGGTATTAATTTTCTTCCAAAATTTATTGCTAGTTATTATACAATGTATTTCTGGTATTCAAACCAATTTTTACACTTTCAAAGTGTTTTGACCCAAGTAGAGATGTTAACTATTTACCCATAGCTAGGACCCTAATAAGTGGTACCACTCCGGGTACTTGGAACACCAGTAATTCAGAGGTGGGTCCATGCTCCTCGAAACCTCCTCATCAGAGGCCTTGCTGTCGGATGTAGATTATCGTCTAAACCAGGACGCTGAGCTAGTTTATCGTCATACCCCGAACGGAATTTTCTAATGTAATATTCAGTACGATGATGGTAAAAGCAAACGCTATATACATATAGAGAAATGCATATTACTTACAAAGAACAAAACAGAATTGGAGACCCTGACAAAACTCGATAATATTTATAGCAAGAAAATAACTGAGTTTGCAATGAAGAATTATAGAGAAAAAACCCTTGGAATTAAAAAAAATTTCTAAATATCTGTTAGAAAGACAATCAGTGCAATAAGCATAGACGGGCATAAATACCAAGAATTCGTCAAATTCGACTTAAAATCAAAAATAAAATGAAACTAAAAATAGGATTATTTGAAATAAACTAAAGTGGAAGGAATTTTATAAAATAAATGAAAAATAACTAAAGTAGAA
This sequence comes from Acanthosepion esculentum, assembly GCA_964036315.1. Classification (NCBI taxonomy): domain Eukaryota; kingdom Metazoa; phylum Mollusca; class Cephalopoda; order Sepiida; family Sepiidae; genus Acanthosepion; species Acanthosepion esculentum. The sequence continues at coordinate 101,360,683 of OZ038489.1, read as the reverse complement.
CGTATCAATGGCGATTTAGAGGTGATCGTTCATGGGTTGAACAAAAGGAAAACTTAAATCGATGAATCAAATAATGAAATATATAATGAGCATCCTTGCTGCCCAAAATATAAGAGGTATAAAATATGCAAAATGGAAGGTAGAGGGAGAGGTCGTACGCAGAGAGGACAGGCAATTACCAGAAACGGGATTTACAGTTTCATATTGCACTCAAAATAACATTAAAATAAATTGAAATATTTCAAGAATAAAAAAAAATAATATTTACAATAATTGTGAAGAACCCAATTAAAAATGAAGTTAGTGACTGAAAAATGTATTTTTTTCTTCAATTTGACAAGCCTCTTCAGGACTGTGACGATTGTGGTTCTCCAATTTCCTGTGTTTTGTAAATCTTAGTAAATGGCTTTCTTCTGCTATCTCTCTTAAACCATGTTCTGCCATCCATTTGCGTAAGCTCGTTTGGTACTTAAGGCGCCGTGTTCCTCTCTGCCTCTTAATTCAATACGGTTTGTGAGTGCCAAATTATCAAAACCCTCGTCCTTCCTTGTGTGCCCTAGAAATTCCAAATCTCTCTTTCTCGTGTTAATCATAACTTCCGTTTTGTTTCGATTTTCTCCGCAAGTTCATCATTGCACACTTGTTTACTCCTTGATGCGTGTGCGTGTCTGTTTACAATTAACAAAAGTCACACACACACACACACACACACACACACACACACACATATATATATATATATATATATATATATATATATATATATATATATATATATATATATATATATTTCTTCTATGTGACGTCTCCCTGCAGGGTGTTTGTGGTCATGGCATTCAACAATTTACAGTCCTTTGTCGCTCTTAGTGAATTGTTTCTTTTTTGCATTCTCTCCTAAAGCCTGTTATACCATCCATTTACACACGCTTTTGCAGGCTCTTATAAACATGGCTGTACATGCATAATGTAAGGTACATTTGAAGATTTAAAACTATCAAAATACAAGGTGATTGAGGTAAACATTTCATAATTCTAAATCCTGAAGTCATCATTAACCCCTGTTTGTTTGGAGCCCTAGGTTTATTAGAAAATGATTGTGACAGACTCATAGCTTAAGGGGGCTGAAATGTAATCCAACGTTAAATAACTCTTAAACCTACATATATCGGATTAGAAGCATACTTCACAAAAACCAACGACCCTGTCTTAAAAATAGTAAAACATCAAATCTACACCATCAACAAAGAAGCTGCATTCTTCAAGAAATATACCTGAAATCCTACCAACAAAAAACGAAGCGAATACCATCTACGCCAAACAAGTAAAACAGAAAGCAAAAAGAAAGATTGTGAGCGCAAGGTTTTGCATAGCAAATACCTAAACAGTAATCAAGAAGCATTTCTGAACAGAAAACACATCAGTCGCTGAGGAACAGTGGGATGAAAACTGAGACAGAAGGCCAAATTATTTTAGCTCATGACCAAAGCCTCGCAACCAGATTCTATCACTTTCACACAATTCAGTATGGGACTCACACGAAATGCAGGATCCTCGGCAGATGTGATGAAATTGTATTATCTCAGGATGACGGGAACTAGCAAAATATAAATATACCCACAGGCATAACAAGAGAGCGACATATGTGTACTGAAAGATGTGCAAGAAACAGAAAATCGAAACCACTGAGATATGGAAAAAAACAACCAGACACCGTTACCCAAAATAACGATATAACTATTCTTTGGGACATTTCAATTAAAATTTACTGCGAAACAAAAACCAACAGACCTGATAATATCATAAAAGACAAGAAATTCATGAAGTTTATGCTTATCGACATAGCAGTACTACCTGAAAGAAACATCTACATGAAAATTATCGAGAAATTAACCAAATTCAAGGATCTGGAGATCGAGATTAACAAGATGTGGGAAATGAAGACTGAGTCTGTACAAATAGTAGTCGGAGATCTGGGCCTCGTTAGAAAAGGTGTGGGCAATTTTATTCAAGTTCTCCCAGGTAAAATCTACATATAATTTGCCTAGCAGATCGCCCTACTAGTAACATCGCATATACTAAGAAAAGTATTATCATTTAAATGGCAATTCACTTATACGGCCTAAAAACCGTTGTTTAGACCCGGATCTACAGGATACAAAGCAGGAAACATAACTTACACAAATAATAATAATAATAATAATAATTGTTTTAATCTCTCATAGCTTCAGCGTTAAAAAGATCGGAAGTTTTAACATCTAGATTTGTTATATTGGTGCTTTAAGAAGGGTTATCCCGTTAACTATAATAGAGTTACTTGTCAGTTTCGCGTCCTGCGTATGACGATAAACTACATCCGCGTCCTGGGTATAAAGATAATCTGCATCCGCGTTCTGGGTAGAATGATGAACTGCGTCCAGCGGCGGGACCTCTGGTCGGGAGGTTTTGAGGAGCGCGGAGCTGCCTCTTGGTTGCTGGTGTTCCCGGGTCCGCACTGGCGCGGGGTGGTGACGCCTGTTGGGGTCCCGGCTATGAGCGAGTCGTTGGCCCCTGAACTGAGTTAAAGAGCATTGTGGAGGTGTAAAGATGGATTTTGGTACCAGAAATAAATTTTCAGCTATACGCTTTTGAAAAAATAATATTAAAATCTATACGTTTTTGAAAATATATTACCCGCTATACATTTCTGAGGAACAAAATATTAACGGAAATAGATTTTTGCAAAACAAAAATATTACCAGGAAAAAAAAAGTCGTCGGCATTAAATTACCCATTGACGTTGATATGCCGTAAAACAAATCAAACCAAAACAAACTTGTCAGTTTCCTGATTTTAACCAGTTGGTCATGTCAAATAGAATGGGACAGATTTGCATCTATGTATATGGGCGAGAATGGCGGGTGAGGGGTCTTCATGGGCGGGAGCTGAGAAAGTAGGAATTTTATGTTTGAATGATGTGATAAGAAAGACAAAGTGACTTGGGAAGTCACATCTAGATACATGATAAAACGATCAGTATGAAGATAATCCGAGAGATCCGGGGAATCGAATTTCAGTTTCTAACTAGGGTGTCACCTCAAATGTATGAACCGAATTGTCTAAGTCGCATACATTTTGCTGTTGTATATGTGCCTGTAATGCCCTTACAGAACTTTCTGCCATTACGGGGATTTTCCTTTTAGTATATTTGTAATCCAGTGTCAGTTTTGTATTCTGCTCACTAGCACGCTATATACAACATTAATATTAGTTGTAGTAATAGAAGCAGCAGTAGTGTAAGCAGCAGCAGCAGCAGTGGCCCCAGCAGCAGCAGTGGTCCCAGCAGCAGCAGCAGAAGAAGAAGAAGAAGTAGAAGAAGAAGAAAAAGAAGAAGAAGAAGAAGAAGAAAAAGAAGAAGAAGAAGAAGAAGAAGAAGATAATATTACAGAGTTTTGTTACTTCGTTATATATATATCGGTAACACTTTACAACCCCAATATATATATATATATATAGATAGATAGATAGATAGATAGATAGATAGATAGATAGATCAACTGGAAGTATACCGAAGATTACGATTCCAATGTAATAAATTATAACCATGGAATATGGAATATTAGTATTTGAGCCTTTACATTATATATATATATATATATATATATATATATATATATATATATATATATATATATATATATATATATATATATATATAACCCTGACGATCTGCCTAAGTGAAAACTTGGTAGGTTTGTCTGGCTCATTAGGTTTGACTATATATATATATATATATATATATATATATATATATATATATAGATAGATAGATAGATAGATAGATAGATAGATAGATATATACAGAATAAAACAAAATTCTCTCAACATACTTACAGTCCATTTCAAGCCGTTCTGTACACGGCTATCATCAGTCTCTAAGTGTCTCGGACCATTTTTGTAATTTTATTTTCAATGTCAATCCTCCTCTCCTAGACCCCTTGTTATTGAGTGAATTTGCAAGTATATGTCATTAAAAAAACGCACTGTGATTCGCATAATACCAGGAGCACTAGCAGTTAAAAAACTATTACTGCTACTATACTGGGACATACTTAGAGAACATCCCAATACAGTACTTACAATTTGAGATATCATATATTGGACTTATGAGCTCTCATAACGTCTTTCTCGATGTAATTTCTTTTAAGATGTAATATATTTTTTAATTTATGGAACATCAATTCAATAATAAAATAAAAATATTATTACTATCTTTACTACTACTACTAATAATAATAATAAAAATAACAATAATAATAATAGAAAAAGAATACACTTGTTAAAAGAGTGAATGTATCAAAAATAGAAAAGTACAGTATGGAACAAATCAATGACTATATAGAAAAAATAATATAATTTTATAAAAGTTGACGAAAATAAGGAATATAAAAATTGAAGAGGCAGTGAGAACAATCGCAATGGCACTTGCAACGGAAGGAATTCAATATAATAGAAAGAGATAAAACTATTCAAATGAAAGAAACGTTTAATTCGACATGATGATAGTAGATCTGTTTGACAAGAAAATATCTACAGCATAACTTCGGGCATACTTATCATATGCAATTATTAAATAATAAAAAATGAAGAGAATTATTACGCCAATGATCATGGTAAGATAGCATTTGCTTTAATAATTCTATCATTTCGGCTAAATAATTACGAAAAAATTCATAGAGATTTCTTCATAAAAATATTACTGATATAAACATCATCTACATATGCACAATACTGGATTGAATAATTTTGCTTTAATCTTAATAGAAAATGCGTTTTATTGCAACTCATAAATATTCATTCTATGATAACTGGAAATGAAAGAAAACGACTGAATATTGAGGGAAAATCAACAGATATAATGTTCCATCATAAATTAAAAATACTTCCAGAGAGAAATTAAAGTAAGTAACAGTTCGGTTCAAATGTGGAACAATTCTATTAATATAATATGTTACTGATTGAACTTTTCAGTTATCTTAACAATTCAATTATTTCTTAACTAATACAAAGAAATGGATAAACTTGGTTGTACATACATATTATTGTATACCAGTCGGTATATTCGACAAATCTTATTAGAGAAGGAAGTTTTTGTTTAATTAGATTTATGTAATATATATATATATATATATATATATATATATATATATATATATATATATATATATATATATATAAGGCTGGATGTGTGTGTGTGTGTGTGTGTGTGTGTGTGTGTGTGTGTGTGTAAAGAATGCACGGCCGCCAATTTTCGACGGATTTGCACCAAGATTTACATGCACATGCTCCAAGTAAGAGATGTGGACAAGATCGACTATGCATTTCTCAACTCCCATCGATAGTGGAAATAATCGATATTTTCTTGCTTCTACGGCAGTTTTCATGTAGTTTGAGGCCATTTTCTACTGGCCACGGTGAGAGCATATAGCAGGCTGCCACGAATAGGCAGGAAGATTCTATTGGCCAGCGTGAGAGCCAACAGCTGACCGACACGAATGTTAACTAGCATGCTAGGATGCAAAAAAAATCGATACCTGTATTCGTCACAAGTGGGGAAAATTAAAATCTGCATGGCACTTTACTCCAATTGGCTCATTCGCTTTTTTAAACTTAATGTTGATTCTCATTCATCAGAACTGGGTTGGGTGTGAAAAAGTATTTGTTGTTAACATTCTTTTTTCATTCGGTTTTTCCAGTTATGAGTCCTTTTTTAAAGCTGATGGTTTTCTGTTCATTTTGTCTAGTTCTTTTTTCGTAACAGATTTAATGTTAGAAAAATTCGCAGTGTGAGATAGGCAAGAAGTAAGGCATGTAGCAACATCAACACGGCAAAGGGTACTTCTTTAAAGGCAAGGAAGGGAAAAATATTTTAATTCAAGTGGTAGCTGTATGATTCATACGATGTTTGAATCACGCCGGCCCAAGCTGCTAGTATATATATATATATATATATATATATATATATATATATATATATATATATATATATATATATATATATATATATATATATAAGCCTTTCCTATTTGTTTTTTATCATATATATATATGTATATATATATATTTAACTTTACGATAATATTATCATATATATGCTTACATATATATATATATATATACATATATATATATATATATATATATATATATATATATATATATATATATATATATATATATATATATATATATATATATATATATATATAAATATATATATCAGAAGTAAAAGTGTGAAGCTTGATATTACCAGACATATTAAAAACTGGTTTCGCTCCCGCTCTTCAGACCGTTTTTAATATGTCTGGTAATATCAAGCTTCATACTTTTATTTCTGTTATAAAATTTTGTAACTACAAAAATATCTTTAATATATATATATATATATATATATATATATATATATATATATATATATATATATATATATATATAAGGGAGGAGCCATCAATAATTAGTCAGGGTAAGCAGCTTGTATCATTTATGTACTAAGTCTACAAAAAAGAAAACATTTTGTTTTTTATGCATACTAATTAATGACCTTCATTAGCTGCTGATCTGTTTTATTTAGTGTAGGCACGTGCCAGACACACACACACACATTATATATATATATATATATATATATATATATATATATATATATATATATATATATATATATATATATATATGTCTGTGTATGTGTTCGTGCAAAACTGACCTTTGCCAAAATGAACGGCTAAATTCAAAGAGTATTCAATGTATTTTTTCAATAAAATGTAAGGTAGTTTAAGATGTAAAATGTTTCAAAGCACCGACCTTTATGCTACCACGGTTTCTACCAAAATTGTTTCATCAGACAGTAAACCTAGATGTTTAAATTTTTTTTAAAAATCGCCTATAAGCGTAAATGCTCTAATATCTGGTAGAGGGAAAGATGAAAATTATGAAAAAAGAGAGACAGATCAATAAAGTAGGAAGGGAAAGTACGGAAGCCGTTAGTACAAATACTCTTATCCAAGAAAAATTCTAGTCAATAGGAATTTTCTTGTCTTTTGCAAGCCGCCATTACATTCGATATCTCGATAAGTAGCCTAATCTGCTCTGGATACATCATTTTTGCAATTTTTCTTTTAGGCATAATTGCAACATACCACTCCCGATGTTACTTTGTTTTTCCCTATATTCGATTTAATCTTGAGGATTTTATTATTTTTCTTTCATCTCCTGCACATAGCCCGCAAGTTTCGTATTATTTTTGTATTTTGCCAGTTTGAAAGAGGATTGGTGGTTATACCACATATTTTTGTACGTAGTCTCTGGATCCTATGTATCTTTTTTTCTTAGCCCGTTTTGGGTTTAACAGTAACCTTGTAAATTCCACCATCCAACTTACAATTACCTTTTAATAGTCAATCAGAAGAGTTTCAGCAAATGTCATTTTCTTCGCCCTTATTAGCGTCTGTCCCACTCATATTTGGGTTTTTTATTCTCTGCCCATAGAGTATTTATCCCATGTTACTAGTACAAGTGCAACTTATCTTGAAAGTATTTCTACTAGAAATATTTTGTAGCGTGCAATTTTCGGGGAAGTGCTTATTTTGAGGATTTTATTCTGATGAAGTTTTTTTGAAGGACGAAACACGTTCGATAATATATTTTAGTATGAAGATATTGAAATTAAAACTTTAAAATTCTGGCTTCACTGTGTCTGGATTAAGTGTAGCGTAATTCATTCAACTTTCTAACTTGTTTTATTCTTGCTGGCAGGATAAATGGAAAGCGGTAGATTTTTTTAAGAAACACGGTTCATCGATTTTTTCCAATGCGTCAGTAAATTATACATTATTAATATGAGTTTATACATCATATACCACAGAGAGAGAGAGAGTGAGAGAGAGAGAGAGATGTGTTTTTTTTTGTATATATATATATATATATATATATATATATATATATATATATATATTACAGGGAACATTTTTATTAATCAAAAACAAGAAACATTTTTATTAATAAAAAACAGGGAACATTTTTATTAATAAAAAACAGGGAACATTTTTATTAATCAACAACGGGGTACATTTTTATTCATCAAAAACAGGCAACATTTTTATTAATGAAAAGCACGGAATAGTTTTATTAATCAAAAACAGGGAACATTTTTATTAATCAAAATATCGGATTCAAAATATCGTCTCAATTAAAAGTAGAAATTTCAAAGTATTCGACGCTCTGTCAGAAGAAAAATCACCGGAAGTAAGAACATCTACTGAATGGAAACAAACTTCCTTGCATAGAATTAAGAGAGACCATGGGTAGAGGAAAAGAAAAATAAATAAATTTTCCCAGAACGAGACAAAGTCTCGGCGAAGAGTGCCAGTTCATGTTTCAGCCCCACCCCAATCTCTACTTACATGGGGTCGGATAATGCTTATTGATAACAACCGCCTTCAAGATGTTGTTATGTTATTTCGTCCGTGAGCTGTGCTGCACAGGGAAGAACTCCGCTAAACAATTAGACACACAAATGACGGAACTCAATAAATACTCTCCGATAGCAGACTCATGGGCCTGTGTGTGCCCGGGTGTTAATGGAGCATGTCTACGAAAAAACCAGGCTCATGCTGTGCAATCTGCAGCCGTTGTATAGTCATAAGCACATAGTCGGCCTCGCACCGAAACTTCAAACGATAAAGAACAGAACTTTGTTGATTGATGGGCAAGACACCATTACGGATAGATGGGAAAGCACCCCTTGCAGCAAAGATGTTCCATACTACTACTAAATTGAAGCATTGCATGACATTTGAGGAGATCTTATCAGCGAATGATTAACTATACGAGCCAATCCAAGGTAATCTCATGTAGACATGGCACTTAGGTGGACCTAATGTTTTAATTTCATTAAAGTTAGAAATTATAAGCCTAATATTTGCTTGGATGTCACAATACGGATAGCCTCTGTCGAGAAAGATATTAGTAATTTTTCATGAATTAGTCATCAACTATTAACTTCGAACATATAATCAATGTTCGATGAGCAGGCATTTTGACAAAGTTAATTTTCTTAGACTTAGGAGTAATAGAATCGATCTGAGATACAGTCCAGTAAAATTGTGCTTCATATACATACTGGTGAGGAAAGAAGTAGTTCTTTCAACCAGCACATCCAGGAAAGGTAATATATTGTTATTCTCCACCTCCATATTAAATTGTAAATAGAGGTGGAAACTATTTAGATTTTGAAAAAAAAAACTGTCTGGATCGTTATGTTACTTTTTTTAAACATTACATCCCAAGCAAAGCAAGAGTGCAACTAGCACTAGGTTACAGAGAGTAAAATTAAGAGTAAAGAGAGGTTTTTGAGGAAAGGATAAAGAGAAGGACGGTCATGAAGATCAAGGCATCAGAAGATGTCGATTGACATTACATTTATTTTTTAAAGATTATAGTTATCAGGGAAGCAATTAAGAGGAAGGGAATTCCACTGTCGGGAGGTGCCACAGAAGAATCTATTTAACTGTTATATTTAAATGTTTCGATAGTAAAAAGGTGGGACCGACATGCCAACCTAGTAGCACGCTTAACTTCATGCTGTTGGGCACTAGTGAAAATAGCTCGTCAGAGCAGTTACCATGAGAATGTTTGTAGAAAAGACAGAGGGAAGCCACATCATGCCTGTGAGAATGCGACTAGAGTGGAGTTGCCAGGTCAGGACCTACCACATTTCACATCCGTCTTTGGATTTTGTCGAGAACCTCGAGATGAACGGCGGGGGCACCAGACCATATATGGCAACAGTATTCAATGCAAAGACTAATCGTAGATTTGTAGATTTGAATACTGGACTTAGACGAGAAAAATATGGTGGTAAATATACCTATTGATTGAATGTAGTTATTCTACATTAGGTCAGTGGAAAACGTGAGACCCAGAAAGCCCAGAGAGATTCTACCATGAAGGTATGCATCAGTCATGATGATAGCAGACAGGGAAGTCTCTCTATGGTGGGTAAATGGGAGCAGTTTCGTTTTGGGGGCATTAAAGTATACAAGCTATTTCCTGCCCCAGTCAATTACAGATTGGAGGTCCTTTTCGAGATCAACGTCTATGTTAATTGTCAGCAATGCTAGATTTACTATTGAGACAGGAGTAAATGGTAGTGTTGTCTGGGTAAATACCTACTTGAGAACTGAGGAAGATCAGAAACCGTGTAGGACCCAGGATAGAGCCTTGGGAACACCAACGTTCGTATGAAAGGAACTGGAGGGGAACCCGTTTAGGAGTACCATTATTTCACGGTTTGATAGTAATGCTTGGATTAAATCAAATAATCCTCCTGTAGTCCTGTATCCCTGAATGCTACGTACAAGGCCGGCATGCCAAAGTCCATCAAACGCCATAGAAATATCTAGAGCTACAGCTTGGGCTTCTCCGTTATCATCAAGAGCTTGATATAAAAATTCAATTATGGCAGTAAGCACGTCAGCTCGAGACCAGGCAAAGCGGAAACCACATTGTGAAGGAGAAGATCATGGGAAGCAAGGTGCTTAATGACTTCGGCATTGATTAAAGCCGCGAACAGTTTGGCGAAAAGTGGTAGGAGACAAGATGGTAGTTAGAAGAGTCAGAAGGGTCTCCAAAGTTCTTAAAATCATGGTCAGCGGATGGGGCTTTCCAACAGGCTGGAAGGAAAGAATCCACGAACTATAGTTTTATAGTATGGAGAGAACTGGAACCAGCTCAGGAGCATATTTCTTTAGGACTACGGCTGGTATACCTTCACCACCTCTTGATTCATGAGAGTCTAATTTATAGATGATGTACAATACCATCGATGCGTTTGTGCTCATTTCACTCAATAGAGCCTCAGTTCTAGGAGGGAAATCAGGTGTGGGTACTCCGGACGAGTTGAGTTTGACTTGGATGAGAATTTCCAAGCAAAGAATTCAGTCTTATCAGCTGTGGAAGTTAGGACTTCAAATTGATTGAATATTAGTGGAATTGTGGATGAACTGTTGTTCAACACACTCTTGCACAGCCGCTAATAATCTTTAGAACTGAACTTGCGAGATGTAATACATTGTTTCACTCTGTCAGAAAATTGAGAACATTGCATCATTGAGGACACTCTTGCATTCATTATGAGCAGAGACAAAGAGACGTCTGTTTCAATCAGACACGTCGCTCAGGTAAAGACAGGAGAAGTGATTCCTATGGGCTAGACTAGCTGAGCAGGCAGCTGAGAACCAACGAGATGAGCGCGATTTAACTTGTGTATTTTCTTGCTGGGATGAAATCATCGATGCCAGATTCTACACTGGTGGAGACCTCAGACGCACATTTTTGAATGGGGTGATTAAAAAATACATTCCAAGAAACTTCGCGAAAGTAATCAAGGAACGAGTCACAGTCTACGCGTTGGTAACAGAAATATATTCTGTTAGCAGGAGGTTCTTGGCTGGAGGGGGAGTGGAAAGAGATGTTAATGACGTGATCAGTGTTGCCAAGAGGGCAGAGCTGCGTAGCGTGATAAAAACAGGAATTGGGGTAAAACCGAGATCGAGATGGAGAAGGGAAGCGTTACCCTTAGGGTTACTGAGGAAACGTGTAGGGAATCAACTACTTGTGTGGGGGATTGAGTGATGATAAAGCTAAGTGGCTGGATGACAATGAGTTCAGTTACAGAGTGTTTAAACAAAATGCTAAGATGGTCGTTAAAGTCAGCGAACACGCATATATGTGCAAATGATTGCAGAGAGATGGCCTTATCTATATTATCGGAAATGCTAACGAGTACACCAGTTTTTAGGGGATGGTAAACGATAAAGAAAGAAGAGATAGCTTACTGAATTGAGGAGAGATAGACAGAGACACATATAAGAAGGGCCTGGAGATTACAAAGAGAGTTCCCTAGACAGCAGGAGATGATCGCAGACATAAACTCCCGGGCCATGCATGTGGATTTTACTGTCATTTCTAAAGAGAAGAAGGTAGGCGGGAATCGAGAATTCAGTGGTGGGTATTGACGAGTTCAGTTTAGTCTCGCAGAGAGCTAGTATATCAGGAAACCTTTCGAAGAGGAACGATTCCACACTGCAGAAATTGGTACGGATACCACGGATGTTGAAAAGGAAATTTTAAAGGGTTTAGCTGATTGTTTTAGCTGGTTTAGGTTTATATGTTTGATTGTTTATAGTCGTATTGAGCTATGCTGGTAAGGAAAATGCCTAATGTAATAGTAGCAGACAATCATCGTATATGTCATGGGCAGAAAGGAAATGGTGCAGATTGCAATATAATGTGGCCTCAGGGTTTACTACAGGAGGTACCAGCAGGGACAACCTTCCATGCGCGATATGGCACTGCAAAAACCCCGATATCATGCAAATGTTGGTCAGAACAGCTTCTCAAGATTTTACGCAACCAGAAACTGCCAACTCGCTAGCTTCAGTATGAAGAGTCGTTGTCACAAACCGCACACGTCACAACCGATTCACGACAGCACTAATAAGAGAATACTAGAGAAAATGAAGAGTTCCGTGAACATCTTCCTAAACAGGAAAAAATGGATGGGTCTCTACTGTCCAAGAGAAGGGAGAGGAGTAATGACCGGGCGATATGAAAGCCTGTGTACTCCTTTTAGCAAAACAAAATACGAAAACAAAAAATAGAAACAAACAAACAAGCAACCAATCAACAACGTGCATGACATCCTGAAATGAAAGTGAAATATTAAGTCAAGTGCTAACAATCACTTCCCTTTGAAGACGACACTCCATGTCTGTGAGCCAGGAATAAAATTAACGGCCAATACTTACATGAGCCAGACGAAAAAAAAAATAACATATTTAATATTCAAAGTTTTCGAAAATGTGTGTGGGGGGGTACAATAAATTCACCTCAATATAAAAAAAAAGTTATTAAATAAAATTAGTTCCGAATAAAAAAAAATAAAATGATTAAAGAATGAATTTCAGAGAGATACGTACAAGTAGGACAGGCGCGATATACTTTTTCACGTGGCTTCGTAGAGGACAATTAAGGAAGGAGTGAAGATTTGTTTTAGTTTTGCAAGAAATGGCGATCTAATATGGCCGAAATTAAATATCAAGACCGAGGGAGCGGCAATGCTAAGATAGCCTTGTGCAGAACATTAACTTCGCGTGGAAGACAACATTCCATGTCTGTGAGTCAGGAATAAAAATAAAGTCCAATAATAGCATCAGCCAGGAAAAAAAAAATAAAGATTTAATATTCAGAGAAAAGTTTAAAAAATTGGGTAGAATAAATTCAATTCCATTAAAAGAATTAATAAAAAAAATAGTGCCGATTTTTAAAAAAAAATAAAAAGGAATAGTTAAATAAAATTATTAAAGAATGAAATTCAAAATATACACAGAAGGAAGACGGACACGATATACTTTTTCACGTGGCTTCTAGACGAAGATTTGGCAATGGCTATCTAGTATTCTAATGAAAAATTACATCAGCATAACGGAAATAGCAGTACAGTTTAGAGAGATTATCAAAAAATTCCGTACAAAATATTGGTCAATAGATGTCCCAAAGCACTATAAACAGATATCCCATCAAGCTGTATGTACATGTCATTATCAAAGCTGAACAACACAGATTTAGTAGCCATTCCCATGAGCTGGACAAAGACAATCTCAGGAAAAGATGGAGGCTTTAAGGTGCCACGATACAATTAGTCTCCACAAATTTCAAGATAATAACACAAGAAACTTCGTGTTAACAGTATATTGCAGTTTACGAATATCAGACACAAATTTGAACGAGTCTGAAATACCGTACTCATAATAATACTGTAAAACAGGATGAAGACCTTCAACCAAATACTTGGCCAAATCATCACGAGCAGAACCCATCGTAGACTAATTGGCCCGAACGTTCGGCAAACCCTACCTCCTATGATGTTGGTAGGCAACTGGTCGAATTCTGTCGTGTACATGATTTCTGGGGAACATGCTTGAAGAAATTCAAGCAATATATTCTGAAAATTGGAAAAATCTATTCTGAAAATAGAAGATTTAAATGCGTGTAAATTAATTAATTAATTTACACGCATTTAAATTTTCTATTCCCCAAAAAATAAACTTGATAAGTCCTGGGACGTAATCGGTTGTTTTGTTTGGCTTTTTCTTTTAAAAATGCCTTATAAATTTTGTCTTTTCCTATCTATCACACACATACACACACACACACACACACACACACACACACACACACACACACACACACACATGCATATACATATATATATACATATATATATATACATATAAATATATATATATATATATATATATATACATATAAATATATATATATATATATATATACATATAATATATATATATATATATATATATATATATATATATATATATATATATATATATATATATATATATATATATATGTTGAGCCTTGACTCATTGTTGAATCTCGCCTAATGCATGGAATAATAATGCAACACAAAATGTACTTAGAACAAGAATGTATTATAACAAGAAAGTGTACACAATAAGTACATATAGTATTTCTGTATATTTCTGGGAAGACGTTCCTGGAGAATGTGTTGACTAGTCGCAGTCGATCAGAGTCTCTAGTTGGATCTCGTGATTCCTCTCCCCTCGTCTTCCAGTACCAACCACATTTATATAGTTGGTAGTCACCTATGTAGATTAGGTGGATCCTACCACAACAATATATCAAGATAGCATTCTGTCCTAAATTTTACCTTATCTTATTTCTTTTAATGTCGTTTTGGAAAACAATTATATTACTTTGTAGAGTGTAATATTCCTGTTATAAAATAGTTTTTTTTCTTAGTTTTTCCTTGATGTGGCTCCCGTTTATATATCGTCTAATAACAAAGGAAACGAATTAGATTGAAAATAGACAATCATATTGAAAAAAACTGTTCACTTTTGTATATTAATAGTTTGTTTAGCTTCCTCTGACATTTCTTGCTGTTAATGTTGACTTGTTAATCTGACATGACCCCATATCTTATTCCATCGGGAAATCTGTCTTCGATTTATAAACATTAAAGCAAATAAGGCAAAATCCATATTTTCAGATTCGAGCATGCGCTAGTGAACATATTGTTTAATCTCATTAAATACATAAATCAGTAAACCATTTGAATAGGCAAATAAACGACCCATTCAATTATATGCTGGTTGCAAATTCCTCTTTTCACAGTTGCACCAGTGGTGCATAGGGGGGGGTTTAGATCACCTAAAATAGTAGCAAGAACAGTGAATGCAAAATTCAAAAGGAGGCATAATTGTGATAACAAAACCAATTCATTTAACTCATGTCTTCCTAAACTAACGTTAACTCAATCCTACGACACTTCCCTGTAAATGGTCTCATTAAGGACAATTCTGTCCTTCAAGAATATCTCAATTTGGCGTAATCGCTGTGTATAGAAGGCATTAAATGTTAGAGAATCACTTTTCTGTTTCTAAACTTCTTGACGCTTGTCTTTCTTCAGCAAATGCGGCAAATGTAGCAATTAACCTTTTCACTGATTTGAAATGTTGCCTTATCTCTGAGCAATGACTTAGGACGTATAATGATTAAAATAAAGTCAGAAATTGAATTCCGCTTTGCACTCTTACTTCCCAATATCTAGAGAACTTCGAACACTGTGTCCTCTTGTGTAATTTTGTTTCAAGGGTTTTGATTACTTTGATACGGAATAGCTTGTCACAAGACGTAGCGTTTTATTGATTGCAGTAAACGTTACGGATTGTCCTTTAAGAATACGTTAAGATCATATTATCCCCTTTTTGGGATTCCTGTTCATGGTATACCTAAATTAGATTCAATGTGATTTAATTTTGAATCTTGGTCGTTGTTGAAATTATGTTTGGAAATTTCTTGTGTGAGAGTGTCCAAATATTTTATTCAGCATAGGCAAGCCCCAGTTCAAATTGCAGAAAAGAAACACAATCATCTCATGATAGCATTCAGTAAAGAACCGTTAGTCATTCAGATGGTTTTGAAACAAATGACGATAATGAATATTTGCATAAAAAACAATATTAAATTATGAACACCTGAGTCAACTATGTTTATATGACATACCTGTTCCCAAAAAATGATTATTTTCACATTATCTTTTAGTTATTTGAAATAAACATATAGCGTTTACGTAACATGTGGTACAATTAATACATACATGTTTATCGTAGCTCAGATGCCACATACGGCCAAACATATGAGAAAACCAGTGAGGATCGAACTCACTACTCAGTCGTAATTTCTTCTAGCGAAACAAGCTTGCTAACCATTACAACACTACGTGGTGCCGAAAGTGATTTTCCAAGCATAGCTCAGATGTGGCACAAGGCTGAAAGTATGAGGCACCTAGTGAGGATCGATCTCTCTACTCAGTCGTACTTGTTCTAGCGAAACAAGCTTGCTAAACATTACACCACCTCGAGGTTCCCAGTGATTTTCCAAGCGTAGTAGATTTGGCACAAGGCTGAAAGTATAGGGCACCCAGTGAGGATCGAACTCACAACTCCGTCGTAATTTTTCTAGCGAAACAAGCTTGATAACGATTACACCACCTCGAGGTGCCCAAAGTGATTTTCCAAGCGTAGCTCAGATATGACACAAGGCCTAAAGTATTAGGCACTCAGTGAGTATCCAACTCACTACTCAGACGTAACTTCTAGCGGTACAAGCTTGTTAACCATTACATCACCTCGTGGTAGTCAAGGTGATTTTCCAAGTGTAGCTCAGATGTGGCTCAAGGCCGTAAGTATGTAGCACCCAGTCTACTCAGTCGTAATTTTTCTAATGAAACAAGCTTACTAACCATTACACCACATCGAGGTGCCCAAAAGTAAAATTAATATATATCGCGTTTTACAGAGAATATGTAATTGCAAGAACGAATCGAAATTATTATATTACGATAATCACGTGGAATGTGTGAAATTTATCCGCTACCAAGAAGGGAAAGAATTTACAACAAGAAAAAAAGAAAAGAAAAAAAGAAGGAAAATAAAATAAAGGAAAAATAAATAAAATGACGGCTCAATTGGAAATTTAGTCTATTCATGAACAGGATCCGCTTCAACGGCTCGACATTATGAGTCGTTTTCATTGACTCTAGGCTATTCTGAGTTCTCGACTTTTTCATTTTATTTATTGGATTGATCGATTAAATTCCTTTGGTGTCAAATATTTTTATTTCTATCTTTCTTTTTTTTTCTCTGTTATTTTAAAATAACCGATCAATACATAGATTCAGTGCAGAAAAACAATCAGATTTTCAATTTGATTCCATCGAAAAGTGTCAGGATGGATAGAAGAATAATAATCTTGTTGAAAAAAGCTGTTCGTCAAATGACAAGAAATATTATTGACAAATGAATAAAAGGAAACTACTTAGAAAAAAAATGAAATAAAAATAAAGAAACGACTAGCTAACAATAGGTAATCACTGAAACTTGTGAAAACGATTTGGACGTTACTATGAAAAATGATGCTAAAAAAGTGAAATAGAATATGACTATAGTATAGAACTGGAAAGGAGGTTTACTTGGAATTCAAAATTCTCCACGCAATCTAACGAAGACAACAAATATATTCGCTATATTAAAACAAAAAGAGAATTCAATTCATATTGAAACTGTCTGTTTTAACATACCACAGTTTTCGATTGAGAACATAAAAAAAGTCAATAAATATCCAAACATTGTCGGAGACAAAATACGTAACGATTTTACTGCTAATAAATATATCGCTTGAAGGAAATAAAATATTTCCTGAAAGAATAGTGAATGTGGAATTCTAAGGGAAAAATAAAACTGTTCGAACACGCTATGCTTAAAATCTTTAAAAAATAAATTATAGAGCAAGATATTTTTAGATATAGTTTCTTTTTATCCTTAGAGGAAATCATCAGATAGGAGTTTTCATCTGTCTGTCGTATCCCTTCATGACGTAGGCGATCCAGTAATCCATGTCTTTCATAGAACTTAAAAACGGGTGTCCTTTTATTAGTTCTCTTCCCCCTACGTCTACAATCTATTTACATAAGCTCGGTAGGTAGTTTTATTCTGTCCATTTTGATTTACGTATGTGCTACGAGTGTCAGCTTTTCAATCCCCATAGATGATTTTCCGAGCCTAGCCCAGATTACTTTCCATTCTATACCCCAAAACCTTCTTTCAAATTTTGTATATAATTGTCCTTCTTAATTTAGTATAATAAGGAGTCTTTGTTTACCTTATTCGTTTATTGTATACACAGCGTTCATCTCTTCATCTGAAACTTTTCAGTATCCTAAACTCATATAGCTGTGCAGAACGTTTCCGGTTTGTTAATATTCTGTAGAGACTTTCCGGTTTCTGAATAAATTGTTTAACCTTTTGCTACTGGAATAAACGTTCAAATTCAAATCTGTTATCAGTCTAAATTTTTTAGATGAGATTACATTATTACCATATTCACGACGTTTGGGCTCCATTGCTCCGTTGTACGCTCTGAATTTTCGAACTAAAATCTTTATTTTAACCGGGATAAATTGATCTACTTCCACGGGACTATTGTTCTAGTTCTCCCGGATGTCTCAGTTATATCCCTTCATCTCTCTAATTAATTGTTCACCTCTGCAACAGCCAGGTATTGAACTCACAACTCTTTGGGTCAAGTCACTGGATTCAGCCAACGCCCATGTGTCATTTAGAATATCAATGTATGAATTTTTCGGAGTTATAAAATTAATGTCCCCCTAACATTTTTATCAGAGCTCATATTATCTGTTATCAGTAAACTAATCACTTATTTGATTTTGATATCTTCGGTTCAGAGATCTCATGCTTGGCATTTTCTCTTGCCTATAACTAAATATTCTGACTTTTTAAAAAAATTGTTTGTTATTCTTTTTTCTTGCATTTGCTTGCTAACTTGTTTATGAGTTTATGGGTTGAATACTACGATAGACATGATCCTATGGTCTTGATTCTCAACTAGTCTATCGCAGAATATATTGGCAGCATACTGCGAGAAAATCTGCCTAGTCAGTCATGAGCCTCAAGAGACATGATCGCTCAAGCGTGTATCACATATGGCACTTAACTGGTTGGAATGAGATTGCAGTTTTCTTTCAGTGTCAGCCATCAACAATGAATCACTATGCCGCTAAAAGAAAATAAACTATATAACGTATCTTATATTGTTAAGTTTGTGCTGGCCGCTAATAAATCTTCTCCTCAGTTCCTTAATCCTTCAACAGGGATCTCTCTCCCCTGGCTATAAATACTGGATGACCCTTCGACTCACTCTCTCTTTTTCACTTAGGCCTTGGGTCGCCACCTCTTGTAGAGGTGGTGTAAATCTCTCTTTTCAAATAAAACACTAATATGTGACCTCTTACAGATACAGCGTTACAGATAAAAACAATACACGCACGTACGAACACTCACAACACGCACACATAATTTCTCCACAAAAACTCTATGTAACTGTTCATGTCTTTGTTTAACTTGTTATTAATATATATTTCTTTACATATATATATCGGTCTTGTTTGTTTTCTTTGGACCTAATTAAAGACCAACATCATCATGTAGCTGGATCGGCTAGCAGGAAATTTTAACCTTCTGATATCTCTTCCCATCTTCACCCCACGGTCCACAACAAAGTGATCGTTTAAGATAACCTCGCTGTAGAAGTTGAATGAATCTGTTTAATAGACAAATGCTTTTCTGATGCCCGTTTCTATTTTTGTGTCATTCTCAATTCATTTTCTCTCCCTATATAGGGAGTTTTATCAGTCGATATATTCGGAACTATTTTAACATCTTTTTCCTAGAATTTTGAACGTATCATTGTGATTTCTTTTCTTTTTTTTGCATTTGCATTTGAATAATCTCTGAACCTTAAATACACATTATTATGCAGTTGTTCTGCTTTCTCCGCGAGTATTCGGATAAAAAATATAGAAGTCATTTGTCCAATATTTTTGAGAAAACCACACTATTCTTGTCCAATCTTCAGTCTAATTTTGCTTCGCGCTCTCTTCATCAGAATTACGATTTATAGATTTGCTTATATGACTCATTAAGCTGATTGTCCTTTGGGCCTTGCATTCGTATGAAGGATCATATAGCTAAGACAACTTGAATTTCACATCAATTTACGTGGGAGACCGTCTGAGTGAAACGGTTTAAATGATCTGAAGGTATATAAAACGTTGCTCTACCTGAAAAGGTGTACACAAAAATTGTTAGCATATCATGCATATTTGGCTATGATGCGTGTGCCCGATAGACCTTTATCACACTGAGGGTAATTATGGGTGTAATGGACTTCGTATATTCGTAAGCTAAAGTCACTTTCTTGGCGTCCTGCTCCCTCACTTATTATTATTAAAATTATTATCATTACTATTATCATTAATAATAATAATAATAATAATAATAATAATAATTGTCGCTGTTGTTATTGGAGCTTTGGGTCTGATAAAGAAAGGAACTCGAAAAGAAGTCAGAGAAATCCGGAAAATAGTTCCTATAAGTTCAGCCCATATTCTGCGAACAGCTTTATCGACTTTTGTTATATAGGTATAACGTGTCGCTGCCGACACTTGAGTTTGAACATTGATCACCAGAGAGTAAACACAGGCGATCCCATTATTGAATTAAGTAGACCAAGTTACCATAGAGGAAATGCATATATGGAAGCTAGTGTGTGTCTAATGGAGCGTTATTCCTAGTCTATTTTTATACGATACGGACCGTTATTCTCTTCTCTATATTATATCTCCATTCAGAGCATTATGTGGATTATTATTCGAGCGAGTATTATAGAGCAAGTACTGTTCGTGCGAGATTATTCGAAAGCGCTCGACACCAGTATTGTTCAACAGCGTCGATATAGTTGTAATCTGTGATTAAACAGTTTCTACTATAACAAGTATTACGAAAGTGACAACTAGTAATCGTTGGCATTACATAAGTGACAATGAGAGTTCGTTTGAAGCATAAAAACTTGTTAATTTGTTTATAGCGATGTTTTGTTTAATTTCTCAAAAACAACAAGTAACCACATCCTTCGCATTCACGAACTCATTGTGTATGGTTAGCATGTAAGTCTAAAACAAATTTAGATCAAACCAATTTTTTTTAATATTTATAATTGTGGAACATATAAATGAAGAAATTATTTCAATGATAATGCTTGTTAATATCTTAGGAAAATTACTTTGTATTTGGTAAGATATTGGTCAAATCAGATGTGAAAAAATATTAGAGATACAAGCATTTTTATTACTGATTATCAGTATTATTATGATTATATTTTTTGTTAATATTTTTTATATTAGCAATTAATATTATTATTTCCATAAATATTATTATCATTCTCAATCTTAGCTTTTAATCATCATTGTATATATTAGGATCTTTTAATTAAATTTACTTTTAATTATCATTAAATATATTATCATTATCATTTTTTTCATTTATCATTTATGATAATCGTCCTGACCATTTTACTCATCATCATAATCATCATCATTATTATCATCATAATAATTACCATCATTATTAATTATAATTATTGTTATCCTTCTCATAATTTTTAATTCATATTATCCGTATTATTATCATCATTTTATTACTTCCAATTATTCTTTATTAACCTTATCAATTAAAACTTCATCATTATCATTTTTGCTATATTTATCATTATTAGTATAATAGAGTTTATCATGGCGTCGTCTTTATTAAAGTTATCATTATTGACATTGCTTCCGCTGTCATTATCATTACAGTTTTTTGTTTTGCTTTTATTTTCTTACTTAATGTTGTTATTATTATTACAGTCATAATTGTCGGTGTTGAATGTGGTGATGAATGCGTGATGTAATTTTTGCTTTTATCTCTGGTTTTGTCGATCCGAACGTATTCTCGACTGAATATGGATTCTTTTCATACAAGAAGCGCTTTTGAATCGAAACTGCTGGGTTAATTGTTATTGTCATTTTTAAGTAAATAGCCATAAATAAAACGCAATTCCTCTGACGCATGGCCCGATTTCAAGAGAAAGACACACACAGAATCCTGAACGTCAGAAATAAAAGTAATAACATAATTATTTATTTTTGTTCTGATTCAAAAGCCTGCAACTCGTTCTGTTCACAGGAACGCGGCGTTTTCCGAAGTTATTTCTCATAATCGATTCTCCTTTTCAGTGTAATTCTCGGTTATTCGATTCTACCGATATTTTAATCCCCCCATCATTATATTTCTTTTATTCAAAAAAAATATTAGTCCTTGTTCTGAATAGCTACCGATAATTCCATCTTTATTAAT
>OZ038489.1:101263289-101333289 GCA_964036315.1 Acanthosepion esculentum | reverse complement strand
AGAATTAAGTTGGTTGCCAGACAATGCTAGAAAGACGTGGGTGCCAACCAAAACGGAGTGATGAACCACTTCAAAATGGAAATGTCAAACTGAATTATTATTCCCGGCAATGTTTTCACTGTATCATACATATTAAGTGATGTTAGTAAAAATTTAATTTTTTTTGTTTGCTTATTTAGCTGCATATCGTCTCGTTATGAGTTATGCCGAATATTGCTAATTCCTGTTGATAAAAGCTTTTTTTAAGCAGTTCGCCCCCAAGCAAGGCGGGTTGCAGAGAGTTGGAGCGAGAGCAAATAGGAGTGATAGAGGAAAGGATAGGATGAAGAGAAGATAGGGGATAGATCAGGTCATCTGGATACGTCGATTGACATTACATTTGAATAGTTGGAGATTATAGCTATCAGGCAAACAGGAAAAGAGGAGGGAGTTCCACAGGCGAGAAGTGCGAGACATGAAGCTATTGGAGTAGAGGAGACGGCTACATTTAACAGTTTCGACAGTGAAAAGGTGTGAGCGAGATGCCAGCCTAGTAGAACGCTTAAATTCATTAGTTCTAGGAACCACCGAAAGCAGCTCATCGGAACAGTTACCATGAAAGTATGTGTCATAAATGGGAAAGGTTGACACACATATAGAATATAAAAAAGTAGTTTATTTCGGAGAATAATATGGTACGCGGTTGAGAATACTAACTAATGAAATAAACAGTTCATCGTTAACTCCGCGGGAATTAACCTGACCTCTCACAAGGCGGGATGCGGTAAAAGGCCGTTTTTTATGTGGGGGGGTTCCGAGCGCATACGCACGGGCAAAAATTCCCTGTAGACCCCCACATGCACAGGATCGGGTGGTGTCTATGTCCCAAGACAAGCCTCTGCCCTTAGTCATAGCCTCATCTGTATTCCTCTCCGCCGAAGGCATAGAATCGCCAAGCAGTCATAAAGATAGATAGATAGATAGATAGATAGATAGAGAGAGAGAGAGAGAGAGAGAGAGAGAGAGCTGTTTAAATAGTCTGAGACCAGTCCATCTTGTGGGGGTGTTCAGCTACTCCACAACAAAATGCATTGCGTGTATTTTTTTAAATATATTGCTGGTAATTTGGGCACCTCAAGGTGGTGTAACACTTAGCAAGTTTGTATTGCTAGAACAATTACGACTCAGTAGTGAGTTCGATCCTCACTGGGTATCCCGTACTCTCAGCCTTGTGCCACATCTGAGCTACGCTTGGAAAATCAATATATAGGGCACTTCTAGGCAACCTCTTGGCAAACATGTCTCGTTAGAGAAATTACGACTGAGTAATGAGTTCGATCCTCACTGAGTGCCCCAAAGATTCGGCCTATATTACGGGTAATTCTATTTGTTTTGTTTTTTCTTTCAAAATGTATTGCTGGAAATTTTTTTTTTTAATATGAAAATGTATTACTGCTCTTTTTACGATAAAAAATGTATTTTTGTAATTTCATAGTGTTTTGATCGCAAGTAGGGGGTTAATGATTTGCCCATAGCCGAGACCATAACAGATGCTCCTACCCAGGGTCAGATTGGACATGGAAACATCAGTAAGAAAAGAGTTTTTATTTTCCCCCAAGCCTCTCGATCCGAGGCATTGCTGCCGGATATAGTCTATCGTCATACATATTATATACTTAGATGAATAATATATGCTGTTGGTTTCAGTATATATGTTTTAACAGAAAAAAATTCAGAATTGTAATTGAAATTGTGTAACGGTCGATGTTGCCCAGAGGGTAATCGGTGAGTTTTATTCAAATTCCGCCAGACGCTGTGCTGATCCATTCGCGCCAATATTGTTGAAAAAAAAATCATGGATACACCTTCATTTTAAATAACAACACAAAGTAGGATTTATATTTTGGGTGTGGCAAGTTTAGGAGAAGGTAAACTTAAGACAAACACGCTGAGGGATGGTCTCCGGCAGACTCTTTTGCCCCAAATACACCACGGCTGATCTTGTTGCAGTATATTTTCTCCCCCTACGAAGTAATGGGTTACGACGTACGTGATGGGATGTGATCTGACAATTATAGTTTACTAATTGCTTTATTATAAAACATTCTTCATTACACTTTAAATAACTGAAGCATTTCGTAAAATACGTCTGTTTGATGTTTTAGCACACATCATCAGCGATGTTTCTAGCGGAGGTTCATTTGAGCTTTTGGGTTTTTCAGAATCTCTACGATGACCCGGCCGATACTGATCGGGTATTGACTTGTGCACCATTAATCAGCTGCAATTTTCTCGATAATTTTAATCACGCACTGAGACTCCTCTTGGCCAATTATAGCTCAATCACGGAAAATTTCCGGTTCACCTGAAATCTGCGATCGACCATAAAAACTGAAGCAAACGCAGTAACGTTTTCAATCTGGTAAAGAAACATGACTATGCGCTTGAAGTGCTAAGTAAATATTTTGTTTCTTCTTACTATGATATATACATGTAGACACAGGCAAACTCACACAGGAATCACATCTTATCCCATTTCCATTCATGTTAATCGTTCACTCAAGAAAAAATAATGTAAGCACTCCCTGTGTCCATTATTTTGCATATAATTGAAACGGTATAGTTATGGGTAATAAATTTTTAATTTTGAAAATATTTAATGAAAAAATAAATAACATTTATTTATCGGGCCATCTGACACAAATGATTTGTGTTCGACGAATCTACGGAGTCTCCCAATGTGGCAATCATATTGAACTTTAATTGATGTATACAAAATTGACTATCTAGGCAGGTCTCTATTGACAAATGTTTGGCAAAAATTCTTGTTGGCTTTACAATAAGTTACATTCTCGTATGTTTTTTTCTTATTTTCATGGCATTATTTGTGTTTTGTTTTTATAACTAATTTCAGAAATATAAAAAGTTCCATGGTGTGAAAATTAAATACAGTCTCAAAAAAGAAGAAAATATATTTGAAATTTATTGAATTATGGAAACATATTTTCCAAAGAAAAGCGAAAAAGCTTAAGTGAAATCCCAAAGGATCAAAGAGAAACCAAAGTCTATTTCAAGATAAAAACAAGACGAAAGATTGGCCTTAATATTCCTGAAAAAAAAAAACAGATTTGTAATCTAATGTACGGAATATTTTTCTATGTTGACAGAATTCTACTTATCTATGGAATTCAAGAAAACATACAGGGTGAAGCCATCCTGGGTATAACGATAAGCTACTTCCGCGTCCTGGGTAAGACGATAAACTACGTCCAACAGCAAGGCCTCTGATCAGGTGGTTTTGAGATGAGTGGATCCAACTCTTTATTGCTGGTTTTCAAAAGTCCACCCTGACTCGGGGTGGTAGCATCGTTTAGGGTTCCAGCTATGGGTAAATAGCTAACCCCCAAACTGAAGTCAAATGAAAGTGTAAGAATAAGCTTTAATACCAGAAATACTTTGTCCAAAATTATTACCAGTAATACATTTTTTTTTAAAAAGTAATATTACCAGCAATGTATTTTTGAAAAAAAATATTATCAGCTACATATTTTTGGAGAAAAAAAAACAAATTACCAGCTATACATTTTGAAACGAAATTACAAGAAATATATTTATGAAAAAAGAATATTACCAGCAATAAAAATCTTGTCAGCATGAAATAAACGATTGAGGTTTATATGCCGTTATACAAAACAAACCAAACCAAAGTATACATTACAAATATTACCAGTTATACATTTTTTAAAAAAATTACAGCTATACATTTCTGAAAGAAATATTACCAGCGATACATTTTTGAAGAAAACTATCACCAGAAATAGATTTTAGAAGAAAAAAATATTACCAGCAATACATTTTTGAAGTAAAAAAATATGTTCAATACATTTATGAAGAAAAATATTAACACAATAAAAACTGTCAGAATTAAATAAACCAATGTTATTGTTATGCAGTAAGAAATGCAAACCAACGAAAGCAAACCAAACCAGTGTGAGGCAAAATCACCCACCAAAGGGATAATTTATTAAAGCGTAATTATGCTTGAGAATATTATTTACCAGTTATTTAATTGCTGTATATGCTGTTCGAAATGTCATGCTCTTTTTCAAAAAAAATACTTTCCAATTCGGTGTCTGCATTATTCATTAACACGTCGGAGAGTTTCCTCTGTCATTTTTCTATATCTAATTCTCTCTTTAAGTTCCATCTTACTTCGTCAAAATTATTACTGCAAATTAAGAACATATCAAAACAAATTAGATATTTAAAATATGATTAATTCATTAACCCCTATGGTGCTTGAATTTGGCCTCACTCTGTAAAATCGCCTGAGTGTATACCATTCCAATAGCATTATTATGAGAAGAAAGTTGCGTGATATTTTGACCAAAAATTTTCCAACAAATGATAGAGAGATAGGTTTTTAATTTATGAAGATTTTAGAAGTATGTTAATTTGTGAAATTTTAGAAGTATGACAATTGAAATAAATGATCGCTAAAAGATTTAGCCAATAGTAATTAATTACGTTTATTAATCGAAGATCAGTAGCTTTTTGACATCGTATTACTTTTTTCTTCTTCTTCTTTATTTTATTATTATTATTATTATTATTATTATTATTATTATTATTATTATTATTATTATATTCTTCTTCATCTACTTATTATTATTATTATTTTCTCCTTCATTTTATTATTATTTTGTTTTTCTCCTTATCTTCTTTTTTCTTTTTCTTGTTGTTGTTGTTGTTGTCGTTCTTCTTCTTCTTCTTCTTCTTCTTCTTCTTATTATTATTATTATTATTATTATTATTATTATTATTATTATTATTTTCTTCTTTTTTTTTCCTATTATTATTATTATTTTCGTATTATTATTATTTTATTAGTTTCTTCTTCATATTATTATTATTTCTTATATTTATTATTATAATATTCTACGTCTGCTTCTTTATTATTATTATTATTATTATTATTATTATTATTATTATTATTATTATTATTCGTCTAAGCCAACGTCGAAAGCAAATGTCTAGTATACTGCGATTTATGGAAAACACCGGCAAAAGTCACAATAGAAACAAAAGTGACAGTGGTAACTATCGTGAATGTCGCTGAGTTTATCTCATTTTCTTAAGACAATTTTGCGACGGTCTTTGCCTCTAAATCCACATTAGGCGACAAAGAACAACCCCTACCCGGCTTCATCCCGCACACAGACAACAAACGGAGTAAGGTTTCTATCACAGCTCAGAAAATATCAATACTTATCAAGAATCTTGAACAAAATTAGGCTGCTAGTAATATGGGTTCACCTCAACAATTCTTGACGACCTGGCATGTCTCCTCTGACCTAGTTCAATGGATGAAAACGGGCTGGTCATATTCTATACCTCAAAACCCAAACTATTATTTACACATCTTCGCCGAACAAACCCTGAATGTTCTTGTATCGCTATAAATGTGTGTATATACGATCCATCGCTCGACATGTTGGAAAAGCAATCGGTTCCCTATACCTCCTCAGTAAGTGCATGCATCTTCATGTTATCCTTTACCTTAAGAAATGGGAGTTACAACCGAAAATGGTGTACTGGTGCTCTGTCCAGGCTTGAACATCACCAGTCTTCAGTTTCCAGTCTTAGTTGTCCAAATGGCTTACCCACACTTGTGAGTCATTAAATATTTTCTAACCATTCCCATAAACGATATGTTGCAGCCCTTTCGTTTCTCTATCACTATTTCCATGGAAAATGTTCTGGCTAGGTATATTCCTCAGTTCCCTCAGTGCTAACCTCCACATGTAAGACCCCCATCCCACGTACACTGTAGTGAACCATTTTTATATTCCATTAGTAAGGACTTCTTCCATCGAGCCCTTATTCCTTAGAGGATGCTTCCCTGACAACTGCTATCTTAAGCTGTTCAAGTCTAGGGTTATTACTCATCTTTCACACGTATCCTCCAGATAAACTGCCCCTCCTACCTCCCACACTTTCTGATCATTAAATAAACAAAGGTTTATATAACTACGACTCCTCCTTTGCATTCCACAACTGGCTTGAAATCTGTCCCTTTTACCTCATGCTCATCGTGCTCTCAAAATGAACACATTCAGTATTGATCTTCCTTGAGTGCCTCTTGAGACTTGCATAAAGTGAACATCAGTTAAACATATGTTGATATAAGTACGGCTCCACATTGGCATTCCATAGTTAGTCTGAATTCTGAAACGAAGGTTTATAAAATCAGATTCAAATTTTAGCAGCTAGAAACTATCCGTATAACATTTCCAATAAGGTGTTAATCTCATATTAATCTCGCAGATTCTGAGATTTACTTCCAAAAACTATTTACCGCATAGTTTTATGCTACATTTTCTTAATCTCAAGAACATATATTCTGCGCCATAACAGAATAAGCCAATATATTCACTTGAGAAATATGTGACTGGTACAACCTACAACATTACAAATAGTGTGGATACCACCCTAATCTTTCGAAATGTAATGAAAACGCATCTGTTCCTTGGAATCTTCTTATCCAAACAGACAGAACAATAAAGTAGAATAACTCGTGTTTATGTTTTTAAAGATTTGCTTGTAAAACAACTTTGTACGTGAAAGTAACTACCTCTCTTGATGTAAATATTTCAGTAAAATTGTGAAAACATTCTAAATAAATACTAGCATATAGAAAATGAAATTCAGAAGATATGGCATCTCAAAACATATTCAATCCCAATTTATATTGGTGCATTAGGGATGATATGAAAAATAGGACACAGTGTGATTCTCCACTATTTGTTTAACTGAGTCTGGTTGGGATGCAAAGGATTTTACTCATGGGTTCGTCACATCTACAGAAGGTTTTAAGCAAAGTGAGAAGATACATAGACCTGTAATACTGAAACTGATATACATATTTTTTATTTATTCACGAATCCTTACACATTTTGCAATGTCCTTCTGATTTTACTGAATTCTTCACATGTGGTATAATTTTAGTTTTTTAGACTCTCCATTTAAGCTGTTCACATATGCTAACTTTAGATTAATTTTGACTGTGCTTACAAATGTGCTTTTAAATGAAAGTTAAAAGTAATATACACAATCATACAACATCATACAATTAAGAAAAAATGATACTGTCAATACGACTTACCTATCCAAGCAACTCTGTCATAAATCATGAACTGCTGATTCACTGTCAACTAAGGATTCAGGTTGAAACAAGTGTCAGCATGTAAAACAAACAAGGAGATTAAATAATAATAATAATAATAATAATAATAATAATAATAATAATAATAATAATAATAATAATAATAATAATAATAATAATAATAAAGCTATCAAAATACAAGGACCTTGAAATTGAAGTCTCAAAAATATGGCACATCGGAACATCAACAATCCCCGTTGTAGTCGGAAAAGTAAAGTTGGAAAAGATCCCAGTACACTAATCGAAGGGATCCCTGGAGCCCCATGTCTTAAAGAAATACAAAAAATATTTCCTCACAAGTACAGCCCACATGTTACGAAGGGGTTTGTCGATTTAATTTTTTTTTTTTTACAGTGGAAAATGTCATGATACTATTTCTAACATTTGGTCCCTGGGCGGTACACGGAAAGAAATGAGTATACGTCAGAAATCAAAGAAAATAATAATAATATAAATAATAATAATAATAATAATAATAATAATAATAATAATAATAGCGAGTTGAATTAAAAAAACAACATAATATCAGCCATAAACACGTTGGCTGTCATCGTGGTGCAATGCAGTTTCAACATCATTAACTGGACAATAGCTGACATTAAACGAAATGACGCCAAAACGATGAAACTTCTCACAAGACATCGGAGGCATCATTGCAAGACTGATATTTATCATCTGTATGTGTGCACATCCGAAGGAGGAAGAATGAATAGGTTTACTAGAACTGCCCTACAAATGTAAAACAGTCGGCCCACAAAGATACCTGGAAACTACAGAAGACTGGATGATGATCGGTATCAAATAACATGAAAGATATAAAAAAAATGTTCATTCAGTAATAATGAAGTTTTAAGAATGTAAAGACATACAAGTAAAATATAATAAACCTACTGCAGCTACAACAACCTTAGAAAAGAAAGCAAATCCAAATGCAATGGATCAGAAACAGAGTCAGTATTATGCCCCTGCCAAACAAGCTGATGTAGACAAACATCGTACCATCAGTGGCTACGTCGTGCAGGTTTAAATACTAAAACCGAGGGTTTTGTTCTTGCCTCACAGGATCAATGCTTGCTAACTAGAAATTACCAAGTATACACAGTGAAAGATTATTCTAGCCCAAAATGCATATTATGTGATAAATTACCAGAAACAATTGACCAACTTGTATAAGGATGCATGGTATTGGCACGCACTGAATATAAAAGCAAGCATGACAGAATGGGTTAATATCTGCTTTGGAAAATCTGCAAATTTTACAGAAAGGTAATTGCAAGTAATTGGCATGAACAGCACCAAAACCTGGTTACAGAGATAGGTCCTGTAACAAATTTATTGGACATTACAATACAAAGTGACAGAATGTTTATCCCCCGACCTTGTGATTAGAAACCGCAAAATTTAAATGAGGCTTCTTATTGATATGGCGGTTTCTGCAGATTGTAATGTATCTTTGAAGATCTTTAAAACAAAAGAAGGACCTTGATATTGAAATCTCAAAAATCTGACACATAAGGACATCAACAAGTCCAGTTGTAATTAGAGACCTCGAACTAATTATAAAGATTCCAATAGACCCTTTAAAAGGATTCCTGATAGCTGATACCTTAGCGAATTTTAAAAAAATGTACTCAAAAATACAGCCCACAGCTCACGTAGGGCTTTATCTATGTAAAATATTTGTGATCTTACATCTGTCATGATTCCATTTCTGATGTTTCTGGTTGGAACCCGGAATGATATTAATTTTACACTAGAATTAGAATCAAATAATAATAATAATAATAATAATAATGGAGTCATGTCACTGGAAATGTATATAGTATCCTCAGTGATAGTAAATTTTCTTAAACATAGAATTAAACAGTGGAAACTACATTATACCTAAACCACACGAAAGATGCTACAACGTCCAATTGTTTGATTATCCAATGAGGAATAGATTAAGAAGTCCCTTAACGCACCTACTCTTCTGTCTGTCCTTAATCCCCCATTCTCATGAACTAATCAGTAATAACTCTGTATGCAAAGTAAAAAAAGAAAATATTTAATCACATATTCAGCATGAATGATATTAAACTGTTTGCCAAAGATCGATAATTACTTGAAGAGTATCCTCAGTACTGTATAATATTTCAATGATGACATATGTATGGACATCGGATTAGATAAGTGTGCAAAGGTAACATTTAAGAAAGTGAGAACTGCAGAAATAGTGTCAATAGTTCTAGCTTTAGCCACAAATATTAGGTTATTATTTGTTGTTATTAAATTAAAGACATTAGACCCATTTCCTCGTCAAGTGAATTTTGGAGTAGCAAAAAAAACATATTTCAAATCAGTTAATTTATAATATATATATATATATATATATATATATATATATATATATATATATATATATTAGATGTTTTTTGAATATGTTTTCCGATACTATTTAAATTATTTTAGATTGATTTATATTGAAATTTTAAATTAGGAATTGAAGATTTAAAATTTAAAATTTAGATTTTAATTATAATTTTTTCTACTCATTAGATTCTATTAATAATATTCATATTTTTTATCATATATACACTCTATTCTATTTTATTTTGTTGATAATTTTTAAATTAATGACAAATTATAACAGCAAAATATATCTATCTGTGTTTTTTTTAAATTAACCACAATACGCCCATATATGTTAATTTAATCTTCTTTTTCTCCGCCCCCACTGCGTCCACATTTGCTTTCTGATATTTTGTCTTCGCTTTTATCTCTTTGCCGCGTTTCCTGTGAGTTGATTTATTAAATAGGTCAATGTCTGTCCCAAACTCCGTCTCACTTATTCTTAAGTATTTTAATAAAATTTGTTTTGAAATTATTTCTATCTCTCCCTTCCTTCTCTAATTTCGACCATATCTGTCGTTATCCTCTTCCTCCTCTCTCTCTCTCACTCTCTCTCTCTCTCTCTCTCTATCGTTTTACATCAATTTAAAACTACTCCCCAAAAATTTTTTTTAATACAATAAATACTTTGTAAAAAATTATTACCAGAAATAAATTTTTGAAGAAAAAAAATATTACCAGCAATACGTTTTTTAAAAAGTAATATTACCAGCTATATATTTCTGAGGAAAAAATTATGAACAGAAATAGATTTTTGACAAAACAAATATATTACCAGAAAAAAAAGTTGTCGGCATTAAATGACCCATTAAGGTTGATATGCCGTAAAACAAAACAAACCAAACCAATCAAAAGTATTTAAAAATAATACGTAAATTTAAAACCAATGGACCCTTATGGTCGTCAGTTTTCTAATTAAATTAAATTTACCTACATACATACATACATACATACATACATATACATACACACGCACACACATACACACATTATATATATATATATATATATATATATATATATATATATATATATATATATATATATATATATATATATATAGAACGGCGGGAATTGCAACATTTGGTATCAGATATTCTTTCGACTTAATTAAAAAATCTTGCGTTCGATTATTGTGGATGCATACAGTTTCTAATACGCTATGAAATACTGCGAGTGTCGAAAAAGGGACTGTATGTTGTTACAACCTACCTTTTGTACTTCTTGCCTACATCGTGGTTAATATAGTTATTTAGTTAAGGCCGAAGAAATGTTTTGTGGTGCTGAACAGAAAGACGCGTAGCAGGCGGTACGAATTCAAGAAGGAAACCTTAGGATCAGCGAAGTTATTGCTTGGATCTATTCTACCATACTGTAGAAGTATTTCCAGATCAGTGATCTGAGTGTAGGTTGCCGGACATGAGAGGTATTTCATTTGATCAGGTTCACATTCTATAGAAATATCTTTATTCTCCGAGAGAATTTCAGCGTGAATGAATTCTTCCCGTGAAGGGATGTTGGTGGTCCTTGTCCGTTGTTCTCAGTTTCCGAAATACATATTTTTTTTTATCCGATTGTTCAGTTCACAGTGGTCAGCAGAGAAATGGTTAATTTGGATTTGTGCTGTGATTTACTAGAGGGGGAATATGTAACATTGGCCAGCACATTGGAGCCAGTTCAGAAAAGTGAAATGGACACTGACCTCGACAAAAGAGAACAATATTAGTCGTTCGTTTTCTTACTTTCCAATATCAGCATTTGTTTCAAATACATATGGAATGGACCTAGTTTACTCTTTTATGTAAAATAGACAATTCACGAAAAATGAACATATATAAAAATAATAATGAAAAATAATAATAATAATAATAATATTGAAAATAATAATAATAATAATAATAAAAATAACATTTACGAGAAGAGCGAGAAGAAAAAAGAAAAGAAAGAGAAATATATTTGACAAAAATCTTTATATCCGCTAAGAAGTAAATAACTTAAAAATTGTACGAAATCGACATGTAAAAAAAAAAATTTTTTCAAGGCCTTGTAAGTAGAGATACGAAACGTAGTTTTTATGTGGCACAAAGCTGAATGCATAGAGCACCCAGTGAGGATCAAACTCAGTCGTAATTAATCCAGCGAGACAAGCTTGCTAACCATTATTTATTGTGCTAAATTCTTGTATATAATTTTTTTTTTAATTCATTTTTCGTCCAAGGAAAATAAGAAAAATGTAACGTTATTTTTTCGCATTGTTTTCAAAACCTCTTCAATAAAATCTCATAAGTAAAGAAAAATAAAGAAAAAAAGCGATATGTAGTAAAAAAAAAGTCAAAAAAAATTTCACAATGAAAAATATGTCTGTCTTCTTCAATTTATATTTAATTTTATATTTAACAAGATATTTTAAAGTATAAAGATATATAAGTCTACAAATATTAGAAGTCTCTTTACTATTATTGCTTAGCTTGTAATGAAAAAGAAAACGGCTGTCCAACGCATCGAAGCAAATGAAATGCCGACAGCGTGAAGTCATGCAACTGAAACGTACGTAATATGATGTGGAACTTGCTCATTTCGGAATTTTCCGTTAGTTGATTAATTACTAATGGGAATTTATCGAAAAGCTTAGTATAATTCTTATATAACTCTCCTGTCATTCTGTTCATTCCCCCGGGATAAGGAATTTAGTAATTTGTAATAAAATGTTCTGCAAGATCCGTTGAAGAAGAAAAAATAGACTGTACTTAAGAAAAAAATCCTGTACTGGTAATCAACACGTCAAAATAAATGAAATCCAGGCAGCGTGGTTGCAATTGAAAAGTACGTAATATGATGATGATCGCGTTATTTTTCCGTCGGTTGATAAGTTACTAAAAACAATTTATCAAACATCTTAAGATAAATTCTATGGCACACTTCAGTTTTTGTTCATTCCTCCAAGGCGGGTTGTTAGTAGTTTACATACGTAACTATCCACACGCGTTTTAAGTGTTGCAAGGGTGATGGATTTGGGATATTTCTCAGAATGTGCAACTGAAGCTGTTTGTCGAAATTACAGTCGTTTGCAAGAAAACGTTAGTCAAGCTCTGTTTTTGTCACAGTGTTGTGCCTGTCGTCATACCTTTGGCCCTAGAATCTTTTAATTAATTTTTCGTGGTGGAAGCCACGATAATCAAGCCAATTTTGGTACATTTGGTGGCTTATATAAAATATCAATTGAGAATTTCCACCTTCTGACGAAATCGTGATGTTTCTCTTTGAATTTGTGATAGAATTGACTGGACACATGTAGTTGCACAACGAACATATTTTTTTCCTTCTATGTCAGTTTTCTAGAATAAAACGAATAATAAATTCAATAGAGTTCTGAATGCATATTTGTCTGAGGTTTTTATTTCGTTTGAAAGAAACGATAGGGCTGTCGCAGAGATATCTTTAAAACGAGGATATTTTTGCGAAATGTGTTCATAGCTGTCGCGTATTACGTTTTAAATAATAATAACGCCACCCAGACCCGACTACGGTGATAGGACTTGTAAAAGTTTTATGGGACTTCACAATCGGCCCAGACAGAACAATCAATACTAATTGCCCAGACATCGTGATTAGAGACCGAAACGACAAAATGCGCCTCCTTATTGATATAGCAGTCACTGCAGACTGCACTATATCTTTGAAGATCTTCTAAAAACTATCAAAATACAACGACCTAGGAATCAAAATCTAAAAAATGTGGCACATGAGAACATCAACAATTCCAGTTGTAGTTTTTCAATAGACTCATTGAAGGGTTTCCTAGTTGCTCCTACCTTAAAGAAATACAAAACATTGTCCTCACGATTATAGCTCACACTTCTTTCTTCAGAATTGCTCATTAGAAGATGTCAGGAAGCCATTTATTATCTCGGGTCTCTGGTTGGGACCCGGAAAGAAATGAGCACACACCAGAAATCAAAATAAATAATAATAATAATAATAATAATAATACAACTATGAATATTTTGTGTTATTCAGCTTAACAGAACTTATTTAAAAAGAGCTTAGTTGATAAATAAAGAAAAGTGACTTATCTGGTTATCTGACTCTACAGATTTTCATGGAAACACTCATCATGGCCAGATGTTTGATAAATCTGTTTGACTTATCACATCCACTATTTGTACTCAATCTGAGCGAGCGAACGAACTCTAATTATAATATTCAGATAATGTATACTTAACACGCTAAAGTTTTCTTAGCAACGCTAAAATGTTTATATATACAACAAGTTATTTTAATACATTGCCTAAACAAATATGTGTTTTCGCTAGGATACGAAACAGAACAGATATGTATTTTCGAGAATTGGGAAGATATGCTTTCAAAAGCACTCTTTGAGCTTTGTCTTGTCAGGAGATACTATGGGGCCGATTTCAACTATGGCACATCAAATGTGAGGACACTAGGGTGCAGACGTTAGAATCCTGCCAGATGGCGGATTTTTCTCAGACAAGATCTTCTCAAACACACACACACACACACACACACACACACACACACACACACACACACACACACACACACACACACATATATATATATATATATATATATATATATATATATGCAACTGTTTTATAAAAATAAAAAATATCAATAAGAACAACGGATTATATATCTTACTGTTCTTTCCTTTTATTTATATAAACATATATATACAAGTATAGATTTGGTATTTACGGAATAATACATATATATATATATATATATATATATATATATATATATATATATATATATATATATATACAATTTGTGTATTTAGGCAGCAATCCTTCTTTCATGCACATTTCATTAAAAACGACTGACAAGGTATATTTATTTAGTTTTTTATATAATTTCTCGTGCAATCTAATAATGTTTTTCTTTTCAGATGATAAATTATATAAAAAAAAGAAATCCTACTAGGTCGATTGTTATTAATTTCATTGTTTTAAGCAATCAATAAAATCAAGGCTATTACGCAAAGAAGTGTATCCACTTAAAATAAGGTTTTATAGTCGTAAGAAATTATAGCAGATAAAGTTGAAGTCAAAACACGCGCTCAAAATACACACATATATATTGTGGTTGCCAACTTGTGTCCCGTTACTGCATATATTTCGGAGAATATCTACTGATGTACTGAACGAATGTGTCTCTTTAGACCAGTAAGCGACCTATATACTCTGGCACAAACAGAGGGACAGCAGTGTGTGTTATATTATCATGAAATTTAAAATGTCGCATGAAACCGATTCTCGACCAGCATGTCTTACTGCAAATATAACATTTCAGTTGCTGGACGTCTACGGCTTTGTAGCCATTTGCTACACTCAATCGGTGCGCTCACCTAGTGTCTCCTTAGACTAGCCATCAACAAACACACTTTACTACAATCTGTACACGTCAGATCGAGCTGCCTGTGGGTGTCTTCAGAAATTTCAACGGGTACGCCTTTACGCACATCTCTTTTAAGCCTTGCGTGCCTCCTGTTCTCTTCTTCATAGTGACACCTTCCACTCCGAGCAGCATCATTCTAATTATTACGATCAGATACACACACACACAAACACACACACACACACACACATACATACATATATATATATATATATATATATATATATATATATATATATATATATATTTGTATTGGACAAAGTCCGACAATTTATTTAAAGACATTTATGATATGTTCAACGTTCTAAATACTTGTATCTATAAAAAGAACGTTAAACATATCATAAATGTCTTTAAATATATATATATATATATATATATATATATATATATATATATATATATATATATATATATATATACATAGCATAATGAGAAGCCACGTATACTTATATGTTTTTTATAAAAACATATAAATAAATACTTTCGCAAAAAAACACCCAATTTTTTTTCAGTTATTTTATCCATATATTATATATATATATATATATATATATATATATATATATATATATTTTAATCCTACATATTTTTAATAGTTCAGGCGCTAATTTTATTGGATACCCGCATTGAAGTAGACGCTCCGTTTACTTTAAACAATATTCATTTCATTTTCTCCCTGCGTACTCCAGAAAATTTAATAAAGATAAAATGACCTCCGTCAGGACTGGAGCCTGCGTCTCTATGCATGAAGAAACACCGACTGATCCGGTGAGCTTTTAGAAAATGTGCCTCCCGAAATAAATATTATTTAAAATAATTGCATACCTTATTTTTACATTCGCATTTACTGTCGGGAGAATATTGTGCATTTAGGCAGCCACCTCTCTTTTATGCATGTTTCATTAAATACGACTAAGACGGTACAC
Organism: Acanthosepion esculentum; assembly: GCA_964036315.1. Classification (NCBI taxonomy): domain Eukaryota; kingdom Metazoa; phylum Mollusca; class Cephalopoda; order Sepiida; family Sepiidae; genus Acanthosepion; species Acanthosepion esculentum. Next base: position 101,317,341 of record OZ038489.1, on the reverse strand, counting down.
GTCTTTTACACTCCTTATCACCACCCGAACAAGGAAATTGCAGAAAAAATAATTCTCATCATGAGATCATTGAAGATATTTCGGCTTTAAAGGTGATTTTATGCTATGACTTTAAGGGTGTTTCACCGCGTCAAATGGTAATTAAAATGTTTGAGATAATTTCCTTTCAAGAGAAAAAGGGAGAGAAAACGTGGAAATATGCAGAAAAATTAACCTCAGAATTCTGTAAACGTTTCATTCATAATGTTGGTAATTGACTTCAATAATCACTTGTTAATATTTATTCAATTTAATAGTTTTTCTTTCGTTTGAATCTATTTTCTAATAGTATGTCCTATATAAATTACGGTTATAACGCCTTAATGATATCATAATTATCTATCTATCTATCTATCTATCAATCTGTCTTAATGCGTTGCTTTCATGTTGTATAAGACAGTATAAAATGAAAGGGCAAAAAATCTATCATTTGCCCACTGATATCTGCATTGTCTCTGACAGCCTGTCCAATAAAGAAATTTAATTAAAATATATTTGTTACTCTCTGTGCATGTGACATGTTATTAATGCGTGGCTACTTAATCACAATCCATTTATATATCAAGTTGTATCAAAAATAATTTTACAAAAGTTGAGACAGTTTCCTCACACCAAAAGATGGGCATATATATGTATATATATATATATATAGATGGGCATATATATGTGTGTGTATATATATATATATATATATATATATATATATATATATATATATATATATATATATATATATATATATATATATATATCCGCAAATCCTTTGTTTTTAATGAACTTTAACGTTAGACGTACTACTCAAGATGCAAACCAAAAATACATTTATAAAATTTGGAAGCGGGTTCCTCACACCGTAGCAAGGTAAAATCGGTACTATGAGATGTGTGACACGGTAGTGTCTCTTAAATTGTGCTGATATGTGGATAGTCGCTGACAGCCTTTCGTGGTCAGGCGTACGAGCGGATCTCGGTTTACTTCGGTCCATAGTTTGTGGTGCCACGGATCCTATCCGAGCAAAAGTTGGATGATTCTGGAAACGCTGTCTGATACAGCCGTACAAACTCATGTGCATTACCATTCGCGCGGCCGTGTGTAAAAATCATACCTGCCTGCTCACGATATGAATATACGGCCATTGTTAAACAGAACACTTCTCTGTTAACTCACTACTACACATGTTAAACTTAGAAGACACACCAGCCGCAAATATATAGGGAGGAAAAATGTAACCTAGCCTACATGGCAACACAGCGCCATCTATCGTAAACTTGCTTTAAAATAATTATCTCAAAAACGAAGGATTTGCGTACATATATTTAAATGAACTTTTGTCCTTGCCTTGGTGAGAGGAAGCTGCCACCAAAATTTGTACAAGCATTTTTGATACATACACACACTTTATATATATATATATATATATATATATATATATATATATATATATATATATATATATGAAGAAATATAGTCTTAAAGTGTGCTATATTTATGGGATAAAGTGCTCAATATCAGAGATAGAGCGTGGGTAAATATAAAAGTGAACATAGAAGTCAACACTTAGAGGCGACAGTCTGTTTCATGCTCTTGAGTTGCCTGACGATTGCATCTAGCATGAAACAGACTGTCGCCTCTAGGTTTGATTCTATGTTCACTTATATATATATATATATATATATATATATATATATATATATATATATATATATATATATAAAGTATAGGAGTGGTGTATACGGAATAAATTCTAATAACCAAAAAATACTATTCTTAAAAGAGTGGTAATACAGAAAAGGGCAAATATAATTTATTCGAAAATTGTAACATAAATATGTTATAAAATTACTACAAAAATCCCGAGTTTGTTTCAACACTTCTGGTGTCTTATCAAGTGATGGTGTTGAATATAGAATAACGCTTTGAACACAATCACTTGATAAGACACCAGAAGTTTTGAAACAGAATGGCTATTTTTTTATTGATTTTATAACATATTTATGTTATAATTTTCGAACAAATTACACACACACACACACACACACACACACACACACACACACACACACACTATATATATATATATATATATATATATATATATATATATATATATATATATATATATATATATATCTGACTGAATAAGTTACAAATAAGCAGACAAAACGTTTGTAACTTATTCAATCAGTCATTCCTGATAGAGAATTTGCTGCGTAAATGCACAAATATATATGTGTTTGTCTGTTTGTGTGTGACGATTTCCATAAACAATTACTTCATGCGTGGACCGCATTTACTGAAGTTATACCGTTCCTGATGCTTCTAGGTTATAGCCTGACGGAGTTCATCAATCTTCAGGAAGGTTGTGAATTCAGGATTTTCCTTCGACTCAACTATTTGCCTATTCAAGTTAAGAAAGCCCAATTCGGCCTGCGATGGAATCCCCAAATGGCAGAAGATGGATTCATGACTTTTACAAGCGCATTTGCGCGAAATGGACGGAAAGGAATGGAGAGAGAATTGATTTTACTTTCTACGCCGATAACCGTTCCATTATACTAACCTCCATACACATGAGTAAGATTGAAACAGTGTCTGTACAGACACACCTACACATATATGCACGCACACAGATACAAATATGCACACACAGACAGACATAGGCAGAAATATATATGTGTGTGTGTGTGTTTGTGTGTGTAAATATATATATACACACACATCATATATATATATATATATATATATATATATATATATATATATATATATATATATATATATATATATATATATATATATATATGTATATATATATATATATATATATATATAAATATATATATATATACATATATATATATAGTGCGATGTATGAATATCGCCATTTTATATTTTTTATTCCGCCCATGCGCGTTGTTTGATTTTGTTATCTGTTTATACAAAGCATAGTAGGGATTCGGAAAGCGTCGAATTAATCTAATGGCGATGACGAATGTACGGCAGCGTACCACACAAGCAGGCGTGTTCAGTTATGTCTGTCAGACGATTTCTGCGACCACCATCACCGCTTGCATCTGACCACCTAACTCTCCAGACTGCACCGCCGTGATTATTATGTGTAGGGCGCAGTTGATCGAGAAACCAAAAAAATCTCCTTGTAACACCAAAGGTGAACTAAAAGCAAGGATTATGGCAACATACACCAAATCAAACAAGGAAACCTTCCAGAATAATTACAAGAGATTCCGGAAACTGTGATGACTGTGGTTGAAGCCAATGGCGATTTTTATTTTAGTACTTCAAGATATTTTTGTCTAACATTGGCAAATATATCTGTTAAAATGAGATTTGACTGTTATTTTCATTTTTCGTATTTTAGACGACGATTTATAGATTGCACTTTCTATATCTACCGTGTTCTCTGATAGAGAGCCCAGATAAAATTATTGAAAAGAAGAAAATAACAAACTTACTATTTACATTCTTATATATGAGTAGCTATGGAAAATTACGTCCTTCAGTTATCTCACTAAAATCGTACCAAATGCCCAAACATTTGTTAAACCGTTATATCTGATTACTTGTCCCCACTGTCAAGTTATTTTTCTATTACCATATTAAATAATTTAATACTCCTTTCTGAGCGACAGTATTCTACAATATATTTGCATTGTAACTTATTGGACACACGTTTTACACTGACATTAAATACAAGGTCTGCTGCTAAGAATGGTGTTTCACTTTCCCTTGCCACACAATTATCTAGTTCGAATTTATCTTCGTATTTATAATGCTATCATTCGTTCGTGTATTTAATATTTCTGCTGTATCTTTTCTGGTGCTCGTTCTATATATCTCGAGATTCATGACAATTTTTAAAAAATGGTCTGTAATATTATAGTTCCTGACCAGGCATTTTCCCATCAGTGACTTTCTCACCGCAGTGACGTGGCTTTCTTCAGCTTTTTCTATACATATTTTTATTGACTTTTTTTCAAATGAGATATCTTGGTACATTCATTGACAACATGTATTTAAGCCTGCTACTAGTTTGGCAACTCGGTCTAAAGATTTTATGCTGGAATAGTTAGATTTAATCGTATCATCTTTTAAAGTTTAAGTCCAACGAGAATCGCCATCGTCTATCTTTCAGAAATAACGTTCTTTTATTGTTCTTTCTCTTCACAAATGTCTACTCATTCTCTTTCACTCCCAGTAACTCGTATAATTTTAGTGGCATTATCGCCTTGATTGTGGGGGAGGTTATTAAAATTTATAACATATGTCTATAAGTTAAGCACAAGCATTTATCTGATTTCCATAATTTTTATGCAACTTTACAATAGTAAAATATAATCTCTTAATATATTACTAGATTTACTAGCTTTAGAGTTTTAAAATTTTTAAAATCTAACAATTTTCCGGGAAATAATGTTTCGAAAATGTTCAGGATTATTGAAAAACAGTTCTAAAAGAAAATCTAATTTATACATTTGAAATTACTTACTACACCCATGGTTGTTAATGATGTATAAATAACGATAGAATTGAATTAATTTTTTATACTATTTTACATTTTCAGACTTTTGTTCTCATCTTTGTTGACATATTCACGCTCCAGCCTTCTTCAGTTGATATTTCTTGGAATTTCAAAACGAACCAATTATTTAGTCTACTGAATAATCCTCTCTTGGACTAAGTAATTGGTTCGTTTCGAAATTCCAAGAAATATCAACTGAAGAAGTCTGAAGCGTACAATGGCCGAAATGTCATGAATATTCCAACAAAATGAGGACAACAGGCCGAACAATAAATAATGTAAATAGATAAAATATTTTATTATCTTATCTCAAAAATATAGATAGGCGCAATTATTTTCAGGGAAGTATATAATGCCATTTGGGAATCAATGAAACGAAATATTTCCTGAATTTCCATTGAAAAATGAAACAACAAACGTTCTTGGAATTGTGCCTTTGCTAAAGGTCTTGGAGTTGTCCTAATGTCGATAGCATCGATATGCTCATGACTCAATAAGTGATGGTAGACTTTCAAATGTTGATAGTAATGTACATCTCCAATCTAGCGAGGTAACCCAACATATGAGCAGGAATGAAATACTACCGAGAATGAGAAAACGTGTGAGGAAGAACGAGAGAGAGAGAGAGAGAGAAGAGGATAAGTGAGAGGGTAGAAAGAGAAGGGAATAAGTTCCCTGTTGAAAATATCGATTTTTGACTACACAGAATAAAAATTTCAACCTATGGATTTTAAAAAAGCTTCACCAATAGTTCAATTGTATTTCGAGCCATCCGCTTAAAAAAGTCAGGTAGAAATACTATGAATTCTACAACCGATATAGTGTTCAAAGTAAGATATTTATCTGTTGTTACAGCTAGATGAATACCCACCAGATGATTTGGGGAATATGATTGGGAATAGCGTACACAGGCCGGCTTATGTCGCTTTTTTCTGTTAATGTGAACAGTAGATTAAATTAAGTAAAATGCTATGGAATATTAAGTTTACAAACTGACAATGGAGGCATATTTCATCTTACGTTAATATGCTACTTAAATATTGAATTTTTGTACTTCTTTTATTTTACTATCTCCAATTTGCACGTTTCTTTTGTAGAAAATCTTAAAATATCTCTTTAGAAAAGTGATGTTTAGTCCTTTCCTCTCACTCCCATTTAGTGTTTTTTATAATAATTTCTGGAGTTGCCTTCCTGTGTCTACTATCAAAATTGTGTTATCTGCATATCTAATATTGCTTAGACTGTAGTCACCAATAATGAATCTTGTTATAACTTGTAATTCTATCAGGATTGTTTTACTGTAAACCTTGAATAAGTCTAGTGAGAACACCCCTCCTTGTCTTACACCGATTTTTTTGTTTTTGTGTTTATTGAATTTATTTTCTCTCTTTATGCACGCGGTTTGATTTCAATATAAGTTCCGGATAAATGTAATATCCTTGCGAAATTAATCAATCAGGTTGAGATCATAGACAAAGAACACCATTGGAAAATTCGTAAACTTAAGGAATCAGCACAAATGCTAGGTCACACAAATCTCATGAGCCGAACAAGCATAGAAATGAATACAACATAGGAACCAGTAATAAGGAGAGCCAGAGAAAAGCGATAATAAAAACAAAGTTGCAATATGAGCTCTGGTAAAAACATGCAATAATAACAGCAAAAAATTACAATATGAGTACTGGTAAAAAATTGAAGCTGAGACATTAGTTTTATAATAGCCAGAAATTCGTCGACATATGTCCTCAAGGACAGTGGATAAAGGCGTTTGTTAGATCCTGTGAAAGGACCGAAAGATTGTTAGTTCAATACCCAGTTAAAGGAGAACTTACTGGGGGGGGGGGATTAACAGGATATACCTGATAACTGACATCCATTAAACATGGCACGTGGAACTAGAACAGTCTACCCCTGTGAGCGAAATAAAGGGTTCAGTTCGACATTCCAACCACCTGAAGAAGGCCGGAGCGTACAACGACAGAAACGTTGTAATAAATATGGCGACAAAGATGAGGACAATAGTCCGAATAATGTAAATAATGTACAATCTTAAGTTTTTGATATACGCTATCAGGCGCTTTTGAATAATCTGTTAGAAATCTATTTTATTATTACATATATATTCGTAGTAAAATAAGTATGGAAAATGGTATCTATAAAATGTTACAGAAAATTAACTAATGGAGAGATTTATAGGAAAGTATTTAGCAATTAAAGATATTGTGATATTTTTAAAAAAAAGGATGAAAAAATAATCTGCAGATGCAAAAAATGTCTGCATTCTGTTTTATTATAATGTAGGCATTCGTATTTAAATAAGTACGTAGAATATTATCTAAAAGTGTTAAATAAAATAAACTAATATGGACATTTATGGAAAATATATAGCAATCAAATATACTGTTATCTTTAGAAAAAATATGAAGAAATAATCTGCAGACCATTTTGATGTAAAAAATACAATGTCTGCTTTCTTAGATACAAGAAAGACAGCGATAATAAAACATGAATAAAATTATTGCTTGGTAAAGCGCATTAAATCACAAAATGAAATCATTTTGTGTATTTTCTTTGTGATTGCACTCGAAATAATGAATACAGACAATGTATTACTGAATTTGAAATCATCAGAGAAAAATAAAATATTACTAAGCAGAGAGACCGATAAAAGAACAATAATTAAGGAGATGGAAGACGATTGACATTGCATTATATCTGGCTGACGAACCAGTCGGCCGAATAGAAAAATTCAACAGTTAAGTGATGTGGTTTCGCTGGAATTTTCATTCGGTTTTGCTCCGCCTTCTTTTAGGTTGATGAATGCGTATATATTCCGTAGTGCGAAATTTAAATAAGATTTTCATTGTATCTCTTGACGAAACATAACAAGATTGACTCCGTATATCTTACTTTCTCCAAGAGAGTTGAATTAATGAAGATAGAAAACATTTCAGCAACAGTATCCCTTAAACCGAAACGAAGACAATGGAAAATCCAGATCAATTCAACAAGACAAGTTATCTTCCCCGAAATGAAAAATAGAAAAAAATTCGGCCAAATTTCGATTCCTCTCAAACAACAAATCAGAAAAGATACCCAAAAAGTGACGATGCATATGTTTTTTTAATGAGAAATTATATTTCGTTCATACGACTATAATTTAAGAATGTCTATAATTTAAATTACGCTTATGATGTTTAGCACTTCTCTTCAGACCCCGGTAATGTAATGCCTCTGGTACGATATGTGACAAATATTTGAAAGGTATGTCCAAACATCTAAAATCCTATAATTGAATTATCTGTCTCTAAAGTTCTATTTAGAATGAGTTCTATAATTACTGACATTTCTATAAACGTGGGGTTTCGTATTATGTTCGTTTATTTTGGAAGCACTGATTAAAACTTGCTTAATTAACTGTTATATACCTTACTTAGAAACACTAGTAAGTATGGCTCAATTCTCATAAATACCTTGGACACTATTGTAAGTGGGGGTAATATGCTAAGTGTTTTTTATTTATTATCATTAAATTTCTATGTCACGGGGCGCGTTTTGTAGGACTCCCTTGAGAGGATGCGGTATTATTGTGTATGGAAGATTGATTGGTGACGGACGAGTTTTTGTGGTGAATGGGCAAATTGTAATGATTGAATGGGTCGTGAATCGGATTAGCTAGGCATAAGATAGTGACGACCAACCTTAACCCTTCACTCTTTTCGGCCTTGTGCCACAATTGTGTATAAAATCTCAATAAATATAAATATGCTAAGTGGTTTACCTACTTCACGCTGCTGGCAAGTATTGTATTTTGTTGGTGTTATAAAGATTATCATTTCATTTCCAACAACCAGCTTAGTTATTCCTCTTTCAGTAACCTTCTCTAGGTTACAACACTAATAAAAATTATCTTTAAGTTAAAAATTATTTAATAAAAGCAGTGTTAATCGTCTAAAAATCTTCCTCGGAATTTCATCAGAGTCAATTTTAATTTATATAGTAATAATTATGTATTGTGTAAAAATTCTGTATTGATATTCGCAAATATTTTTTATACATGGACTTTAAAGGGCAATGTAAAAATAAAGTTTTTTCTTGAAATGATGACATACATTAAGCTATTTTTTCTTTTTTTCTTTTACTCCTGTCTTATTAACACGATTATTAGAAAGTACGTAAATAAATAAATATTTTGTAGCTAATTGTGTTTATTTTTTGCATTTCCTTTTCCGATAAAAGGTAAATTTCTCTGTCCTCACCCTGCAATGACGTCACAAAATTGTACGGATCTATATATTTTGTGCTCAGATATGCAGTAAGATATAGACTTAAATGTAATCCACATTTCAATGAAGAAGTTACAATCAGTTTATCCATTAGGTCAGGTAAGCATACTTTCGTTTCCCGGGATATGAAATTAAAATAAATACACCATGGCAACGACAACGAAAGCAGACACTCAGATAGTCTCGTGTGATAGCAACTTATATGACAGGGAAATTGCAACGATGAGTCAGACTACTAATAGTTTCGTGTTGATTGTAGAGTTTAAATAAGGCTCAGAGCCGTCTGGGTAAGGACCCAAACTGTAAACAAGACATCTACAGTAGGACAGATCGACTTGAGAACCGTGGTACTGGACTTAATTTTAAATTTAGGGTCTGACATGGTAAATACGATACAAAATATTTCTCTTTCCAAATCATTACCCTTTTTTTAAGAAACCATTTTAAAGGTTAAGTTTGGATTCAATATCGTAGCATTAAAATTTGATTCCGGTGATCAGTGAAAGTCTTGTAGCACAGCTTTATAAAATTTTCTGAAGCGTTATAAACTGTTTCTGGACAAGATGCATGGCACAAGCACATTGTTACTAAATTATTTCGCCATCAAATAAGACCTTCATTTGCGTGGTTTGGTTTGTTTTGTTTTACAGCATATCACCTTCAATAGGTTATTTAATGCCGACAAATTTTTTATTGCTCGTAATATGTTTTTCAAAATTGTATTGCTCCTAATATTTTTCTTCAAAAAATCATTACTGGTAATAATTTTTACAAAAGTGTATTGATGATATTAAAACCTATTAGCAATTAACAGTTGGTTCCACGCTCCTCAAAACCTCCTGATCAGAGGCCTTGCTGTTGGAAGTACTTACTTCTTACCCACGACGCGTATGTAGTTTATCGTCATACCCAGGACGGCCTATATTTGCTTCAAAGGGAGAGTGCACTGAACAATTTACCTATATTATGAAGTAATATGTTACACAGTGCTGTAGTTTTAGCGCGACTTTCAATAAACAATGCAAATTTAAAACATTTTGTCTTATAGTTTGTGTTCAACGTTATTCTCGCGTTATATACACTTTTTATCTATTTTTGTTTTTTAGTAATTATGATATAACTGATCATCTAACAAATCTTATTGAGTAGCTTCTTTGTTATATTTTACAATATGTAGACAGTTTTTACTTATTGAATACAATAAAAAAATAGCATATTTTGATTGTGATGATTCATAAAAGAATTATGATTAGAATATATTTTCCGTTCAATGTATCTAATGCAAAAGATATCAAATTTATTTGGATTTATTCATTTGTATTTTATTCATTTCAAGTCAGTGTGTAAGCAAAAACCTACGGAAATGAGATATTTCTGTACATTTTTTCAGACGATATTTAAGACTAAATGCTCAAAAGATGGTATATTATGGAATCATTGGAAGCGGTTTCTCGGTCATAAAATTCTTCTTAACAAGGAAGGGCTTGAAGGTCGTTATCAATGGCCAGTTCTACAGAGCCTTAGAGTTCAATGCAGGCGTGCCTCAAGGGTCACTTTTCGGAATAACCTTCTTTTTGATCTACATAAATAATCTGCCTAAGAATATTCATAGATCATATGTAAACATCTATGCCGACTATATACGGGCACACCTCTAAACCTGTCAATTCTCAGAGACTGACCAGTGATCTCTGTTCCGATCTTGCACAAACTACCCAACAGGTTAAAAACTGGCTGGTTACATTCAATCCCTCGAATACCAACCTAGCTACATTCCGTCATCGCGAATTTGACCCGGAAGAATGAACGAAGGTCTTCTCTTTTCAACATGCCTTGAAAGACTGTTAGGACTCAAACTCACGCATGATTTGAAGTGGAAATCGTACATACGATCTATTGCTAAGATTGCAGGTAATATGGTCGGATCTCTGCGATCCTCTACATTTACAAGAGTCAGATCAGACCGAAAATGGAGTACTGTCTTCATATTTGGGTGGAGCTGCCCAAACCACATTCTCCAGCTTTGATAAAGTTCAAAAACTTGCCTTGTGGATGAAGAAATATTCTCCACCTTTCAACTTCTCTCCCACAAGCGGCATGTGGCAAGTCTCTCACTGATCTACCGCTAAAACCTCGAAAATTTCACAGACGAACTATATTCTCTGGTCCCACCGAGGCAAACCTTCACTGCTACGGCACGCCATGCCATTTATATAGTAGCAAACTACTCACATTCCCTTCATATTCCATCGGTGATAGTTAAGTTCCACTCGAACAGCTTCCTCTCGTGAAACATTACCCTGTGGAACCGGCTGCCAACAGGATGTTTTCTACAATCATAACGTGTTCAAGACCAGTGTTAACCGACAGAGCCCACTCCTATACACACAAATGGCCAATGGGCACCTCGAGGTGAGTAAAGGCCTTGAGCCACATCTGAGATACGCTTGGAAAATCTCTCTTTGGGCACCTCGAGGCGATGTCATCGTTAGCAATCTTGTCTCGCTACAACAATTACAATTGAGTAGTGAGTTCGATCCTCACTGGGTGCTCCATACTTTCGGCCTTGTGCCACATCTGAGCTACGCTTAAAAAAATCTCTCTTTGGGCACCTCAAGGTTGTGTAATGTTTAGCAGGCTTGTCTCGCTAGAACAATTACATCTGAGTAGTGAGTTCGATCCTCACTGGGTGCCCCATACTTCCGGCCTTGTGCCACATCTGAGATACGCTTGTCATCCAAACTTAATGCTCTACTTTGTAAAGGTTGAACCTCGTTGTAAAAGAATAGCTATAAATCTAATTTTAAGTGACTACTTATCATGTCAACCCCAGCTTTCGCACTGTGTGTAATATTGATTCTCTAAAAAAGAGTGAATAATCAACCTATCCTATTGTGCAGGCTTGTGGTGGGTTCGTAATGGCGTGAGTTTTGCTCACAATTTATGATTTTATTGCTCCACGAGAATATGCCATTGACCTGTATCTATTTGCTTCCATTCATGGATTCAATGTACTCCAACTTAGAGAAATTATTCCAGGGAGATTGGTTACCACGTCATCGATCCCAAATTTTCCCCCTGAATTGGTTGTCTCCTTCGAATAGTTTAACCATCATGTTCGCCGTAAAGTAGTCTAATTGAACATTTATGCAATGCGGTAAAGAGTAAGCTTTTCACACAACTTCCTGCACTTATAAATATTGTGCGGTTGGGGTTAGCTATCAGGACGGATTGGCTCAAATTTCTCTCCAGCGCTATTCGCATTAATTGTGAAACAGATTCTACATTTAACTTGTTGCATCACACCGGGTAAGATGAGCAACTATAGGATATATAAATCTGACACATGTCATTTTAAATAGCAATATATTATGCACCCACAGACAAATATACTTTGATTCAATTTTATTGTTTTCAATTGCAACACACGTAACGCACATTTACTCTGGGCACGTATAGTAGGCAGCCTCGGCCGAAAATACAGGAAGTTAGTTAATACTGCAGACTTGCTATTAATATAAAATGGTGACAATCTTTATGCCCGCAAAAAATAAACAACGTGTCAAAAGGAAGGTTTTTTCCTTGACACCGCTAGTAACAGCGGTGTCAAGGAAAAAAATCTACACTTTTGATTCCCTTGTCAAAGTTTATTCTTTTTAAAAAGCGACCTTTGAATTTTAGTGAAACCCAAATTTATGAAAAAGAATTTATATACTTTGTTTATTTTCAAGAATTGATGACAAACCTATTTATTTATTGAATTGAAGAAAAATGTTGTTTTCATAGTCATTAATAAAATAGTAAATAATAATTATTTCATTGCATTTGATTTACATATTTTGTAAATTTTGTAATTTTTTTATAAATATTTGTATAAATATATTTATCTGTAAATTCATTTCTTTGTAAAATGGTAAATAATAATTGTTGCATTGCAATTGCTTTATATATTTTGAAAATTTTGTAATGTTTTTAATAAATATTTGAATAAATATATTTATTGTCAAATTCATTTCTTTATAAAATGGTAAATAATAAGTATCACATTAGTCCTGGTTCATATATTTTATAATTTTGCAAATAAATTTTACCGAAGGAGTGTAAAAGTGTAATAGCGGTGTCAAAGAATTTTGACACACTCTTTTGAAGACATAAAGTTTAAAATTGCTAAAATACCTGATGAAAACATGGATTCATGTAAATATGTCCCCATCGAATATTTCTGTGGAACATTGAACCATTTAATGTAAAGATTATAATTAAAGGCCATGTATAGCTGGCCACTCGTATTTCGGGATACCCGTCTCCAAGGGCGGCTAGACAATTCCTATTGCAGACGCTTACGCAGTCATATTGGTGTTTATTAAACACCCACAGAGCCCACCCGTGGTTTATACTAGAACTTCACTGAGCAGACATTAGTTAAAATTTCTGGGAAAGAGAGTGTTATCTATCTTGATAAACAATTTGAACAAGCCAGTACGCTCAAGCTCTCAACCACGATGACTTGTGAATTCGTGCTAAGACAGATATCGGCGGCACCCAGGGGTCCGTCTACCTAATTTTCACTCACTTGGGACATCACGTGTTTATCATTTTCAAGCATTTTCTTGGGATCGACCCCTCCAGTCCGATAACAAAAGGAAGTCTCTCTACATGGTGAGATTCGAACCCGGGTTTCATGGTCAGGATGCGAACGCTCTATCCACTCGGCCAAATTAAAGGATACTGATACATAAATGAATATATGACAATGACAATGAATTTCATTGAATAAATTGGACTGCTTAAATCGGAAAAATCTCTTCGTACACACAGAAATGTATTGTCGAGAAAAGGACCTAATGTGTTAAATTCAAAATCTAAAGCTTCGATATTATTTTAAAAAATTCAACCATATGGAAATACAAGAAATACAAGTATGGGAGACACAAAGTGAGGTAATTATTTTTACAGTTTGTAATCGAAAGCTATTTTTAAAATTATTATTTATATTGTGCGTCAGAAAAGCGTAACAACAAATTGGCGCTGGGCTCAAAATATACGAAGTCTAATATGTCATTGCTATTTTCATGTCACCCATATTTGTTATTATATGCCAGTCACATCTACTACAGCTAAATGTGTGCGATGTACTAACACGTTTTCATACATTTTACCAATGATATTTCAGTTGCAGCACAGATAGAAATACATCCAGGTCGAATAAACATGGAAGCTCAGATGGTCTCCTAAAGAGCGCTCTTCCAATTACCTAGATGTATCACCGCCATCGTCTTGGCTGCCGGAAACGTAAAATAAATTCCTCTGAGCATACGAAAACGATTGTTTACGTAATAATCTCGCCCTGGAACCCTTAGTGACTGCAATATATCTTAATTTTCGATGACTGGTACATATTATTATTATTATTATTATTATTATTATTATTATTATTATTATTATTTAATTTGATTTTTGTTGTATACACATTTCCGTCCGGGTCCCAAACAGAGACCTAAAATAAGAAATGGCATCATGTTATTTTCGACTGATATACTTGTGAAAAAATAAAAAATGAGAAATAAAAATAAAAGCACACATATTTTACATGGATAAAGCTTTTCGATATGTGTGGGCTGTAATTGTGAGTAAATTATTTTGTATTACTTTAAGGCATGCTGCTTCCAGTAGTAACTTCAGTGTGCAATCTCATTGAATCCGAGGGCTCCAACTACAACTGGAATTATTGATGTCCTTATGTGAGATTCTTTTCAGATTATTACTTCAAGATCCTTGTATTTTTATATGTTTTGAAGACTGTAAAAGATATATTACAATCTATAGGGTCTGGCATGTGAATAAGAAAGCATATTTCTTTCTGTGGTGTTTGATCATGATGTAGGATTATTAGCTTTGATTGTTCTGGCCGTGTGTATCGTAAAACCCCATGAAATTGTTACATCATTACGGATATTATTATTTAGATTATTATTATTATTATTGTTGTTGTTGTTGTTGTTGTTGCTGTCGTTTTTGTGATGTTTTTGCAAATTAACTTTACTATTAAAATTACTACTCTTTTTAAAAAAATATACTAATATGCGAAAAATCTTTTTTTTTCTTAAATGTGATTGCATGAGGGGAAATTTTGGTTTGTATAATTGTTATGGATTCCGGGATGAAATCCGGTATCAAATAATACCAAACGCCAAGAATGAATATAGGAAATAAATGTATTAACTTAATAATACAAACTGGTAACACAGGTTAGTAGTTCCAGGAATGCGGGGTTAGTAGACAAATATATAGATTGTCATTGGTATCGACGTATCGCTGTATGACTTCTTACTGAGTCTAGTGCTCGTTACTGTGACTCTTGCCGCTACGTTGTTCTACCGACTGGCTCAACGTTCCACTACTACTACTACTGTCCGACTTGACTTAACGTACTGATTCACTGGTAGTAGTATATGTATACCCTGGGTGAGTCCATTTGTGTAAAAAGAGGAGACCCCCTCAATAATAATTATAAATGATATGGCATCAATGAGAGCTTTCAATAGATTTAGGAGAGTATATGCAAATAGTAAATTGTAGACATCCTTCATATTACCATAGTAATATATAGTTAATTCTAACAATCCCCGAAAAGAAACTGTTCTCTATTAATCGTCTGTGCCCAAATTTTCCATCAGCATGCCTAACCCTAACATAAGGGAGAGAGACTCGTAGGGCCTTCATATCATCGGACAACGTATTGATAAAGATTAGGCTATTTTTGATGGGGTGTTCGTAGAAGAATAGATAGAGACAGACAGTTATTCAGAGTTAGACGAATTAGTATGGATCGAGTTTACGCCATTTTTGATGAGGTGGGAGTAGATAAATTGATAGAGATGTAAAGATAGACGAAACATTCAAAAAATAGATGAAAGATTATATAGAATGAAATGCTAGGTCTGCTGCTAAGAAACTTGATTCTCTGTGTCAGGAATCTATTTAAAATAATTATAAGTCTACCATCCGTCCATGTTTAGAATATTACCGCCACATAGGGACTATTGGCCCTGTCATATATTTAAAGATCCTTGATAAAATCCAAAGAAGAATCTGCAATGTAATTGATCCTGACCTAGAATCCCGGTTTCACTCAATTCCGTAACGCTCTCCGGCAACTTTCCTGTGCCTTCTCTATAAAAACGTCCATGAGAATTTTTCTAATGAATTCTCCTCTATGGTACCTAGACTATGA
This sequence comes from Acanthosepion esculentum, assembly GCA_964036315.1. Taxonomy (NCBI): domain Eukaryota; kingdom Metazoa; phylum Mollusca; class Cephalopoda; order Sepiida; family Sepiidae; genus Acanthosepion; species Acanthosepion esculentum. The sequence goes on along the minus strand of OZ038489.1, from coordinate 101,301,239 downwards.
GTTGAATCACAGTACTAAATTGGCGACAAGATCCCATAATTTTACAGTTAAAATAGCTAGATGTACCCGTAATTTCTATGCTAGCATTTTTTTCCCACATCTCGCTTTTGGGACTCTCCCCCAGCTACTTGTTTTCCAGTCAAGTTTGATCTTCAAAAATTTAAGTTTAAATTCCAGTTACTATCTTCTGTCATTTTATTTTCTCTTCTTTTATTGTTCTCGCTGGTTAATAAAGTTATTCTTATATTTTTTTAACACTAAGTAAAACCGACCCTCCGTGTCTTAGTAGCATCGTTGCCTTGCTTGTGGTGAAATGATAAACAGGGGTGATCAATATTTGTAAATAGAAAATTGTAAACCCTTCATATTAACATAGTAATAAAGAAAGAAAGCATTTGTAAATACATATCTGTTATTCTAAATATGTGTATTTGAGAAACATGCCCTTTCTCCTCATATAATTGAAACTTATACATTTCTTTCTGGTATCAGCTCCGATAATTTTCGTGCGGGGCTGCCTGCAGTGAAATGAAATATTTATCATTGTTTCTATAAGGAAAACCGTATGCGACTTCCAGGGCTTTCCTTTTTAAAATTTATTTTCTTACTTTAGCCTTTCTGATTTTATAGTTTGCACATATCTGCAAACAAATCAGGCGAGTTGCCTTCATCGATTTCATATGGATGTCCAAACCAGGAGGAGGTAATCAATGATTCATCGATTTCCATTCCAACTTTTCCGCTCATAAATGTGGAGGATTTGATAATTACAGTGCAATATAAAAACCACCGGGCTATTCTCTAAGTATGAGCCTCAAGTAAAAGATTCAGTTTATGATAAAATAAAAATAGGGAACAAATTCTCATTCTCTCACTAACTCACCCACTCACTCAATCTCTTTCATTATCAACTACCTACCTACCTACCTACCTACCTACCTACCTACCTACCTACCTATCTATCTATCTATCTATCTATCTATCTATCTATGCTGATTCCTATCTCTCTACATTCTTATCTATATATCTATTTATCGATCTGTCTACATTCTTATCTATGTATCTATTTATCGATCTGTCTACATTCATATCTATCTATCTATTTATCTATCTATCTATCTACTATGCTGATTCCTATCTATCTCTCTACATTCTTATCTATATATCTATTTATCGGTCTGTCTACATTCCTATCTATCTATCTATCTATGTATCTATCTATGCTCATTCCTATCTATCTATGCTCATTCCTATCTATCTCTCTACATTCTTATCTATATATCTATTTATCGGTCTGTCTACATTCCTATCTATCTATCTATCTATCTATCTATCTATGTATCTATCTATGCTCATTCCTATCTATCTATGCTCATTCCTATCTATCTCTCTACATTCTTATCTATATATCTATTTATCGGTTTGTCTACATTCCTATCTATCTATCTAGCTAGCTAGCTAGCTAGCTAGATAGATAGATAGATAGATAGATAGATAGATAGATAGATAGATAGATGGATGGATAGCTATTCCCATTCCTATCTATCTAACTACATTCCTATGTATGTATCTATCTGCCTATCTATCTATCTTACTATATTTCTATCTATGCCCATATATATCTATCTATCTAAACTATATAGGAACACTTACAGACTTTTCAGTTTCAGATATCGACACTGCTCCATCTATATATGTTATTTGTTAAGATTATGGCAGTGAATGGGGGATAATCCCATTACAGATGAAGAAGGGCTTTTAACCAACATAAATAATGAGGATAATAATACAATGGACAGTACATGTGAGCAACGACAAAGTTCCTATACTTAACACCATGAAAAGATATTTGAACTTTCTATTGCATATGATGAGGAACGAGGCCTGGATACTCACAGGGCTGGCAGAAGGTAAGAGGGACAGAGGAATGCAACACATGAACTACTTAGCGCGTTTGAGTGAATGAATATCAGAACTGAGTTTAGGAGAAATAACCAGAAGACAAGATTTATTAAGAACTACAAATGATAGAAAATTCTGGAGATCAGTCGATAGCCAAAGTCTTGAATTGACACGGCACAAAGAAGAAGAAGAAGAAGAGGAGGAGGAAGAAGAAGAGGAGAAGGAGGAGGAGGATGAAGAAAGAGAAGGAGAGGAGGATGAAGAAAGAAAAGGGGAGGAGGAGGAGGAGGAAGAAGAAGAAGAAGAAGAAGAAGAAGAAGAAGAAGAAGAAGAAGAAGAAGTTCTGAATTGACACGGCACAAAGAAGAAGAAGAGGAGGAGGAGGAAGAAGAAGAGGAGAAGGAGGAGGAGGATGAAGAAAGAGAAGGAGAGGAGGATGAAGAAAGAAAAGGGGAGGAGGAGGAGGAGGCAGAAGAAGAAGAAGAAGAAGAAGAAGAAGAAGAAGTTCTGAATTGACACGGCACAAAGAAGAAGAAGAGGAGGAGGAGTAGTAGTAGGAGGAAGAGGAATAAGAAGAAGAAGAAGAGGACGAGGAGGAGACAGAAGAAGAGGAGGAGGAGAAGAAGAAGAAGAAGAAGAAGAAGAAGAAGAAGAAGAAGAAGAAGAAGAGGAAGAAGTCATGAACTGACACGGCACAAAGAAGAAGAAGAAGAACAGAGGAGGAGGAGGAGGAGGCGGAGGAAGAAAAACAGAAGAAGAAGAAAAAAATAGGTGGAGGACGAGGAAGAAGAGGAGAAGAAGAAGAAGAAGAAGAGGAGGAGGAGGAGTAGTAGGAGGAGGAAGTGGTTTAATAAGAAGAAGAGGACGAGGAGGAGACAGAAGAAGAGGAGGAGAAGAAGAAGAAGAAGAAGAAGAAGAAGAAGAAGAAGAAGAAGAAGAAGAAGAAGAAGAAGAAGAAGAAGAAGAAGAAGAAGAAAAAGAAGAAGAAGAAGAAGAAGAAGAAGAAGTCATGAACTGACACGGCACAAAGAAGAAGAAGAAGAACAGAGGAGGAGGAGGAGGAGGAAGAAAAACAGAAGAAGAAGAAAAAAATAGGTGGAGGACGAGGAAGAAGAAGAAGAAGAAGAAGAAGAAGAAGAAGAAGAAGAAGAAGAAGAAGAAGAAGAAGAAGAAGAAGAAGAAGAAGAAGACATAACAACCACCTTTTCAGTCGGATATTTGGAAAGGAACCAAGCAGCTCTACATATCAATTAAGTGTAACACAATATATACACAATCATCTGCATACAAAAACCTCTAATGAAGGGTGATCACGCTTTCGTTTTTGCGCTAAGGTGTCTCAAATTGATTAATATTTTGCCCATTTGAACGCTGTCTGATGCATATCCTATGTGAGCACGTATTGGTTACCCTTTGAAATACCATAATTAAATAAAGCTCAAAAATCTTGGCTGAAAATTATCCCCCTGTTTTCCCTTATGCCTGACACTAATAGACTCCAACAGATTGTCATTAGCCCAATTTCAAGACTTCACATAATAATAATAATAATCGTAATAAAACATAATAAGTGACATATATATATATATATATTCCAGTAAGAGGGGCGTAATACATAATTTACGGATTCTCTCCATAGCATTATTGTAAACCTATAAAATCTCTGGCAAATCGATAGATACTTGAAACAATGCATTTCTTATTCAGTGAACTTCTCTTGCATATTTTAAAGAAATATATTATATCCATTGTACGTCATCCCTTTCTGAAAGCTCATTCTTTCTGGCTATGTTTCATCAGCCATATGATTGAGGGAGCTGTCAAAAATTATACTGCAAAATTGTTTCTCGAAAACACAGAATATATATATCGCGTTAATTTTAAAATCTTTTTGTTAGAATTCCAGTTACAAAACAACGGCATTAAAGCAAATTCTTATATCCAGACTTGAATATTTTTTCTTACGAGTTCCCAATGACAGCAAAATTACCATTGTTCAACTTTTAGCATTTCATTCAAAATGTTCATGTAAATAACAGTAAGCTTGAAGTATTTTATTATTTGAGTGGAATTATGAGCATGGCATCAAATCGTGAATCTTTATTAAGAAATACGCCACATAGTTGTTTAAAATTTTCTTCGGTTTCTCCTGCAGATAACCTTGATGGTATGCAATGGTGCGACTTACGTTGATGGTAATCCATCCTCCAAGTCTATAAATCGACCATTCGCCCTTGCATGGAGTATTGCTGCCATATATGGCATGGGGCCCCTGCTGTTTGCCTCAGGGTTCTTGATAAGATCCAGAGATGGATATGCAATGTAATTGGCCCTGATCTGTCAATTCATCTGCAGTCACTTTCTCACAGACGGATATGCAATGTGATTGGCCTTGATCTGTCATCTCGTCTGCAGTCGCTCTCTCACAGACGCGATGTTGCCTCGCTCTGTCTTTTTTACAAATACTTTCACGGTAATTGCTCCGAGGAGCTGCTTTCGCTTGTCCCTAAGCCTCATGAATTTAAACGTCCTACGAGGCTCGCATCCCATTCCCACCCCTTCACCGTTGGAACTGTTAGATGTAGACGTCTCTTCTACTCCAATAGCTTTATGTCTCGCACATCTCGCCTGTGGAACTCCCTTCCCTATTACTGTTTCCCTGACAAATACAATCTCCAACGGTTTAAGTGTAGCGTCAATCGACATCTCCATTTGCCTTGATCTATCCACTTCCCTTCTGCTCATCCTTTCATTTTTCATTCCTATCTGCTCTCGCTCCAAATCTTCTGTAACCCCCTTGCCTTGATCGACCCACTGTCTTTCTCTTTCTCCACATCCTCTCCTTTACCACTCCTATCTGCTCTTCCTCCAAACCTTCTATAACCCCTTGCGTGACAGTGGCTTCCAGCCTTACTTGGGGTGATACGCTTAAAAAAAATATTCAAGCAAATAATTATATTATTAATAATGTTAACAGTTATAATGCTTTATATTTTCATAAAAAGTTGGGATCTGACAGTGTATCTGCTTGGAAGTTAATTTATAATTAAAAGCTCAAAAACGAATAGTGTTCTGTAACAAATATATAAATAGTCTTGTCGGAGGAGATTCTGATAATATTTACAGTTTCATCGTGGGAATAGTATGAACAATGTGGTGTTCTACAAATATGTGGATAACTATATACTTTTCTATGTACTACTTCCCTTCAGGACATTGGCGAGCATGTGTCTCCAAAACTTCCAATCCCTTCTTGCCTTTAGCAGATATCTTATTTTGCTAAGGCTCGAGTACCCCGTTCCATGGAACAAGACGGTCATGTAGGAAACACGCTAACTTCTTCTATCTCTCTTTTCCAATATGTCCTGGGAGGGTTGTGATTTCCATGTCGTCTCTCATCATTATGTGTTCTAGAGGTTACAGCCACATTTTCTTGATTCTGATGATGTGCTATGTTTGTTGCCATTTCCTTTGATTTCTTCTTTGCTTACATCGTCAGTCCATGGGATTCTCAGAATTCCTTCTGCAAAACCACATTCCTCTTGCCTCCGGGTTTCTCTAAATCTTGGCGCAGTTTATCCCGCATTCATATAAGAGATGAGATATCAAATAGCAACCCAGCAACCGTTTCTCACAGATATTTATTAATGTTTCTCAGCTCTTAGCTTTTGGAATGCATCTTTCACTTGCCCAATGCAATTTGGGGATACTTAAAATTTGTCCTTTTTTGATGTTGAAATCCACGTTTTGTAAACTGCAACGTGCGATTTTTCTCTTCCTGAGAACCAATTTTTGTCCTTCTTGCTTTTGACCGTTATTCCTTTTATCTCGCTTTCTTTTACGACGCTGTCTAGGTGATCCTCTATTTTTCTATCATTTAACATTTACTCTTATTCTTCTGCTACTGTCGATGATGATTAAAGTATCAAGAATCATGTGATTACATTATAATAAGTATAATAATTATAGATATATTAACTAATTTGAATATATGAAAATAACCTGTTACATTGGCAAACAATGACTTGGCTATTACGATAAATGGCACATCATATGAACGATTCCAGAGTTGTGGTAGTTTTTATAGGACAGGATTGCCTATCGCTCTTCAGGTGAGATTTAAATTCAAAGTTTCCCATCTCATTGGTTGTTCGCTACCTGATAGTAACTTGGCACTGACCATCCTGCTATTTATCCCATAGAATAGATAAAGACATACATCTCATAAGTCAATTTGTGTGAAAGTGAATGCAACAAACTCGGTCATAATGCGAAACCTTTAAGAGAGAAATGACATCCAGACACAACATTCACGTGTTCCTATTGAGTGAATGCCTATGCTCTTCGTTTAATCATACTCTTCTTGTTTAGTATTTTTGATTATGGAAAAAAGAAAAAAAGTAGGACAATTTTAGACAGCTATTGACATCAGCTTTAGGGGATTTTCACGTCTAAATCAATGAAAATTTGTACCAAATTGAATATCGTAGTTTCCGTTTTCTCATTGGAAGTTTAATTAAAACATTTACCTGCATCAAATGTTAAACATTAAAAACGCTTCAAACTAGAGAATATACGTAAATTATAAAAACTGTTGCTGCATAAGAGAAATATTGAAATGAGATTTTGATATTAATTTGCATTAATTTGCAGGACAGACTTGATTCTATAGCATTGGGTGGCAACCGGTCTAGGAGAATGAATTCAAAAATCTGTATGTAACCCTGGCGTAGCACATACGATACAGCTAAAGAAAGGATCGTTCACATTGGTTTGATGATTTCGACTACGATCGAATAATGATGATGAATTTGCATTTATTTTCGAAATTATTGGCAAAAACCTTATGATATATTGAAACGTTGCTTTGCCAGGTTGAAGATTTTTGTATGGAAGGTAAGTTTTCACGTTAACACATGTTCGAAGCTGGAGGCTACGCAAGGGAATTATTAGAGTTTTTTGTCTGAATCACAAGAAAACATGCTGCTGACATGTTTTTATTTAGATCTTTGTAGGAAGACGATATTCTCAAATGCTTCTAGGCAAAAAAGAATAAAATAATCAAAGAGATTGCATCAAACTGATATTAAACATCTGTGGAGCTCTTCCTTTGGTGAATATATACAGGAAACTTCCCAAGACATCTACGTGTACAGTTCAAGGATTTCGGATATTTCGTCCTATATTTATTATATAAAGTCTTGCCTGTTTGTTTGGAAAAAAATCATATGCGCTATATAACGATGAACCCGTCAAAGTATATATAACATGATTTTTTTATTTTACTATTAATATCTGAAGGACAGATTCTTACACTTGTATGGACCTATGGTAACATGTACAAGTTTATTTGTGCATAGCATGCATAATGCTATTTGTTATATATATATATATATATATATATATATATATATATATATATATATATATATATATATATATATATATATATATATATATGTGCAGGTATGCAGAAAAATAGGAAAGAACACGTTAGGTAAATAATCCGGAGTTCCTTAGTATTTTTGCTTTTATTTTTAAAAAGACAGTGCTCCATACAGAAGTAGAGCTTATATTATAATATTCTTTTTAAAATATGATTACTTCGCTACATAAGAGTTCTCATGTTTCAAAAGCGAGAGCCGAGACCCTTAATATAATTTTTGAAATTAAGTTGAATTAAGGTGTCTGGTCTCGCTTCCTCGTCAAGCGAGAATTTGGGAATAAGCTAACTTGTGAATGCTCGTGTTTATAAGTATGGTAACTATATACTTATAAACACGCGCATTCACAAGATAGCTTATTCCCAAATTCTCGCTTGACGAGGAAGCGAGACCAGACACCTTAATTCAAATTAATTTCAAAAATTATATTAAGTGTCTCGGCTCTCGCTTTTGAAACATGAGAACTCCTATGTAGCCAAGGAATCATATTTTATAATATATATATATATATATATATATATATATATATATATATATATATATATATATATATATATGTATATATATATATATATATATATATATATATTATAAAATGATAGCAACCGCAACTTGTCATTGACTAGATGGGTGACCGCTTGTGAATAGTATGTACTATAATCTTGGATGTGTAGCGTGTTTAATGGATAAGGGCTTGGAATTATTAATCAGATAGCCGAGTTCACAATTCCAGTTGAGTTTGTTACTTACACACATATACTCTTGAGAAAGGGATTAATCCACATGTTCCCCACAGCTATGGGTTAATTAGTAAGGCTTGTATCACTAAACCATTATTTTTCTCTAAAAAAGAATCTAAAAATATTTTCTGTCTTTGAATAACATGAAAAGTGATGATATGCCGTAGAAAATGAATCAATCAATAGAAAACATAGACTACCAGAATAACGATAAAGTAGCTAGTTCGATTTTCATCGGGTATCCTATTAGTGTGTATAAGATTAGCCTATTTTTGTGCGTATCTCTCTTCTTTTTAGAATGTCATTTTAGAAAGATGTTTATCATGTTTAGCTTGAAAGACATAGCAAGTCATTTTGCTGCTTAAATTCTATTGCTAAAGTTAGAAAAATTGCTGGTTACTTGAATCGCCCCAAAATGTCTTTGATTATTCCTGCTAATCTCTATCTTTACAAGAATCTAATCAGACTAGACCTGGCATATTTCTGCCGTGGAGCTGGCCATTCCTAAATGTCAAACCTTGACATAGTTCGATAGCCTCTAGGCGGCCTTAATGGTGATTAATAATGTTTAATCATACGGCCCTTTTTTCTCACAGAAGAAACATTGTTAACTTCTCAATAATTTATCGCTACTTTCATTGCAAATTTTCAAACGAGATACATTCCTTAGTTCCAACGGTTCAAATCAATTAAAATGGCGGGTCTTAACTGTAAAGAATCGACATGCCACGCACACATTAAATTATCAACTCCTAAAGAATCCTTATATTCTAAAGATCTGGTTTTACATAACTTCCAAGTGTTTGATAAGCCGTAGAAAGCGAAACGTAGAAAACGATTAGATCAATCAAAAAAATGCTTGGAAGATTATACTGAAATTCTTAAAGCTATCATTTGAGTGTTTCATATTTTGTATTCGGATTTTCAATTTTTTCCTAATTCTTGAAGGGCTTCAGTGATTTTGCAAACACTCAGATAATAATGGATATAATTTTTAATGCTGTTTTAATTTTTCTTTTCGGTTATATGTTTGTCCACTTAATAATTAATTTTTTAATATCGTCTTTGTTTAACTCCTAAAAATGGTTCAATTAGGCATTAAAACAATAGAATATTTTTTATTCGAAATCTTCACTATTTCAAAGACAATATATATATATATATATATATATATATATATATATATATATATATATATATATATATATATATATATATGTCATTATCCCAACTTATATTCATTATCCCAACTTCATTCGGCACTTATTGATATATATATATATATATTTCACTTCACTATTTCAAAGACAATATATATATATATATATATATATATATATATATATATATATATATACAGGGTGCGGCTGGCATTTGAGGACAGATTTTGTGGATTAGTAAAAAAAAACTTGCTGAACAAATGAATATAATTATATTTGATTACAAACAAGTAAACATGAAATTTAGCTAACTATTATTTAATTTTATTCAATAAAACAACCATTAGCATCAATAACTGCCTCTACATGAGGTCAAAATCGGCTGAAAGCTCTGATTAATTGGTCATTATTTATATCAGACATTACAAGAACTATTGAATCTTTAAGAGAGTATTTGGTGTTATGAGGCTGTTTATTACCCTACTTCTGAACAACGCTCCACACATAATAATCTAGTGGATTGAGTGTTAGGTGGCCGAATGTTGGGTGTGATGTGGTCTTAAAAGTGGTCAGCCATTCATTCTTGTGTTCATAGAGCCTTGTGGGATGGAGCTGGGTCTTGCTGAAATATGTAAGGCCTGACGTTGTATATGTTGTCAATCCAGAGCTTGACAACTGTTTCTAGAACCTCAATATAAGCAGCAGAATTTACTCTAAGACCATGTGGAAAAAGGTATGATGGCATAACATGTCCTTCAATGCTAACAACACGCAATACCATAACACTTGAAGGAAATTTTGTGCACATCACTCTTGGCACCTTAGAAGGATCTGAACAAAGCCATCTGTCATTTCGTCTGTTACGTTTTTGATCTTGAGCAAACTTTTTCTCATCTGAGATAAACCAAATCACAACAGCTTCTGAAGAATTTTTAAGTGTGTTTAAAAGGCTTTTGGGTCTGTTTAACCGGTTTTCTTTTGTTTTTGTTTTTTGTTTCAGATACAAATTGACCTCTCTTCAACACGTAGGACTTGTATCGAATATCTTCATGAACACTCCTTCTAATTGTTTTTTTCAGTTGTCTGTTTGACTTCCTGAATAAATTCGGATATTCTCACTTTATAAGAACGTCCAGAATGTCTTTTACGTTTTTATACAGACATTGGGGAACTGTCAGTGTCTTCTAACTATTTTCGTATTTTGTAGATAAACGATCTTGCAACTCTGAGGAAACGTGCAATATCCAAATCGCTATGATCAACCTTTAATGCCACAATCACATTATGCCTTTTCATTTCATTTGTTATCATAGGGTTTGCAGTTCTTGATTTCTGAAAAAAAAGCATTAGAAGTTAGTGGGAAGCAGTATTAATCTTAAATCTGTATGTCCACAAATACCAGCCTCACTCTGCATATATATATATATATATATATATATATATATATATATATATATATATATATCCCAATTTCATTCGGCACTTATTGTTAAAAGGCGTACTTCTGAGTTTATATTTTCCAGATTCTTTTAAAAGATATTTAGCCATCGTCACACAGTTTATCACAAGAATCACTGAAAAATATTCAGCTAGAAACAGAACAGTTTAAAATCGTTTTGTGTCAGCCCCACTGTCTTTCCCAATGGTGAGATTAAAAACCATTTTGGCCTTTAGTAATGGTACCAACAGTCATAGTCTAGCTTTCACCTTCAAATCAATTCAAGAAAAATTCAGTAAACGTTGAATAAGTTTTAAAAAACAGTTGAGAGGAAATTTGGATCAGGAGATCACAACAGGAAGATGGATCATCATTTCAACTTAGAGCTAAAGGGATCACTTAGAACAGATCCAAATCAACTCGTCAGACGTTTGGCACGTAAGAGAGGAAATTCAACTATGCTAGTCCAAAGAGAAGTAAAAAAAAACATCTTGAAAAGGAAATCGTACGTGAAACCTGCGATGAACCTTGTTCCTCAAGGGCAGAAAGTTAGAAGTTTAGAGAGGGCTAGGTTAATCTGGAATAAGTTGGAAAATGATCCTGAAATAATATATAAATTTATATATTGGAAATTTATTTCACTCACTCATGAGCTGCAGAGCCTTAGCTATGATTAATTAATGATGACCATGTCATTTTCGTTTAAGATCGATTTTATCACGGTTCATCTGTTAAACTTGGAGAATAAGTATATATTGTAATTGCTCCAAGTAGTTTCTAATAGTGTTATAAAAACCTTGGAAAATTCTAGTAAGATGTCTTTAATCATTTCAAAGATACAAATTTTTGGTAATTTCTATGGACATCATTTCAGATTTTTATGAAATTTTGATAATTCGTATCTAACTATAAAAAAGTAAAAACAAAAATTTTAGCTTTATCCGTCATTTACTCAAATTTTATGTTAACGTGTTCTCTTGAAATAAAGATGTTTAAACTTTTTATGTAGTTGATTCCAAACTTTTCCTCACCAGCGTATATCACACATGTATCTTTAATGACAAAAGTACACAGGTGTAGGCTTTAAGAAAGCTTTATTCAACTGAGAATACAAGGTTCGACTATAGTATCCTTTTATAGTCCCAGTAAACAGAAATTGTTCTCTCGAAGAGGAGAGTAACAAAACAAGCGGAGACCACTCTTGATTATTCAAAACAGTATCTTTTTTTTGCGGACAGTGAGACTTCTCTTGATTTTCCATCAATATTTCAACCTATGTTTTCCTTAATTCTCAGTCAACGAATACTTTGTCTGTTTCAAAGAAAAGTGAAATCCTGCAATTTCCAATACATTTTTCTTGCCATCGGTCTCAATGAATTAAATTTTATTTCCCTTTTCCCTCTCTCCCTGCGTCGACAAACACAAATTGTTTGAACAGCACCATCACTCGGCAAATGGAATAAAGAAAGGAATAAAATCCGGAAGATGATATTTTCACAAACATCAATATTTTTTTTTTCTGTTTTAGTAAATTAAATAAGTTTTATTATTGGCACAAGTAATTCTTTCCTACTGTAGACACTGATAGCTAATTTGCTTTTTGTGTTTCTCTAGGCAAACTCGGCTAATGAAAGTAGAAAAAGCCGTTAGACTTTCAACATTAGTTTATTTACACAGACGGAGGAAATATTGAAATTTATTCATGTATTCATTGTTTGGGACTGGTCAGTTCATTCATTTGTTAATTTAGTCAAATCGGAATTCACGGTGTCTTATTGTGTCAGTCTGCAATCTCACGTATCGCGTAACAGTGGTTTTAATAGCAACAAAAGAAGAATTTCTGTCAACGTAGATAACGTCGTATAACAATCGGGAAATTCTAGACATCCGTACTGAAAGGCAAGGCGGATTTAACAAAGTATAAAAGTAGCTTCACAAAATGTTGCTACCTTTTCGCCGATTAATTAATTGTTCTTGTGTATTTAGCTGAAGAGAGACGTCTTCGTTAAGTGCACGATGACTTCAAAGCTGGCCACGAAAACTCTTTGTTCGAAATGCCATTTTCAAATACAACTAAAGAGAAACATTACGTTTTATATTATACGAAATGTTCTTTTAATTTTCTTAGTTGCACGTATGAAACTAGAAATAATGCAAACTGAACATAGAACAAGAGGTAGTTTCCCACAATACTGCAGATTGCTACAAGACCAAAACTCGAGTCATTTTCTTAAATTACGTCGTCAGATAGACACTATTATATGAATGCTATGCATGGATCCGAACCTGTTTAGAAACATCATAACTGTCAGTTGAATACGACCGCATTCGAAATCAATGATTAAAAAAAAATTAGCGAGTGAGGCCTGAGAGTCTTGACAATCTACCTTCTGTGAACTTTGTGGACTGTCGCTAGAAAGGCACAAAGAACTGTACCAAATAGCAGAAACCACTTCACGCGAGGACTACGGACGGCAGTAATATCTAAAATGGACAGAACATGCAACACGAAGAGTAAATAAGGATATTATCAAGATGGTGACATTCCCCACCGCTTCAATTAAAATTTAGAAAGGAAACCGTCATCAGTACTGGAAAGTACGGTAAGAGCTGCTGAACGTGAAAAATAAATATTCCTGAAAAATTGTTTTAAATGAAAGATCTTATAAATTTCAAACGAAAGCAGTACTGTCTGCTCAGACAAGGAATTCCAAATGTTTCCTTGTAAGCAAACGGATAATATGATCTTTACCTTTTCTTATTGTTTCAATATAAATCTGTACCACGTCTCGCTTTCACAGGAGAGACGATGGTCTTCTCAAAAATCATATCCGTTGCCCTATACAAAGTGACTTAGCGATTTGTATCGATACTTACCCACATAAATTTGAAAGCAATGCTCAAAAAGCTTAAATAACGAATGACAAGATAAACAAGAGATGCTTCCTCTAAAAGATGGTAATATCACCCTGGTGAATGAGGTCGTTATTACAGCATTGGTCAAAAGCAGGATATTATTAGTGGTTATGTTAATACAGCTCCCCCCCAACTGAAGAATTGGCAGACTGTATCATCGTTTTGGCAAAGTCTCCTGGTACAATTTTCGAAACATTATCATTGCATGGTATTATCATTACATCACATGTCTCGAATTTGTGTTTGGCGCCGAAGGTCCTTATTCCACAGTAAGTCATCTCGGGTGTGTTGCGTTAGATTTCAGTGTTCTCTTTACCCCAAACTTGTACTGTCCCTTGTTTCATAGTGAAACTCAAATCAGGAGAAGGTTTTTTTTTTCGTAGTAATAAATAGAACAAAACATATGTTGTGTATTGGCTTTATTTATTACCTCCTAAAACGAACATTTGCCGACTAATCGTCAGTGATGGATAACATGTAACAAATTAAAGAATCTCTTTTATTCTAGCCGTTCGGACGGATAGCATACGCGAATCTTGAAGAATCTGCTTTCACGCTAACTGATGATTCATCGATGGACGGGCCAACGAAAAGACACTATAACATTCTGATTATTTTTTAGGCATTTTTCTGAACTTATAACTGACAACCGACCCTATTAAATATATCGTATCTCTGAGATATTATATATTTGTATCTACCTTTGTGTGTTTTTTTCCGTTAAAAATCATTTTTTGTTACAGAAAAATCCTTAAATTACTGTCCCTTATTTTATTCAAACTGAAATACAATATAGATTTGTGACAAGACGAATTTTTAGAAGATATTCGCCTACTGTTGCTGCAGTTCTCATACCGTAACTAAATAAACGAGTAATAGTCTTCAGGCAGGTTTCTTGTCGATTTTTCACAATTAAACTAAGAATGTACATAGAATATTTCAACCAGCAGAAAAATTACAAATAGAATCGAAGAATCATAGTGCTTCCTTTGGAGTTCCATTCTGCACTTGATGGTCGATTTGGCAGTAGATGTTTGCTGACTCTTAAAAGCGGTATTCAGGCAGCGCATCAGGACTGGGAAGAAAGTACCTCAGATCTTAGTTCTATCGAATGGCAACTCGGCATTATAGTTATATTGAAATTAAAACCGATTAAAACTGAAAGGTAATTAAAATCTTGATTCATTGGCTCAACAGATATTGAGATGACTGTCTGTAGGGAGATATCGATATGTTGGTTTACTAATTACTTGTAAAATCTTTTTTGTTCTAATTTTATTCATTTAAATAATCATGTCAAGAATTTACCGAAGATAACATTATTGCATGAAGGATATTTGGATGAAGAACATACTGCATAGGCGTTTGAATTTGTCTAATTCTTTCAGGTTACACAGGCACAGGATCGCACGCGCGCGTACACACACACACACACACACACACACACACACACACACACACACACACACCCACAGAGGATGAGGCAAAATTTCTCCACTATAGTGGTTAACGTAGAGGACAAAGAGGTACAGTTCAGTGGCCACCGAGGTCAACAGAGCTCACATTGATTTTATTTTGTGGGGACATTCTTAATCAGTTGTTTATCAGACGTACCCAAGAAATACTGAGGAATTTAAAGAATGAATTAAATATGAATGCAGCAATATGTCAGAAGAAACATCTCTGAAATGTTAATGAATCATGAAGAGAGAGAAATGAAATGTGATTTTATAAAGGAAGACATTTTGACAACGCATCTAACAATTAAATAACTTCTAAATAAACTTTTCCCGTTTCATTATACATTTAATAAATTATCCCTACGGTGGGAATCATTTCCTTAACCCTATATATATATATATATATATATATATATATATATATATATATATATATATATATGTGTGTGTGTGTGTGTGTGTGTGTGTGTGTGTGTGTGTGTGTGTATGTATATATATATATACATATATATATATATATATATATGTATGCATGTATATATATATATGTATGTATATATGCATGCATATATATATATATATATATATATATATATATATATATATATATATATATATATATTTATATATATATATATGCATGTAAATATATATATTGACCATGAGAACCGGGTTCGATTATCATCCTGGTCGATTTGTCAGGAATGAGACTTCCTGATCTTATAGGACTGGATCGACGCCGATCCCAGTGTGCAGCACATGTGGCAAGTGCCTCAAAACATACCAGTGGTTGACCCAAGCCTTATGGGTGAAATTGGGTAGACGTAACTCTTGGGGGCCGATGATAGCTGTACTAGTACGAAGCCAATCATCGTGGCCAATGGCTTGAGCGTGCTGACCTTGTTCAAATTATTGATCATGCTAGATAACATGCTATCTCCCAGAAACTCTAACTGAGTTCTGCTTAACATAGTTTAAGTATAAACGACAGGTGGGCTCTGAGGGTGTTGAGCAACCACAAATACGTCTGCAATAGGTGTTGGTTAACCACCCTAGCAGATGTGTATCTTCGAATACGAGTGGCCAGCTATTATTTTTTTTCATATATTTATACATATATATATATATATATATATATATATATATATATATATATATATATATATATATATATATTCATGCATATACACACACATATAAATATATATACATACATATATATATATATATATATATATATATAAATAGATAGATAGATAGATAGATAGATAGATAGATAGATAGATAGATAGATAGATTACCATCATCAAACAATTCATCAGTGTCTCTAGACATCTGATTGATCGAATCCCGACTGATTTAATATCACTCGGAGATTTTACCCCTGAGCCAATTGCACACTGCATGGAGGAAGGTTAATTTAGACGTAATTATTTTTAGACAAAACACGCTGGAGAACTAGATTCGTCTTAACGAAGAGGTTTGCATCATCAGCAGTAATAGTCATTGTTTACAAACTCACTTTCTCTCCGCAGAGCTCAACCGAAATATTTTTTTCAGGAATATGTCTATATATTGTCAGCCACAGACAGACTGTTTCGCTGATTCACAGAATGGTCGGTTAATCGTTTACGGGATACTCACATAGACCAGGCCGGCTGTCGGCTGCCCAGGCACGTTCTTCTAAGTTGAACACGCAATGATCTTTCTAACTTCAAAGCACATAGGTCTTTCTTTCTTCCTCCAATTACCACAGATCTTTCTCTCTCCATCACCCACGATCCTTTGTTCCTCCGAGTCCGATAGATCTTTCTTCCTCCAATTCCTACAGATCTTTAATCTTTCTGAATCGCACAAATCTTTTTTCCTCCAAGACACACAGATCAATCTTTATCAAATACCAACATATCCCATCTGAGGTTTTTACTACGCCCATGCTGAGTGCATCGTATTTACAATTTCTGGAAGAGACATGATAATCTGGTGTGATCAATAGTTCAAATAGGGCAGTATACACTGTAATTATGATTTGTCATTTGCTGCCTGCAGTAATATTTCCGAATGTTTCCGCCTACCCGGGGACATTTAGAATGGCTGAATCAAACAGGGATATGGATCTCAGGTCACTTTCCTGATGGGATAAAACAAGGAATAATTTCCCTGTCAAATCGACTACGGTGGGGCTGGAATCCGGATTCACTTTTTCGGAATGCGAACTTTCTAACCACTCACGCAAAAGCCTATATATATATATATATATATATATATATATATATATATATATATATATATATATATATATTTATCCCAAAATTAAATCAACTATACGAATACTTGCACTAGAAGAATACTTGCACGAGTATACCAATATATATCCAGATGGAGATGCTGACATTCTGAATGGGATCAGACATATATCAACAGGTTGAGTGCTTAGCATTGGACACGCCATTATCACCAATAATGTCAAACCTATACATGGAATACTTTGAGGAAATGGCATTAGAATCAACACCACTAAAGGCAACCCTATGGCTGAGATACGGAGATGGCACCTTCATACTCTGGCCATACCAGAAGGACGTCCAGCTACTACTGGACGATGTGAACTCAATAAGAACAGCGATAGAGTTCACAATATAGCGAGAAAACGACAACAACAGAGAGTAACCCAGACGAGACTATGTCGAATGACAGAATTTCGCCTAATGAGGTCGAGAGCTACTCGACCCCGTGTATACGGGAATTTTTGCACGAGCCTACGGGCTCGGTTCACCCCACATTAAATTCGTCCTTGGGCCACATCTAACCACATTGAGAGGTTAGTGAATGTTTTCACTATGGAATTCACTACCCGGTGTACTTGTCAAACTCTCTGCCTCCGGGCAGTGAGAAACCCAGATGAGACTGTGCCGATGGGCAGTCTCGTTTGGTATGGTACACAGCTTCCCGACCCGGCTTTTACAGAGTCTCCGCGGAATTTCTGTCCACGGGCTCACTTCAAGCAACATTAAATTCGTCCTTGTGACACATCTGTCCGCGTTGAGAGGTTTGTGGATATCTTTAATGTTGGATTGACTATGGGATTCACTTCTAGCAGTTGATTACTTACTACACGCCGCGGGCGAATGTTGTAAGTTTTTCGCTGTTATAAATATTATCGTTCCATTTCCAACCTTCCTCATGATTCTTCTAATTCAGTTACCTTTTCCTAGGCTACAATAAACATCTTTGATAGTGAGTAGCTTTGATTAAATGTCCATATAACCACTCTGAATATAGATCATGTGAGCCGAAATCTAAGATTAGGGAACAACGTATTAAAAATATCCAAATGTTGGACAAGTTTTTACTTTATTTTATAGAGAAATTGAAGCAAATATGCAAAGTTTAGAACGGCTTACGATTAGACATCATAAACATTCGTTGTCTGTTATATTTATCAATATATGTTTGAATACTTTCTCCAGATATGTTAACTCGGAATGAGTGGCATCCATTGTTGTGTCTGGTAGCCATAAGTAAACTGAAATTGGCTAATCTCATGTATGCAATGTAGCTTTGATAGAAGCCCACTACGTCTATGGTTGGGAATACACGTGATGTCTCTTCGACACGATTGTGTTACTGATAGCGTGTTTGTTAACAATTGAATAGTAAAAACACGATGGTTCATTTTAATAAAGAGTGTTTTAAATCCGCCTCTCTCTCTCTCTCTCTCTCTCTCTCTCTCTATCTATATATATATATATATATATATATATATATATATATATATATATATATATATATATATATTCATACATGTTTCATTAAATAATATAGATAAGTGTTGTCTATATATTTTATGTAAGTTCTTTTCATATCGTCTGATAAGCTTAATAACATTATCATTAAACGAAGAAAGAAAATCACAATATTGATACATATTTTTTTAATCCAATCTAAGCTTTCGGCTTACATAAGCCATTATCAAACATGACAATTACACAATATATTAAGCAATACACGAACAAGAAATTGATGATAGTCTGTTTTGTTTACATGGATGATTTCCAAGCAACGATAAACACGTGAATATAAGACGCTGAAAGCGAAAATCGCACCACAGCTCATGACGTCACACATGACTACGCGTGAATTCGATGAGTATTGAGTATGGAAAGACATTGGTATGAACCAATGGCTTCTGTTACCAATTATAGGCATTTAAGAATATTTGTGGAGATTTCATAGTTTATTTTGTTCAGATTAGGTTTCAACCTTTTTATGTATATAGCTTCAAGAATTTTTAGTTTTTGTTTATTGTATTCATGTTTAATTATAGTTGTGTTTGCTTATTTTTAATAATACCCTCTTGTAATTACAGATTCCTTAGAATCCTTATTTAAGGAACAAGGAAAATTGCCATGTTGATGCACATCCATTTTATTCCGAGCACATTCGACATTAGCACAATCTCATCATCAGGTTTTTGTATTTTCTAAGGCAAAATTCGTTGTTTTAATTATTTTCCATGACAAAATTGTTGTGTTCTGAAAATTAAATTTTTACTTGTGAAGTGAGAAACGTTAAGGTTATTTAGAGTACAATTTTTAAATTTTATCATGTAGACACACATGCAAGCATCAAGGGAGGTAACTAAGTTATTGAAATGTCTAAAGAGTTTTAAAATAAGAAAAATTGTGTTAAAAAATAATTGTTGGACTTTGTTTAACGTCATTTGTTTACATTTGGATACGCATTGAGCAGATATGAATCTATGAGAATAAATCATGGAAAATTGTGTTTAAATGCAGTAAAAAAAATCGACCTTGTTAACCAAACGCTCCTCTGTGGCCCACTCGGTTAAGGCACGTCAGGCTATAGGATACATGTTCGATTCCTATCGGAGAACGCATATTTTCTATGAGAATTTGTCGGACATTCAGGCCGGTAAATGTTGTTAATACTGTTTATTATAAACAGAGCATGTACTTAAATATTTGTATCCATAAAAAATGTCTTAACAAAAGAAAATCTATTTAAAACTATTAGTTAAAGCCTAGATATTTTAACTATATACTTAAACATTTGTGCAATATTCATAATTAATTTTATTAGGTCGTGTTTTTAATTTTTTAATATAGAAGTCTTCAAAAATTTTCAGTTTATGTTTATTATTTTTCTGAAATTGTATAAATGTAGTTTCAACAAGGATTTTCATACCTTGCAAATGTGGATAGTCATGATGTTGCAAATGTTAAAAGAAGTTAAATGCATCATTCAAAAGAAACACATTCTTGAAGACAACGTAGTAGTAGTATACATGAAAGATATATTATTTTTGCGTTGAAGATACAATCTCTCAAGGCACATTTAAATATATATATATATATATATATATATATATATATATATATATATATATATATATGGGTTACTACACTCGTTTCGGAAAACCTTCGGTTTCTTGATTTACCAATTATCAAATCAATATCGAAGAAAAAAAAGAAAGAGCTATGAACATGAAGATATGTCGAAAATAATCGTACAACATACAGGTCCAAAGCTCAAAGAAAAAACCCCGATACGAGTAATCAACTAACTAAAAAAGAAAACAGCTTTCTCTGACGATCTGCTTAGAAGAAACCTTGGTAGGTTTGTCTGGCTCTCTAGGTTTAACTATATATATATATATATATATATATATATATATATATATATATATATATATATATATATATATATATATATAGTAATAGATAAATTGACGTCTAAATTATGAAAACATGAAAATAAAACTATCGTCTCATTTTAATAGATATATTTACGAAAATTATACACAAATATACTGAAATACTAAAGAGCAAATTTATTCCATAAAACGCCATTGGCTTCAAACTCGACAGCCAATGGACTCAGAATCTTCGTCAATAAGTCTGTAGGTCTCCTTATTTAAATTGGTGAAAAAAGGCATAATCTTTGCATTCAGTTCATCATTGGTCTTATAAGGAGTTTTATTTGTGTCTCTCGCAACTGCACAGAATGCATGATAGTCAAATGGGTTGCAGTCTGGGGCGTTAAGTGGCCAGATTTAAGGGAGGATGTGCTCGCAGAAGTTGTCTAAAAGTCATGACTAAGTTATCCAACTTAAGTAGAATGGTGCGTAGTCCTATTGTTTCACTTAGGTCCTTGCAGCACCCACACTCATAACCCAGAGCGGCACTACCAACTCAAGGAAATTGATGTAAGCCTTCATGTTGAGACTTAGGCTCTGTGGGAAGATCAATGGAGCATGGCTTATCAGAAGGCAGTGAGATTTCCTGGTTGCTGTCCTTCGTAATCACCATTAGATCCATTCAACCCTTTCTGAATCCTCTACATTCTCCTCAGATTGACACCCAAAAACTATCAAATCTTTGAATTGGAGATTGTGATGCGAATATCAAACAATACAGCATACAGTTTTCAAATTTCTGTCGGAGGGAATTGTATCGTTCTATGTTAACTTATATAAGCTTTATACTGCCCGTCAAAAGGTTAAATTTTAATTTCATTTTTCGTTTCACCTTTTGAAATTTATGCCTGAAGATCCAGGGAAAGTTAAAAGTCTCTGGTGAAATAAACTATTACAATGTAGCCTTAAAGTTGTCTATTTTTCTTTATATATATATATATATATATATATATATATATATATATATATATATATATATATATATATATATATATATATATATATTACTTGTGTGTCTGTTTGAACCATTCTTTCAGTCTATTACAGTGGCATACATTGTTACGACAATGTCAGTTATACATTTCAGATTATACCTTTCCCTCGTTGATTTTAGATTTTCTCCTCGGCATGTTACCCTGTAAAGGGTATATAGCCCAACCTGCTTTCCTACGTTGCTAAACGCTGGAAGAAGGGTGGGATGGATGGCTTTTCTAGTCTTGGTCTGGCTTTCAATGCATATCTGTGAATCTATATATATGCTAATGCATATTAACACCTACGAACTCTGGAGATAGATATTTGAACGTGTTACGTGCATAATGCAAGGAAATACAACTTTGATAAATATTGATTTCTTTTCTCTCGTGTTTTTTAGATATTTGTTTCTAATTGCAAATGTGTTTCAATAATGTTTACTCTCTTGATTTAAGCAGGCATTTTTATCTATCTTCTCGCCGACATCTTGAATATTTAACTTTCTTATTTGCTAAATTGATTCTATGTTTCTAAATATTTACGTAAATATGCATCAAAGTATAAAGTTAGATTAGCCTTTTACAAATATTGAATTAATGCGCACATAAATATACCTGTAGCCAGAAACGCACATTGCTCTCTCTCTCTCTCTCTCTCTCTTTCGATATATATATATATATATATATATATATATATATATATATATATATATATATATATATATATCCAGGTTAAATGAGAACAAATGGAGTATAATTTTACTGCGCGTAACATTTAATTTAGAAGAGGTTTCAATGCAGATTAGACCTAAATATTATTTGCTTTAGGTTGTTGGAACAAAAACATGTGAAAAATCGCTACACGATGCCAATTTTGTTTCGACACTACAAATGTGTCTCCTCAGGCGATGGTAACCCGTTAACGAGTGAACGATTAATTTAATTTAAAATGCAGAATAATTCATCATTTTTCGAGAAAATAAAAAACAGAATATAGGTCATGACATGATGTTTTCAGTATATATATCCTAGACAATTTCGTTATGGACAGTTACAATGCTTACATTATTTCATAAGATGTGTAGAAGACTGTCGGTAATCTTTCATAAGAATTAAAAGCGAAAGAGTTAGGGAGTTAATTCAAGAAAATATTAACTAGTTATCCTGATCGGCCGGATCCCTACATACTTTTTTTATTTGATAAATGAAAGACAAATTTAAGAAGCTGGTAAAAACTTAACCGTTTGAAAAACTAAACAAATCACATGATAAATGCAAAACTATTTCGGCTAATTAATATGCAACCGTTAAATCAAGAGCATACATATAAGATGTTAATAATATTAACTAATCAATATAAGTTGTTAATAATAGTAAATAAACATTAATAAATCAAAATTAAACTTACAAATAGAATAATAACCCATATAATATGCACCACAATTCATCTACTGATTATTACAAGACCAAAAATTATTATCAAATTTAAAGTTTAACATATTTAAGGTAAACGGTAGATTATGCTTACAATTTATAGCCAATTCACTTCCTTGGTTTTAATAAGCTGTTTCATCAGGAAATCAGATAACTTCTAATTTTTCATGGAAGCGAAGAAAACACGGTTAATTTAAATATCTATATATTCTAGCTTTTTGTAATTTAAAATATATTTAGAAAGAAATCTGCTATTTTGTAAGTACTATTGATGAAGTCTAAGAAATGTTTGTACCACCTAGTCTTAAAAGAATTATTAGTACCAATAATATAAAATGTTTCAACAGTCTGATTCTTTATTGTAGAAATAGTATTTAGTTAAACAAAATAGTTGGTTAAATATTTGTTTCGTAATGGGCATTCGTTCACACTCTTGCGCTTAAATTGTTTAATATTATCAATAGTATTTATTTTGAAATGTGCATTAATATCAAATTTTTAAATCGGTCTAAAATTTTATTATTGTGTTTCTATAATTTCCTCAAGATTATCGGTGCCGCTATAACTTAGTTTTAATCTGTTTCTGTTACATATTTTACTAAGAGGGTTACCTTTAGGGAAATGTTTATCCATCAAATAGATGAACTTCTGGCCTACATTACTACTGACCAGTTGCTTATATGGGGTGTGTACCAAATGATTTCCCATTCCTATTTGTCTTCTTTCCTAGATATTGTTAATGATGTATTCCACATTTATATGAAAAATAATGCTAACTCAATATATATTCACCCCAATTCTAACCACCCTCTAATCTGTAATCAAACATATACCCTCATCTATAGAATGTAGGGTTAGCAACAACTATTCTGACAAAGATGTGTTTTATAAATAAAGCGGTGTTTATAATACTGCTTTTAAAAACAGTGGTTACAAGTACGCTGAAATCAAGTATAGAAAATATATTAATACTGATGTCAGGAAAAGAAAAATGAATAGGAAAATGTTGACCAAGGCACTTGATGTAAGCTTCTGTGTTGAGTGTGAGGACCTCACCAACAAATTCTGTTCTTTTCTTATTAGAACGCCCAGATTGAGTTTTCCGTGCGGCCATACCTTCGTAATCCTCATTAGACTCATCCAAATCTTTACGAATCCTCTCTAAATATTAAGATTGATACTCAATCAATCTGAAATGTTCGTATTGGAATATGCCGTTTCGAAATTGCTGGCATATTGAATTCCGTCATGGTGCTCTTTTTCTCACAGACTCTGCCCAACTGATACTACTATACTGTGCAGTCGACAAACAATATACAACGCGCATGCGCACATAAAAAAAAACGAATAGCGACAATTTATACGTCGCCCCATGCATATATGTGTGCACGCACACACAAAGATAGACACACGCACTCACGCACACGCACACACACATACAAACAAACACACACACACATATATATATGTATAAGTATATATATATATATATATATATATATATATATATATATATATATATATATATATATATATATATATATATATATATATATATATAAGTCGGAGGGTATGTCGTCTTAAAATCAGTGACGGCAGGAATCTATGTGTTTCTATGCCGTGTTTATTTCTATGTCCATACTGATTGTGTATACACAATCTTAACGATGTTCAGAACTTGATATTATTTGTTGGACAAACACACAGACACACACACACACACACACACACACACACACACACACACACACACACACATATATATATATATATATATATATATATATATATATATATATATATATATTTCAAAAAGTGTGGACGGTTCTGCATAAAACGTTCACCATTATAATCCAATCTCATGTGCTGGTGTCGGGCTGTCGTTTTGTAGGAACTGATCTGCTTGACGCTGAGGTCGAATTGGACGGGAGAGTCGAGTATATATATATATATATATATATATATATATATATATATATATATATATATATAATAAATCATAACGTTTGTTTAACCGCCAACTCAAATCAAAACAAAATCTTTTGACAAAATTTCGAAAATGTTCGCAGGGATTAAAAAATTTAAAAAAATAATTAAAAATTACTTTGATCTTTCCTCTTAAAAAATATAAACATTTTGATGAGAAAAGTTAGTTTTATTAAGTTTGGCACCTTTTTTTATTCATACTATGCTGTTTTGTTATTGATTTAGCGTAGGTACCTAAACACACATATCGGCACAGGAGATTTAAAAATTACTGTTAATCATCGTACTAGTGTAACTTCTTGCGGAACCCCTGGGCTTTACTGGCGGAACGCTACGGTTCCGCGGAACCCTGGTTGAAAACCACTGCTGTAGATGACCTTGCGCTCGTAACACTCTGTAGACATTTTCATCGTAGTGGATTCTTTCTTCTTTGATTAGAGTAGAATTTTTCTTATGTCATAATTGTCAGTCTTGTTGCTGTGGGCAACCAATTTGAATTTGCAATTGCGTTGGCTGCCCACTGTAATGCGAGTGAGCAAGTGTATTCAAACTAATATAACAAATTTGGTCCGATGAATTTTTAATGGATGTTTTTGCTGATTTAACCGATATTGTTTTTAGTTGGATTGAGTAATCTGTACTGAGCTTTGGTTAGGAAAATTTGCATTGTGGTCTTGAACTGTGATAAATGATTTTTATTTGTGGAATTTGTAGCTCCTACCATCAATTTTTAGTTTCGTGTCTATTTCACTGCCTTCACTATTGATATATTCCCAGTTGAATCAGAAAAGACATCAAAGAAAGAGCATGTCAAAACAAGAAAAATGCTCGAAGAATTCTTCACTGTCATAAAATAGCACAAGGCACCAAATGGTTTACTAATATGAAAAAGAAGAGTGAATATTTGTGACTTTTACCCGTCCATCTGCGAGTATCTGCTAATGCCATCTTCAAACCGAGCAAAAATTACTGTCTTTTTAGATCAAGAAATAAATATCATAAAAAGGCAGAAAAACCTATACTCTGCCATAATGGTCACCTGTGGGACAAAATAAATAACCCAAAATTTAATAATGCTACGGGAGCATATGATTTTTCGGAGGCATGCAATCTTGTTGGAATTCTATTATTTCTGTCATTAAGGAAACTTGATTCTACAGAGATGACGGCGTAATCCTCCTCCGGAAAATTGATAATGATTTTAAAGTTCACGAACCTAATATTGCCACAATCACCAATCCTGGCAACTTTCTCGATGGAACCTTAAACTTGAATAATTGTTACTATAAACCATATAGAAATGATTTTTGTAACAATAAATACCTTAGTAAACAATCAAACCACCACGAGAAATTTCAACACATGGTACAGTGGATAAAGGCATTGGTTAGATCCAGTGACAGACCCAAAGAGTGTGAGTTCAATACCCGGTTCAGGCAGTGGAGAACTTTCAGAGGGAAAATTACCAGGAGATAACTGATAACTGACATCCATCAAACATGGCTCGTGGAACTAGAACAGTCTACCCCAGTGATCGAAATAAAGGGTTCGGTTCAAAATTCCAACCACTTGAAGAAGGCCGGAGCGTACAACGGCCGAAACGTTGTGACAAATATGGCGACAAAGATGAGGACAATAGTCCGACAAATGTAAATACTGTACATAATACCTCATCTCAGAAATATATATATATATATATATATATATATATATATATATATATATATATATATATATATATATATATAAGGCAGGATGTGTGTGTGTCTGTGTGTAACGAGTGCACGGCCGCAATTTTCGACGGATTTGCACCAAAATTTACATCCACATGCTCCAAGTTAGTGAAAAGGCCAAGACCGACTGTGCATTTCCCAACTCTCATCGATAGTGGAAATAATCGATTTTTACATACATCTACGGCAGTTTTCATATAGTTTGCGGCCATTTTCTACTGGTCAGAGTGAGAGCCTATAGCTGGCTGCCACGAATAAGCAGAAAGATTATATTGGCCACAGCTGACTGACACGAATGCTAACTAGCATGGTAGCATGCAAAAAATAATCGATAGCTATATTCGTCACAAGTGGGAAAAATTTCTATCTGCATGGTACTTTACTCCAATTGGCTCATTGGCTTGCTTAAATGTAACGTTGATTCTTATCCCGCAGAACTGGGTTGAGTGTGAAAAAGTATTTGCTGTTAACATTCTTTTTTCATTCGGTTTTTCCAGTTACGAGTCCTTTTTAAAGCTGAACGTTTTGTGTTCATTTTGTTTAGTTCTTTTTATCGTAACAGATTTAATGTTTAGTATAGAGCTTAGAAAAAATTCGGAGTGTGAGCAACATCAACACGGCAATGGGCACTCCTTTAAGGGCAAGGAAGGGCAAAAATATTTTAAGTTAAGTGATAGCGATTGCTGTATGTGTCGTACGACTTTTTAATCAAGCACTGGCAACGCCGAGCCATGCTGCTAGTATATATATATATATATATATATATATATATATATATATATATATATATATATATATATATATATATATATATATATATATGAGACAAGTTGTAAAGTGAACGTCCCAACCCAAATGCCGAATATGATAAATAGATTCAAAATAAAGAAATGCATTGAAATATTATATATATATATATATATATATATATCATTGATTAAAACTGGTCGATATGTTTTGAAATCATTTTTTAAATAAGTGAACAAATTTCACTTCAATTTCGAATGGTATGAAATAATAATAATTAATAACAACTACGGTAATATAAACTCTACATCCTAACCATTTTGTCGATTTTTAAATCACAGTTGTATATATATTTTGAATTAAGTGTCGGATGTTTTATATAATTTAAATGTTGATTTATTTATTTTATCTTTTCACAATTTTAGTTCATTGTCTCATAAATGCTAAACGTTACTCATTCATTCTCAAATATATTCCTATGATTTGGAGAGGAAAATGCATTTTACCTTATATTTCAATAGAGATTACGGGTGTCATTTTCAGTACGACTCGTGACATATATCTTCGACACGATTCTTAAGCCATAATCTTACCTCAAAATACTAGCTATTTACAATGGATTTGTTTCTAGCTGATTGCCACCAAAAAAGCCTTTTGTTCTTGTTTGCCTCTGACACTGTACCAAATTATGCTTCACCTATGTTATCATTAGCTTCAATTATTGGATACTATCCATTACCCGAAACAAATAAGTCAAAAGTAGTGTCGATTTTCTGTCGCCTTGTCTTTGGAGTTCGTATTCTGAGAAAACAAAACAAAGAAAGCAGACAAACAAATTTAGATAGTGCCAATTACCATAGACATTGCATGATGTGAATCCTATTACGAATACAAGAATCAAATGAAATGTCTTCCGGCAAAACAAATCCAAATATCCAAGTCTTTTCAATATAGAATTCACAGCTACTAATTTATGATTGATCATTACATAACGCTCTGTGAGCGATTTGGAGTTCGACCTTGTTAACAGCTGGACAGAATTGTAAGTGAAACATTATTCTCTGAGAAGAAAAAACGATTTTATCTACGCCTAATACTTGGTGAGAATATATGAATACAAACTAAAAGGCAAGCAGCTAGCTTAATTGACTAGTGTCCAGTTTAAAGAGATGGTGAACCCGAAAATTAGAATTGGAACAAGCGTGAATATCTTTGATTCTTTCATCTCAAAGACATCCCCTTTTTTCTGTCTTTAATAAGAAACAGAAAAGATTCGTTTGGAAACAAAGAGAAGAATAGAGAATTAGTATATCCTATATGGCAGTGAATGTTGAACAATTTCTTTGCATTCAAAGAGGAGATGTAAGACAGCAGAGACGTGTTTCTACAGGAAAATTCTGAGAACACCACGGAGAGAATATGTAAGCAAAGTGGAGGTTTTATGGCAAATGGAAACAAAAAGCACCCTTATGATTAGAATAATCATAAAGGGATTATTTATTTTAATTTCACCTCAAATAAGGAGATAATGTCAGTAAAACTCAAGGCGCTGCTGGGAATGAAAGAATATGAGAAGATTTTATTCATGAGAAAGGACAATAAAAGAACGGTTTCCAGAATAAAAAAGAAAGCGGCGGACGTTGCATTTACATTTTTGCAAGGAAGCAAAGATTGGAAAGGGTTCCGTACTAGATAAGTGCTATAAAAAAAAAACTATTAGAATAATACTGACAGTTATATCCAGGTATTTAAAAAGTAAAACTATAGCCAAAGTAGTTGTATGTAAGACAGCGGTAATCCATGACAATGAAATAGAATTTACCGAAGTAGAGATACCAATGCAGGGCAGATAACGTTACAGACTTTTGGGATTTTGTTCAGATAATTGAAATTGCTGTGACACAATGAGGAAAAAAGTACTTATAGAATTTGCCTCTTACAAGACACTGAATATAAGACGAACATAGGGCGATATCGTGTAAACTACCTAATGAACCTGTGCAAATATATAGAAGTAAAAAAAAAAAGGAAAGATAGAACGAAGATAAACGTTGCTTAAAGATTCAAAGGATGGGAAGTCATGGAGAGTTATTATCAATTATCTTTTTTTCAGTATACTTTTGTTTAATGGCATTTTTTATTTTCCCACAAACTTCCCAATTCTTTGTCTTTCCATTTGGTTATCAAATTTCCATGATTAGTTTTCTTTACAATTTCTTTAACTTCTCCCTCATCCCCCGTGGGTGCGCGGATGGTGAAATAGAAAACGCGGAATGAGAAATTGGGGAGCTGATTCCAAATTCCAGTTGTGTTCTTTGCATTCAGTTCCGCCAAAATACCCTTGGGAAAGGTATCAATCCATTATTTCTCTGATTCATTTATGTGCCAACCGTGATACACGCTTAGGCAATCATGTATCTTTCAATACATGACTGACGAAGTAGATCTTTCCCGCAATACGTTACCATTTCTTTCTGCGGTAGACCAGTTGCCATCCAAGGCTATGGAACCCGGTCAGTCCTGCTATTTACCCATAGCTTGGGGGAGAAGAGGATTCCTACCTTGAATTCCCACGTAAGTGAATGTAATGGATAACGAACTGGGTTTTCCGATTCCTCGGTCCGAACCATTATCCATTATTTTACTCGACGTCTGCTATGCGTTTAATGTCAAGACTTTTACCTGGAAAAATCATTGTCATCCTCCAAAGTCATTAATACTCATTCGCAAAATTGAATGCCACGTTGGAAATGTTAGTACTTGAGTAAAATAATATATTCATTGCAATTTTAACTTCTAAAGATTGTAAATATAATTACTGACCAAGTATTAGCATTATAAAATAATTGTTAACGATAAACTATTAAAATTCGATGTGTTGATAAAAGTTTGTGGGATTGGTTGGTTGATTTCGTTTAGAGGCATATCAGTCTCTATAGGTTATATAATGCCGAAATCAAAATGGTTTCGACGCATTTATATGGCTTCAACTAGAGATAAAATATATTGTTGGTAATTTCGTTATAAAATTGTATTGTTGTTAATCTGACTATATTTACTTGATGGGACAATAGTCTAGCGAATTAAATCGTGTGTTCCTGAATTTGGAAATTTACATGGCATAATTATCATGATAATATGAGTATATAGAGATAATTTTACTGAAATATTCGGTTGATTTAAAATCATTTATTTATTAAAATTTACCAGAGATGGTACTGACATGTTATCTACACAGTGACATCCTCAAACAAGTAAACAAAAGTTCATTTGTGTGGAGCGGGGATGGGATTGAAGAGTGCATAAATATTAATCACCCACAAGGCGGCGCAAAAACATTTGAACTCTATCGAGTTTTTAAATTGAGGATAAGGTGACTCTGGGTCAGAAACGGCAGACATAATCCATTTTTGCTCGGATTTCCCTTGTAGAGCATGGCAGGAACAGTCAAGTACTTTCTGACGCGTTAGCCTCTTTAACGATTTATCGTTTATACGAATTAAACTCGTGACCCTGTGTGAGATTGATTCCCAACAAATGTTACAGGCAAGGAGCCTAATTGGAAATAAAACCTTTCATCATGAGTGGAGAAAACTCAGAGTTTCTTATGATTCAAATCTCATAAGCTATTAAATGGCAAATGTCAGGTCCTCTCCAACTGAGCAAGGTCAGTGAAGAAATGAGCATCCCGTTTCTGGTTATCTAGATTGTTGGTGGTGTCACCATAAATAATACTATCTTCTGCACATACAGGGTGACCACAAAAAACGGCAATTTTTTTAAGTGCATATTGCCAGAGATGAGCAAGTGTCAACGCTGCGAGACAGTGACCATGAGCAAGTAAACATTTCACCATTTTAGTAACGAGAATGAAATTCCCAGTATCCCAGCTGAGATGTTGCAGCAGTCAATGAGGAAACTCAACAGCAGATTTCAAGAATGCATTCGTACAGGAGGACGCCATTTACAGGACGCAATTTAAAAAAATGAAAATTCCATCATTGTTTCTTAAATGGCATGTTTTAAAGTTTCGATTACTATGAATTAAATATTTTTCTTCCATCACTCTTGGTTTTATTGGATTGTTAAAAAGTTCCGATTCTTTGGGGTCACACTGTATATTTACTCGTTATCTGAGTATGTTCTTAGCTACATCATTATTATATAGTAGAAAACAATACGGAAAATTGGGAGATAACTGCATAGACGTCAGGGACAGCGACGTACATAGATCTACCAGAGATGGTAATCGAGAAGAGTCTACCAGTAATGCCATAGCTGGAGAATAGCAGCCAGGTAAGCGCCAAATTGGGAAAGGCCTTCGAAATGTCTATGTCGATTCCTTACCCGAAGTATTCATTACCATTGGATTAACTGAGACTATGCGTATTATTCGGACATCAGCTATGGTCCTCGAGGAGCAAGCTTGATATATTTTGTCGCTCAGGTGTTTTCTGTTGTTGAGAGGATTGACAAACCATGTTTATGGTAGCAAAAAAATGTGGGGACATTGAGGTGCATGATGGAGCGAATTTGCAGCCAGAATTAGCACTCACCTGCATTCCGTTAAGATTAATAGATGTGGGAAAGTGTCCCATTCAGACTGTAGCTCACCAATGACTGAAAAATTGCAAACAACTTTTGGCTATGTTTCTTAAGAATAACAATAGAAAATTTATCCAGACAGCCTTCGTAGACTCTGTATATGTATTATATAAATCTGGAGGTTTCTCGGCCAAGACAGTGATACTGTAAATTTCTTATTTTGTGATGTGGGAAAGTAAGATAGGGAAAGTCACTTGACGTTAGGAAAAATAATTCATCCCAAGGATATTACCTCCATCTGACGTGGATGAGGTAACCTTGGGACTAATGCAGCGAAACTGGTGGTTTACATCTGTTGGCAAACTTATATTAAATTTTCCATAAACAGTTGGATCTATGTTTTTAGTTTGCAATGGTGGCTAAGATTATGTGTTTAGCTACTGTTAGCAGTTAACAAGGCTCTCTTTAACGGATTTCGAGCGGTTGTGAAAGCAGTAATGGTTCTGTTGCTTTTTTCATCCTAGCAATGGTTACGGATGTGAACGAAGGTTGGCTTTCGTTTTTTGTTGCTACATTTTGTGGATTTCTTAAATTTTACAAACATGAAAGATCCACTTGCAATTGAGGTGGAATCTTTTACAGCTCTTTTTCTAAAGTATACTCAGAGGGGAGCTTCGACAATCTGTGATCTGAAGCTTTACACATTTGCATTGGTGTATCGCTAGATTGTCAGATGACATGCTACATCGGAAAAAGCCTTAAATTTGAAATCAACTTGACATTGCCCAGCAAGGGTTCTGCGGTGACCAAGTTAGGTAACACTTCAACGGAAGATATGTCGGGAAAGGAGTTAAGAAATAAATCTAAAGGGTTAGTACAATATACAGCTATATGGATAACAGGAGTTACTTAACTCACGTTCTTAGTCATTTTTCATAATATAGAAAAGTTCTATATATATGTTCTTAAAACTTTTACTTGCAAGAAATGAACTTAGAATTAATTTAACAAAGTATGACTTTTCTTTTTTATCAGATGTTGCTAACATTTTATAGCAACTGCAATAACTACTTTTTATGGAACCATACAAATAATTCTTGAAGATAAATATATATATATATATATATGTGTGTGTGTGTGTGTGTGTGTGTGTGTGTGTGTGTGTGTGTAAAATATTACTATAAATGTAAGATTGCGTTAGAAACATTAATTGCCTTACTCTATCTGTTTAACTACATATCTATCTTTTTCAGTCGGTTCATTATATATATATATATATATATATATATATATATATATATATATATGATAGATAAATAGATAGAGAAAACACTGAAAAAGATAAATGTATATATATATATATATATATATATATATATATATATATATAATGAACCGACTGAAAAATATATATATATATATATATATGATAGATAAATAGATAGATAGAGAAAACACTGAAAAAGATAAATGTATATATATATATATATATATATATATATATATATATGAGTGGGAATATATCTTTGTGGCTGTATGTGCAAGTGCGTATATCCATGTGTTCATATATATATATATATATATATATATATATATATATATGTGTGTGTGTGTGTGTGTGTGCATCTATATATAATTTTCGTTATTATTCTATCAACGTAACATTTGCCAAAAAAATGTGAATGCTTTCCTTTCCTTTCAGCCAATTTGAGCGAAGAAGTCGTCTAAAGAAATCAACCTTTCAGGTTTCTCTTTGAAGAATGATGTTTGTTTTCTTTCATAAAATATCGCCTTGTTCGTCGGAACAAGAAAGGTAAGCAAAGCAGAGGAACGAAATCTATAAATCAGTAAATGAAAACATGTCACGAAGCTATTTTACGTTGCCCCGCATTTTTTTCTCATTCCAACACTCTAATCGCGCATGCCAAATGCCTACGTGCCGTATCGGTAAACACACCTGTTTATTGATTGCGAGCCAATATTGCTTCGCTCTTTACAAACTTGCCTTTTGAGCTAGAGAATTTTGGCAGATGCATAAAGTATTATCCCTAATGACATGATCGGTTGTCCATTATAGATATGCTTAATAACGTTGATAAGAATCATGACAATCAACTTTATGAAGTTTAGTTCTTAACTTCGACCCCATATTTGTTTTAGGGTTTATTTTTGCTTTATTTCATCATATGTCTCTTCATAGTCTGGCTTTCCATTATTCTCGTCTTTCGGATTTATTCGTCATTTTATCATTCTATTTTTGCATCATTCCCTTGCTCGCTGCTCCAAAATTCATCGTTCAAAGATATGAAACACTCCCTCATTCTTCAATCTGAATCTTCCGCCATTGTTACTACTGCGTCTATTTATACTTCGTCTATATTCTTCTTTCGCCATCGTGATTCTTTCATCCATCTGCGCCTTCACTCCATCTCTCCTTTGGTATCCTTCCTTCTTTCGCCATTGTATATCTTTCATACATTTGCGTCTTCTCTTCATCTCTCCTCTTGTATCCTTCCTTCATTCGCCATTGTGTATCTTTCATCCATCTGCGTCTTCACTCCATCTCTCCTTTGGTATCATTCCTTCATTCGCCATTTTGTATCTTTCATTCATCTGCGTCTTCTCTTCATCTCTCCTTTTGTGTCCTTCCTTCATTCGCCATTGTGTATCTTTCATCCATTTGCGTCTTCTCTTCATCTCTCATTTCGTATCCTTCCTTCTGTCGCCATTATGTATCTTTCATTCATCTGCGTCTTCTCTTCATCTTTCCTTTTGTGTCCTTCCTTCATTCGACATTGTATATCTTTCTTCCATCTGCGTCTTCTCTTCATCTCTCATTTCGTATACTTCCTTCTTTCAACATTGTGTATCTTTCATTCTTCTTCACCTATCTTTCTTTCCTCTTTATATCTCACGTCTGGATTCGCCCTTTCTTATCTCCCCCCCCCCCCGTCATTCTACCTCTTTCGTCTATCTTCAACATTTTTTTTTTCATTTTTCCGTCCACCACCTTCCATCTTACGTCTCTTCATTCATCAATTTGTACATCACGCCTCCTTCTGCAACTTTCCAACTTTCATCCTTCTCCAACTTTTTATCATTTCTCCTCATTTATCCTTCAATCTGTCACCATTCCGAATAATTCAATCTAGTGCATCTTTGTCTCTTTTGTATTTCTACGTCATTTCCGCTTTCCTCATTTTGCAACTTTCATCGTTCGGCATTACCCTCTATTTCTGTATCTTTCGTTCCTCTGTATATTTCTTTCTTCCCATGTTCAGGATTTTTGGATCTACTATTTTCTCTATTTCGGCATTTTGCATAATCTTCCTTTCTACCTTCATCATCATGCTCCCATTCTCCACATGCATTGTTTCCTGTTCTTCATCATCTAGTTATTTTCATTACTTTTTATCATCATCCTCGCTACTGCATTTTACTGACTCTGCATTTTGGATCTTCCCATTTATATACCACTTCACTTCTAATAAAGAAAATTACCGTCATTCATCCTATCACTAATATTATCCTTTATTCTCTTTCATCGTTCTCTATTTTGGCGTTGTTCATTACTTTTGCAATCCTTTCCCTTTCGTTTATTCTTCCTCTTTCGTTTTCTTCATTTGCTTCTGCTGAGAAAATATGTCTTTACAAACTCGAAATATTCCCATCTTCTTCTTTTGACTCCCCGGTCTATTTAATTCAAAATCCTTACATTCGTTGTAAGTAAAAATAAAATTCCGTTCCGAATATCATTCTTAATATCCTGGGATTTGATTCCAGAATTTAGTTCTGAGTGTTCCACAACACAATTTCCGATCTACATTACTAATATTCACCATAGAATTAAGGGAATTGACAAACAGTGCGATTCTGTTGAGAAATAAATACAGTGTGAGATTGCTACATTTCCGTCTAAATTACACATAAATGAAAATAACATTGATATCTCATTTTAATAGATATATTAACTAAAATTACACAAAACTCTCTTGAAATACGAAACAGTATCGCCACGGGATTCAATCACGGCCTCCAGACGATTTCGGAATATCCTGCATCGATTCTGGATGATGCCCTTGTTTTAATTGGTAAAAACGCTCATAATCCTTGCTTTCAGTTCATATTTTGTGTTACACAAAGTTTTGTTGGCCACTCACTTATCTGAGCTGCACACATAATAATCAATGGGCTTAAAGATTGGGGAGTTAGTTGGCCAGATGTATGACGTTATTCGGTCGAAGAAACAGATATGACTGGGTTATTGTGCTTCCGTGGCATGGTGCAGAGTCGTGATTCCAAACAAAGGATCTTCTAGCAGTCTCCCTTCATTGACCCAGAGAAGCACTATCACCTCAAGGAACTTGATATAGGCCCCCGTGTTGGAGGCCATGTGGGAATATGAATGAAAGCATAACATCGCCATCATTAGTTATCTCATCCAACAGATTCCGAATCCTGATATATATATATATATATATATATATATATATATATATATATATATATATATACATATATATATATATATATATATATATATATATATATATATATATATATATGATCGACTCTCCCGTCGAATTCGACGTATGATGGTCAGGCAGATCAGGTCCTAGAAAGTGAAAGCCCGACACCGACACATGAGATTTGATTATAGTCCTGAAGGCTTTGTGCAGGGACATCCACACTTTTCGGAGGGACGAATACAGGGACCTGTTGCAGCGAATACCATAAGGTGAGTCGTTGAAGTCAACACTTAGAGGTAACAGGCTGTTTCATGCTAGACACAATCGCCAGGACTGACGAGAGCGTCTAGCATGAAACAGTCTGTCGCTTTTTTTATATTTACACAGCCTGTTCACTTTTATATTTACACACGTTGTATCTCTCATACTGAGCACTTTATCCCATAAATATAGCACACTTTAAGGGAATATATTTTCATATATATATATATATATATATATATATATATATATATATATATATATGAGATAACGATATATATATTTTACATATCAGAAAAAAAAACAGATCAATGTTTAAAATTCCCAGAACGTTATTCCTAATGCTGTAATAATAATGATAATAATATTAATAATAGTGATAACAATATTATTAATAATAATAATAATAATAATAATAATGATAATAATAATAATAATAATAATAATAATAATAATAATAATAATAATAATAAAAATAATAACACTCACAGTTACGCGCACGTGCATAAACACGAGCGCGGGTGCATATATATATATGTATATATATATATATATATATATATATATATATATATATATATATATATACACCCACTCGTATTCGAGGATACCCGTATTTAGGGAGGCAAGCCAATCCCTACTGCAGACGCTCACTCAGGTACATGTTTGTTCAATATCCACACAGCAAATCTCATTTATACAGCAAATATTCTGATCAGATCTTAGCTATATTTTCTGCCAGAGAACGTGTTATCTAGCGTGATCATCAATCTGAACAAGGCCAGAACACTCAAAATCTCGGTCACGATGACTTGTTAATTCGTGCTAGCACAGCTATCGACAGCCACCGTTGTTCCGTCTACCCTATTTCACTCAAGAGCCTTGGGTCAACCTGTGGTCTGGTTTTCATGGACTTTTTTTAATGTGACGCACGTTGTGATTGCCCTCCTCCAGACCGATAACATCAGGACGTCTCCTTCCTGACATGGAGGGTGTCGAAGCCCACTCTCCTGGTCAGAAAG
>OZ038489.1:101255789-101258289 GCA_964036315.1 Acanthosepion esculentum | reverse complement strand
AGTTGAGTAGTCGTCATTTTACAGTCTCGATAGTGACCAAAAAGCGTCAACGCGTCCTTGTGGAGGACAAATTATTTTCCAACCTGCAATGTGCTCTCTCAGAGACGGGATGTGGCAAGCCTCTCACTACTCTATCGCTTCTTACATGGAAAGTGCTCGAAAGAACTGCATTCTTTGGTTTGCCTGTTCTAACTTGACCTGCCATGACAGTCACATTCTACCAAATCACCTCATTCCCTCTTTATTACATTGGTGAGAATAAGTTCCACTTAAGAAGCTTCATCCCACCAATCACTGCTCTGTAGAACCGATTCTCAAGAGGATGTTTCCCCGCTCACTACAATCTTCACATGTTCAAAACTATAGCTATGCGTTATCTTCCTCGACAATCCGCATAAACTGTGTAACACTCTACATCGAGTACCACTCCAGGCCTTGTACCGGTTGAACCTAATTGTAATATATATATATATATATATATATATATATATATATATATATATATATATATATATATATGTTATAATTATTTTAAATAAATATGATTCCTTCGCTACATAAGAGTTCTAATGTTTCAAAAACGAGAGCCAAAATCCTCAATATAATTATTAAAATTAAATTGAATTAAGGTATCAAGCCCTGTTTCATCCTCAAGTAAAATATAATTTTCGATTGAGTATGAAACAGGACTTGATACCTTAATTCAATTTAATTTTAATAATCATATTTTTTTAATAATTTTAATTTAATTTAATAGTTTTTAAATAATTATAATTTAAGCTCTACTTCTGTATGGAGCACTGTTGTTTTAAAATAAAAACAAAATACTAAAGAACTCCGGATTATTTACCTAACGTGTTCTTTCCTATTTTTCTACATACCTGCACACACACATATATGTGTGTGTGTGTGTGTCTGTGTATGTGTGCCTGTGTGTGTGTGTGTGCCTGTGTATGTGTGCCTGTGTGTTTGTGTGTGTGTGTGTGTAAAAGCTGAGGTAACAGTTATATTTTAATGTTTGTAAACTTTTGTTTTTATTTACGGTGACTTGAGAAGGGAGCATTTCTTTTAAGAAAGATTATATTTGATGAAATTCAGGGCGTAAAATTATATTTTGGCAAACTTCAGTAATTGCACTTTGAAGAATATTTTTCACTTTTTATAAGTACAGGAGTTTTTAGATCAGGATTGCATTTGGAATTTTTGTGTATAATTAATGCGTTTGATAAAGTGTTATGTAGTAGATATTTCTTCATAAAAACGCTTTTTATTTAATTTTTGCAACTTTCCAAAATATGTTTCAAGCAAAAACACTTACCGTTTATTTTATATATGCCTGCTTCAGAATTATTATTATAGACACGTTTCTTCTGATCACAGTCGGTAGGGGTTCCAATTCTCTTACTATTGCTTCGCTGTATAGGGCCAATAGGTTGGGTGAGAAGGTGTATCCTTGCCTTACGTCCATTACTATATTTGACTGAACGCATTCCCTATGCGCGTGCATGTTGTTTGCTGCCAGTATAGGTTCTTGATTATTCTGATATCTTTTCCGAATATATCAAGCTTGCTGAGCAGTTCCAGCAGATACTTGTGGTGTAATCTTTCTGATAACCTTCTGAGCATGAATACTGTGTTCCTTGTTCCAGTGTCTTTAACGAACTAGTACTGTTCTTGTTCTATCTCTGGACTGATTCTATTGCGCGCTCTATTCATCAGAATGGGGATGATGTGTTTTTTCACTCGTTAGGATTATTGCTCGGTGGAGTTCGCATTCTTTTGTGCCTGGTTTCTTAGGCATAGCTATGAACATATATCTGCTGAGGTCTTCCGGTATATCCCCGCTGCTGTTGATTTCATTTGTCATTTCGGTGATCTTGTTTTTGCCAGTCATCCAAGGCTGTCAGCATTTCCGTTACAATTCCGTCTGGTTCAGCTGCCTTGTTTCTGTTAAAATGATAACAAGGAACATTTTACAGACTGACAATAATAACCAGTGAAATGTTCACTTTTTAAAATTGCTCAGTTTTTTTTTTAGGAAGATTTTCAATATTTATATCAACCCATTTATTTGAAATAGTATAAATCTCGGCTAATACCTATCGATTAAATGCCGAAACATTTTAATCGATTTCTATTAGGTTAAAATCACATAGAAGATCTAAGATAGAAGATTTAATTTTCTACAGGATATAGACGATTATGACTCTCCACTACTTCGTATCCTTCGGAATTCTTACCAATATTTATAACTATATTCTTCCTCAAAGTCTCTCTTTTACCATCCATTTACACATAAAATTTAGTTATGCTATCCGATGTTTCCATTTGTTACGCTTGCGTTCACTATGTGCTGTCAGTGTCAAATACTCCAGTCATATTTCCTTATTATGTTTCCCAGAAATTCCTACTAATTCTAGCGACTGATTCTAAGGAAAATTATCTTTTAACCATTTTCCTTAAAGATACCTTGTTTCTAAGATGCTCTCACCATCTTCTC
>OZ038489.1:101245789-101250789 GCA_964036315.1 Acanthosepion esculentum | reverse complement strand
CCCAGCAGTGTCTTTCCCGCTATGAGAAGGATGGTGATGAGTTTCTGAAGAAGGTGGTCACATGTGGCAAGACATGGGTTTGGCACTACGAGCCTGAGTCCAAACGGCAGTCCATGAAGTGGAAGCACGTAGGCTCTCCAGTGAAGAAGTCCAAGTCCCAGCGGTGCACGAGGAAGGTGATGCTCACCGTTTTTTTGGATATGCAAGGACAATCACCATTTCATTACTTGAGAAAGGAAGCACTGTGAACAGTGCCAACTACTGTGAACTGCTGAGGCAGGTCAAGAAAGACATAAAGAACAAATGCAGGGGTCATCAGTCAGAAGGAGTCATCTTGCATCATGTCAGCACGCAGCAGCCCAAACGGTGCAGACTATCAAGGAGCTGGGCTGGGAACTGCTCACTCATCCCCCCTACAGCCCAAGCATTGTCCCTTCAGACTTACACCTGTTTGGTCCCTTGAAAGCGTTCACAAGAGGCACGAATTTTAAAAGTGACGATGAAGTCAAAAATGTTTTGAGTGACTGGCTGAGTCATCAGTCCAAATATCTTTACGCTGAGTGAATACGGAAGCTTGTGCACAGATGGGAAAAGTGTGTGACAGTGCTGACAGACTACGTTGAAAAATAAAAAAGTAAGCTTCTATCTGTATTAGAAGTCCTTATACCGAAAAAGTTCACCTTGTTTATTGCATGACCGAAGTATATATATATATATATATATATATATATATATATATATATATATATATATATAATTAATAAAATAATATATATATAATTATATATATATATATATAACATATAAATATAAATAATTATATGTATATATAATATTTAAATATAAATAATTATATATATATATATATATATATATATAATTATTTATTCGAAAATTATAACGTTTATGTTAATTTTCGAATAAATGATTATATCTCACTTCCGTTTCACCTTTGAAAGTGATGTCTAAGGTACAGAGTACCTTAAAAGGTCTCTGGTGATATAAACTATTGCAACTGAGCCTTAAAGTGGTCTGTTTTTCTTTAAATTATTAGCTCTGAATTTACATTGAGTCCTTAGGATTTCATCCTCCTTGGGATTCCCCATACGGATTACCAAGTTTTTCGTAACTTCAGGCCACATTATTAGTTACAAAGGAATTTGGTTTCTTTTATTTTTAATCCAAGTTTTTTTTAGGGTTAGTTTTAGATTCATATAAGGTCATAGAGGAAGTGCGAGAGCGAAAGGGAGGACAATGGGATGATCTAAATTTGAGTAGGAAGAGAGAGATAGGAACATATATTGGGTGTGATATACATTCACCTATTAATCATTTAATAATAAAATATAAAGTTGTAGGTTCCGATTAATAAAGGCTTACAGATTGATTGTTTTATTTATTGAAAATATTCAACATGTAAATATAATTAAAAATATCCATCTCTTGCTTTCCCTAGATGCCTTTATCCTTTCGCAACATAAGTGCATAACTTAGTCGCCACCTCTTCGTTTAAATTTTTTCACAAAATCATAAGACTTTCCTTTATGTTTCACACACTTGCGCATAAGGTACATTACACGTTGGTATCTAATACGGTCTATATCACAATATCTGTACGTTTAATGTCAGACGTGATGGAGGTAAAATTGATTCCTCATAAAATATATCTACGGAAATGTCACTAGAACTAGATTTGCGTCAAATAGTATGTGTGTGGGAGCTCCATCTTGAGTAAGACATATCGACTTCCAAATATGGCTGACAACCAGGGCAACACCTCAACCTCCCAACATTTGTTGGTAAACCCTGTTATTCAGTTCCACTCCTTCTTGAACGAAACTGCCACCCTGAACATGATAAAAGTTGTTTTCGGCCTCTTGAATTGTATTTCGACACTTTCGAAAACCTCTCCTGGTTACGTGGCGTACACTCTCTCATTTTTCATTTTTATTGACAGCATTCTGTACAGAGAATATATTGTCGTCCGACCAAGCGAAGATGTTTCGCGGCACTCACTGAATATCCATTTTGAATTTGTCTAGCAGTTTTTGCATGGAGCGGCTGACGTTGTTGAATCATTCTATACGTTTTAACCCTAAATCCCTTTTCAGTATAATCTTCAGTGACCTATGCGAAATATCCAGCACATTTGATATCTTGCTCAGGTTTCAACGTGGGTTCCTCTTCACATTCTTCTTGACGGCTTAAATCCCGATACAAACGGAACGATGCAAAAATGAAAACAGCTCGAATATTTAGAAAAAATCCTTAATGTGGGTTTGTTTTCCTTTCCGATAAAGCTCCATCCATATGCAGGTTTACGGCTTTATCAACTTGAAATACCGGTTGTTATAGGAGCACAGAAGTTAACCAACGTCAAACCTGGTCAGTATTTATGTGGGTGACCGCTTGCGAATACCAGATCCTGCAAGCTCGGATATGTGGGTGCTGCAATAGATAATGGCTCGTAATTTGAAAAAATGTAGAGACAAGTTCCAATTGGGTTCGTTGCATTCACTTTCGCACAAATACCTATTAGAAAAGTATCAATCAGACACTTTTCCCACGGCACTAGGTTAGTCATTTACGTGCCGTGCGTGATACGTGCTTAAGCGATCATGTATCTTTCGATACATGACTGACGAGGCAGATTTTATTCCCACAGTAAGTTGCCATTTCTTTCTGCGGTAGACCAGTTGCCATTCAAGGCTATAAAACCCGGTCTGCTGGGGAAGGAGGGGAGGTGGGATTCATACCTTTCCCTAGGGTATTACCACGTAAGTGAATGTAATGGATTCGCTGGAATTCGAATACGGTTCAATTCGAGCCGCTATCCATTACTCCACAGTGACTCCCCCACCAGCATTAGGTTAACAAATCCGACAAAAAGTGTAATTAAATGTATTCTCTGAGATTAATTAAATTCTATAAAAAAAACAAATCAGTTCCCCAAAGTATTTTATTTGTATTCGTTGTTTATGAGGATAAGCCCCTTACTAATATTAACTGAGGCATTACGTTTTGTTTTTGTCTATATACAGGTCTGTCTACGTTTGTTGAAAATAAACATGAATGTAAGGAA
This sequence comes from Acanthosepion esculentum, assembly GCA_964036315.1. Lineage (NCBI taxonomy): Eukaryota > Metazoa > Mollusca > Cephalopoda > Sepiida > Sepiidae > Acanthosepion > Acanthosepion esculentum. The sequence continues at coordinate 101,247,707 of OZ038489.1, read as the reverse complement.
AATAAGCATTTGAATGAACGCGTACAAAACATGTGTTTCATTATCAATACTTAAAAAATAACTGTCTAGAAATATCCTTAATATATATATATATATATATATATATATATATATATATATATATATATAGATAGATAGATAGATAGATAGATAGATATTATTATATTAAAAAGAAAGAATAGTAAGATATATAATCCGGTGTTCTTATTGATACTTTTTTTATTTTTACAAAACAGTGCTTAATGTAAATTTATTATATATATATATATATATATATATATATATATATATATATATATATATATATATATATATATATATAGATTGATAGATTTAAACAAAACGGACATCATGTTATAACTAAGGTACCTTTCGACCAACACTTTTTCAATGGTATACGCTGGCAAATTGGAAAACAATCAAAGACACTCAATATAACGAATGACGAGGGAAAAATGGAACGCGATTAAAAAGAGATAAATTTTAATTACAAATAATTCAAATTCAAAAGCGGGGATGAAAATAGCAAATTCCACAAGAGTATAAAAACTCTGATAGTCCAGGATTTTACTATTGGGCAGCATTTGCTCGACAGCCATGTTTGTGCCACTGATTATGAAGACACTTGGTTTTCAATATTACACAGTGCTCGCTCGGTATACCATCTCCGAGTTCTGGAGGGTGTATTTATAAAATTTCATCAGCCTAGCCGGTGCAGACAGAAGGAGCATTTTGTACGCTGCTTACACTTGTTGGAGGGACAGTGAGGGTCTTTATTTTCCTTTTTATACTCTTGTGGAACTTTGAGTATGTCTTTGATAGTTTTCCAGTTTGGCAACGTACACCTTTCAAAAAGTGTTGGTCAAAAGGAACCTAAGTTATAACATGACGTCCGTTTTTTTTAAATCTATGTTTTATTTCTGCGGGTACAAATCACTATATATATATATATATATATATATATATATATATATATATATATATATATATATATATATATATATATATATGTATGTATGTATGTATAAATACATATATATATTTTTTTCTGCGGGTACAAATCACCATATATAATGGACTCTCTCGTCGAACTAGACGTATGCGGGTCAGACATATCATGTCCCAGAAAATGAAAGCCCGACCCCCGCACAGGATTTGATTATAGTGGTGAAGGCTTTGTGCAGGGCCGTCCACACTTTTTGGAAGGACGAATACAGGGATCTGGTGCAACGGATGCCACAAGGTCCCTAAAAGACCCTCCGCAGGTTTTGAATTCAGAGTTGTCCTTCTCCTAGACCAGTTGCCATCCAAGGCTATAGAACCCAGTCTGTCCTGCAACATATATATATATATATATATATATATATATATATATATATATATATATATATATATATATATATATATAAGGCATGTCTGAATGAATAAAGTACATACATTATGTATGCTAATTTTTGACAAAATCCGTTCATACTCTCGAATAACCTTCCGTGTACTGTTATTAATGGATGAAGGAAAATGTGTTATAACTGTTTATATACCTTTTATTTTAATTTCCCAAGTACTATCGATCTACTTACAAGATCATCTTCAGGGTTGCAAGTAGTACAAAATTATATGTTTTTCAAGGGTACAAAAGGTACTTAGGAAATGAAAATAAAAGAAATTTAAGCGGTTATAGCACATTTCTCTCGTCCTATAATAGCAATACATAGGTTATTCATGAGTATGAACGGATTTCTTAAAAATTAACTGACGTAGAGTTTGTAATTTATTCAATCAGACATGTCTAAAAGAGAATTTGCTGCCTAAATACACACCCACACATACACACACACACACACATATATATATATATGTGTGTGTGTGTGAGTGTGTGTGTGTGTGTGTGTGTGTGTGTGTGTGTGTGTGTGTGTGT
>OZ038489.1:101213289-101240789 GCA_964036315.1 Acanthosepion esculentum | reverse complement strand
TTAAATCGGTTAAAATAACGGAAGTTATATATTGATATGGAAGGGGGTGAGGAGAAAAAGTCATAAAGAGAAAGAGAGAAAAAGTTATGAGAGAAAGTGTCATTAACTTTCTTTGGAATGAAAGGCCCGAAATAGGCGCTCTTGTTTTGCTTTACTTTGAGAGTTCATAAATATTATAATGGTTGATATAAGTTTGAATGTTTAAACAGTCTGAGGAATTTAATTATATGTTTGTTAAAGTTTATTTTTTAACTTAATTACAAACATTTTGGGGATTTAATATGAAATAGTCGATTAGAAAAATATTCATAGAATTCACATTAAAACACTAAAAGATTTTTTCAAATATAAGTTAACTTCTAGTTGTAATTGATTATGAAGGTGATATCTCTATCAGTTTGAATTTTATTCATGAATTTAATTAGCGACTATTTTTCTCTTACTAAAAATTTAGTTTAAATTAATATGGAGTGATATTTGAAGATAATATTAGAGATCTTGCTCTATCATATATTGTAAACTCATCCATGCAAATTTCACATATACATACGTTCTTTTACATGTGCACTCACTCATACAGGTACACATGTACCGATATACACGGCTAATTTCATGTATTAATACCTACATATATCTTTTTAAATGTTTTCGCATACTTACATATATATATATATAGGTGTGTCCTTAGAATTCCCTAAAAAAATTCTCTAAAAAATAATAGGTTATTACTTTAGTATGCAATTATCAAAATTTTAAATACTTTATCATTAATAATGATTATTAAAGTGTAATTGATTTAAATTCAAAAAATAAATTTCATCCGTATTGTAAAGAATTTTAAACTCACAATTCCAAATGGAGAATATTAAGGGAGAAAGTGGGGTAAATTATCAATAACATACCTGTAAGTCCTTCTTTTTTTTAAAGTTTTTTTGCACACACCCATACATATACACACACATATATACACACATCAGCACACATGCACTTATATATATATATATATATATATATATATATATATATATATATATATATATATATATATATATATATATGTATATACACATATATCCGTATATCTACACACCCAGACACATACACACACACACACACACACATATATATATATATATATATATATATATATATATATATATATATATATGCTCTCATACATACACACATACACATGTAGATATACACACGTACATACATACACACATGTACACATGTACAATATATAACTTCCGTTAAGTTAACCGATTTAATGTGTCAATGTCTGGATTTCCTCAAACAATTTAAATTTAAAAGAATAGAAATATTACATCTAACTCAATCATGTCTCGCTCCCCCTCACTTCCTCAATTCGTTAATTTACATATACTTAGTACTGCCCGTCAAAAATGTGTGAATTTCTTTTCATTTTTCGTTTCAATCTTTGGAAGTAAAGTCTGAGGATCGCGGTCCTTTAACAGGGTTGTGGTGAAATAATTTATTATATGGAACCTTAAAGTGGTCTGTTTTTATTGAATATATATATATATATATATATATATATGTATTCATGTATATTTAGGCAGTAACCTTTCTTTCATTGAAAACGGATGACAAGAGAGACTTAATGTTTTGTTGAATTCCCATCATTCTTACATTTTCAGTTTTTCAGCGATTAAAGAATAAATAATTGTACATAGTTGATATTATTCCAGGCGATTTCGCCTAGTCCAAACAGCCATTAGTAAATATGTTTTTTATTATGTTAAGTTTCATGTTTTGTCTTCAACATATTATTCTTAGCTGTATGGAGATCAGCGAAGGAGTGTATGCCTTTTTCGGCGGTCACGTGTTATGAGCCTCTGGTTTACCTGGGCATCACTTCTATTTTTAGAAAACCTTTAACAGTACGTCTCCAATGTTAAGCGATGTAAGATTGATAACCGGGGACCTGTATTCAATCAATAATGCTTCCCTAATAATGAGATGTGTACAACTATGTGATTTCCAAAAAAACATTTGATATTATTGACTAGAATTTGCAAAAACCTTTACGGAAAATACTTCCTTAAATTTGAATGTTCGGCATCATCATCGTCATAATAATCATCATTCAAAGCATCTTCTAGTTCTCTCAGTGATGGTGACAGCCCATTTTTCTCAGACTGATTCATCTTTTTTACTTAAAATTATACCGTCTGTGATGGTACTGGGAATGTTATTGCCTCTCGGTTCGGGCGCAGATCCTGTCAAATATCTCTCCTTGACGCTCGTTACGAAGTCTTCCAACAGACCCTGCTCGATTCTTGTTGATTACGTCTCCTCCTACGCCATTTTTGATGCGGTGTGAGTAATCAAATGGATAGAGAAATGGATAGAGTTAGGCAGTTATTCCTCGAGAGATAAATTGGAATAGATAAAGATACGCCATTTTTTGATGCGGTGTAAGTAGACCAATGGATACACAGTGCTGTGCAAGAGTAAGTGAACCCCTTTTTTCCAGATGATCAACAAATCTTAATTAAAATATATATTCATTTAGAAATACCTTTATTGAATCTATTAAAACTACTTTCAAAAAATGTTGTCAAGTTGGAATAGAAATATATTTTAAAATTAATATGCCAAAATTAAGTGATTACGCCATTTTTTATACGGTGTACGTAGACATATGGATAATGATTGACAGTTATTCAGAGATGGATGAATCGGTATGGATAACGATTACGCCATTTTTGATGGGCTGTTCGTAGACGAATGAATAGAGATTGACAGTTAATCAGAGTTAGATGAATTGCTATGTATATGGATTACGTCATCTGTGATGGGTTGTGCGTAGACAAATGGATAGTGATTGACAGTTTATCAGAGTTAGATGAATTGATATTGAAAAATATATATACTTGTAGTAATAAGTTATAATACCGATGTACCTTAAAGTAATAATAATAATTATATAGGTATCGTAGGTTCTTCTATAGCCCGGTTCATTCACATCTCAGAGTTTTTGAACATGAGTAGAGCTGTAAAACTTGTTTCCTTTCTAGGGTTGGGTTCTTGGTTCCTTGTAAAGTCTACTTTAACTGTATTTCTAATGAGTCCATCTGAAATTTAATTTATAATTATTTTTCCTATCCTTAATAGGAGTAGATATGTTCGACTATCTCCCGATTCACACTTCTCAGTATTTTGAACAAGAGTAGATGTGTCATATTTAGGATTGGGTTTCCAGCTACTTACAAATTTATTTCATTCGCTTACACTTCCAGTAATCCTTTGTGCCTCTGTGGTGTTGCCGCCTTGCTTGGGGTGAATTCATTTATAAGTAAAATAAAATAACAGTCGTAGCTTCTATGACCGATAATAATGTATTCGATTCACATGAAACTTAACTCTTATACATTTTTTTATTTTATTTTAACTCATCAGTTTCTATTTGTATATAGACCGTAAGAATGTATGTGTGTGTGTGATTGTGTGTAAAAATACTTGTATAGTTGCCCTTACGTGAGCGTATGAGAAATTGATGAATGATTCGCCTCTGTTCCCCGAAGAGATAATTTTATGTTTGGACAATGACAAGACACAAAAATGAAACTTATATTTGTAAAATCTTACAAAATGATTAATGGTATATTTCCCTCAGAATCATACACATACAAAGAAAGTAAAGACAACGTAACTGTCAATTCGACAATCACGAATAGAAAAATCTGAGAAATATGTAAGAAAATATCTATCTATCTGTCTGTCTGTCTGTCTGTCTGTCTGTCTGTCTGTCTGTCTGTCTCTCTCTCTCTCTCTCTCTCTCTATATATATATATATATATATATATATATATATATATATATATATGTGTATGTATGTATGTGTGTGTTATTGCCGAAGGCGTAACCCTGGCAGTCAACCAATAGTGTTGCTATATTTAAAAAAAATCTACATTCCACGTACCGAGTACACAATTGATACAAAATCACTTTCTGCGATATTCCACCAGAAAAATATAAAAGCTAGGCAATATATATATATATATGTATCAATCTCTGTTGTAGCTGATTAAATATAACAGTAAATATTGAAATCAATGCTGTTATTAAATGCACTGAGACATCGATTCAAGAAGATCAGGTCGGCATGTATTTCGCTTTGTGAGGAACTCCACTGAGGACAGGCACAGGTCGTAGTTGCTGGGGCCCTGAAGGCTACCATAGAGGAGGAAAACATTCAACTCTGTGCTGAGCTTGGCGAATGCTTCCAGGTTTTTTATGAAACAAACAGACGGTCATTTCAGGGACGGGGTACTAGTTGAGCAAGTGGGTAACACACACTCAATCAGAAACCAACAACAACGTGGGACTGCCTGTTTCTCGTTTCTTTCTTGGCACCACTATGTACCCATATTTGATAGAGTGCACCGTATAGTGCATTGTTCATGTTGAGGTACGTTTGTATATGTTGAGGTACGTTTGTATATGTTGAGGTACGTTTGTATATGTTGAGGTACGTTTGTATATGTTCTGTATGTCGATGAGGCTTACTTTGAGGACTAAGGGTACATCAATTTTGCTTCATGCCTTCTTTGATTATCTCAAGTCCAATAAATATTATCACTGTTTCCAATAATGATGGAGTTTCCTTTCTAACATTTTGTTTGATATAGTGTGGAACGTCAAAATCCTGATAATGCCATTGTTTTCTCTTCAAGTGACATGCGCTATCACTTTTACTGCTGTTGACAGTCTTCAGGTGATGTGACTTTTTGTATTTGCCAAAGTTCATTTTTTGTGTTTCTGTATCGTATTTCTGCGACATTCGAAGATCGACGATCCTCTCGTAGACCCACAGGTTGCATTCGTTCGAAGAAATTTGTGATCATTGAGGCCCAATTCGGATGGTTATGTGGATTTGATGAACAACGTGTCATCCATGACGATGTTTACTGGAAGTTCATGTGTGTGGCAAGGAGCCGAATCTTTTCGTCAGAAAGAGTCAGACGTGATTGCTAGATATTGTTTTCGACTTCACCAACCCCAGCGCTTTGCCTCTTAAATCCCCTAATTGTAATTCCATGGATTTGCGGCACGTTTAAGAAAGTTATCAACCGGGCTGCCTGTAAAACTGAGCTAATGTTGATCGACAGGATTGCGGAGGCGTTTGATGCAATCCCTATAGACACCATTAACACCGGATGTGTCGGATCGTGGCTATGGTAGATCTTGAGGTTGTTTTCTTTGAGGCAATTGTATTTTGATTATTTATGCCAGTTGTCTATTTGTCCAATAAATTGATTTGGTGATTAGCTATTCACTTCCTTTTCATTTTAAAAATATGTCTGATTTAACCCGAACATGTACATTGTGTTTTCTGCACTATGTCAGTTTCATCCTTTATAAATACTGCGTCTTTTTTTATAAGTGTTTTAATTTTCTTTCCATATCAGTCACATTATTTTCAAACAATGCACCATTGTGTCTTCCCATAGAATTTTGTTTTATTGTGCAGATTTTTTTATTTATTTATTAAATATATTTTATGTTTATTCCTAAATGGTATTGTAATGTCGTTGGGTTGTTTCCTTTTATGGTTCAAGCTTCTACTATTTGTATTCGTTTGTAGGAAGAGTTTAGAGAATATATTATATTTGTATTTCCATTAAGAAATTTTCGATTCGTTTTTGTTTTTTTATGAGCTGGTTGGTAGTTAATATTCTATTTAGTAATAATGTAATTGAATATTGTTTTCTGAAAACCGATAGCATTCAGATATTTAAGAACATGTATCTACGTTTTCACCGGAAACCATGAAAACGTTTCAAAGCATACAAAAAACGATACCTTTTAAAATGAGATTTTCCTTTGTCTTTAATCAAACATATATAAATTAAATAACACTGCCCGCATAAAACCTTTGCATAACATATGTTATTTCTATATATTACCATTGATTTAGTAGAGATTATTATTAACAAAGGTTAAATATACAAGTATATATTTGATATGAGTAAGAAACTTACAGTAATCTTGCCAGCCCATACGTCTACCTAAAGTTAGAAATTATTGTTTTTCTCCTTAGCACCACAACCGACAGCCAATATGGGATGAAAAAAATAACTATCTACACACCGCCACGTAGATTCTAGTCTGTTCTTATATGTAGAAATATATTCTGTAAAACAATTATTTACACAAAGTCAAACGGAATTGTACTTAGACTCGTAACCCGTCAAGCTCCCGACGGCATTTCAACGGCTTACAAATTCCAGCTGAGTGAAAGAGTTTTTCTTTCTTTGCAAACATAACTGCAGAGAAAATTAATTAAACGATGCCAATAAATCATCAGTGGCCACCAGTAAGTCATGCCAAAATACAAGTATTTCGTTAATTTATTTTCCTCTTGATGAATTTTTTGGGGCTTCTTGGGAGGCATTTTTAAATGCATGCAATTCTACTAAATTGCCTTATCTTCAAAAATTTATTTATGTTTTCAATTAAAAAAGAATCTAGCTGCAAACTAAATCTTTTGCCGCTATACTAAACACACATATATGTATTTATGCATGTATGTAAATAGATTTATGCAATTTATTTGTTTCTAGAAATTTCTATGGGATTTCGGTTTAGTGTCGTTTTTATATATTTTTTTAAAGTGAAATCACTTCAAGAAAGGCAATAAAGCCACTAAGCCACAACGGGTTAGAGAATATTACTATTAATGGAAGAGATTAAAAGAACAAGAATTAAGACGACATAAGATAACTATTGGCATTACAATTAAATCTTTGAAAAAAGAATTGACTAGGAAGCAAGAAGCTGAAAGAAAATTCCACAATCGCGATATGAAAAAAAAAACTGTAAGCATAGAATATATGATTGCATCTAGCCATTTCAACCGTAAGCGGATGAGTCCTTGCTGCCAATCTAGTACCGTGCTTAAATTCATAATGTCCAGGTACCATAAAAGAAAACTGATCAGAAAGATTACCATGAAATCATTTATAGAAAATTCACGGGGGAGCTATGTTACGGCGGTAGGGAAATGACTGAAGGAGAGATGCCTAGGTCAGGACCTATAAAATTGCAGACTATGGATTTCATCAAGAATCTTTAAATATATATCAGAAGCAACAGACATGATATGGCCGAATAATAGACTCAAATATGCAAAACAGATTCTGGCCAGAAACATTTTCTAGCACGACACAGTGAACCACTTTTCTTAGCAGCAGAGCTAGCAATTCATTCTATATAATCTTTCCACTTGTAGAAAACTTGAGTTTATGAAGGCTCAAAGAATTGCATTCTGGCATGTTAGTATTGTTGACCCTGTTCACCGTAGTCTATGAATATAGAATCCAGCGCAATACGTAATCTGTTCAATGAAACAACGTTAAAAATTAACACTAACGAGTCCGACACTCTACTGAATCTGACTATAGCAGCAGCAGCTGTTCTGTAATCTTCAGTCCTCGATATCAAAGGCTGGCAGTGGATATTCAGAAAATAATAGCCGCCTTTATACACGCCTTTTTTACACATATTTTGACCCTTCTGATTTGTTAACCATTTTTTCGGTGAACTATACAATGAGTCAGCTCATTTTGATTGGCTCATTAGCACATAAGGGTACCCCAAAACTCTAACAAGTATCAACTATGTTGATAGAACATTAAAAATGGAAGATGCATTTGAAATCTGTAAATTAATTTAATGATAATCTTTCTCAGTCGAATGTTTCTGAGATATTTCCTCTTCTAACGTTACGCAGTAAATCACTAGATTCGGGAAAATCTCATATGCTACTACTACCTCCCTTTTATGCGACGTAGGCGACACCAGTTCCCAACATCTTCCTATCTTTTGTTGCTTTAAGTAAACCTTCCTTCTGTGGCCGTATTTTACCAACCATGTTTCAAACCCTTTGAGAATGTTATTAGTTGTTTCCCCTTGACTATGTTATTTTCAATAGGCCCTATGAGTGATGATTTCTCCTAGCATTCCTTCCTCATTTTTTTCAAGTTAATTCTTATTGTTAGCTCTAGTTTCCTATTCGTTAGCCGCATGATCACCTTCGTATGAGCATTCACTTTAGCAATGTATCCGTCGCTTCGTATCCCTTGTTAAGTAAATTGTTCAATTCCTTGTCACATAAGCGATTAGATATCACATAAAATTCTAACATCACATCATATGACATTTTCTCGTCTTTAATATTAAGCTTAGTCTCAGAACGGGATCTTCTGCTATTTCATATCTCTTCCTTTGCTCTGTGTCAAATCTGGACGTAGGCACTCATGGCTCTTCACAATTCTTGTATTTTTTAAAATCATAATAAAATTCGGTTGTTCTACTCTCTTTCCTAATCACTTTTCTGCTAACTATTTACACAAGATGTGCATGTATGTTTTCTGCTACTTTCCTCTGACCATATTGCCTTCAATATGTTTTGTAATGTTGCCCGGTGTTTTTATTGGAATAATAATTAGAACGGCAATTTAGAAAATATAAGGGTTTATTTTAAATAAGAACAATACATGTAGAGATATACTAGTTCGTCTGAAACTGGAAAGCAAACGATATATACCCGACCTCCCCACGGGGCAGGATGTGGCACAACGCCGATTTTTATGTCGGGTTTTCTTAGCCCGTAGGCTCGGGGAAAAAAAACCCTTAGACTGCTCATACACAGGATCTAGTTTGTCTAGTCAGACGAAAGTCCGCCCTTCGGCATAGCCTGTCTGGCTTCCTTCCAGTCCGAAAGTAGCGAGTTTGACGTCTTTGTGCTTGCACAAACCTAAGCTGAAAACAAGCGATATTTACCTGACCTCATTATGAGGCAGAATGTGGCACAAGGCCGATTTTTATGCGAGTTATTCTTAGTCCGTAGACTCCGGAAAAATTTCCCGTTGACCCGGCATACACGGGGTCGTATTTGTCATCTTCCCCAGACCAGACACTTCCTTCCGGTATAGCCTCATCTTGGTTTCTCTCTGCCCAAAGAAAGAGAGTTCGACGTCTTTATACTTGCTGGAAAACAAGCTCCCATGAGACTAACACCATAGATGTCCATTTAATAGAGTGACATCTGTTCTTTTTTCCTGAGGGTTATCACTTCGTTCCTTACAACCGTATCTATTTTGTCATATCCTATAAACTATATTCCTTCATTATGTGTCCCAAAACATTCAACTGTATTTTTCTAACCATAAGTCTCCTTTTATGTTTTCATCTCCCCAATGTTTCGTCATTGCTCACATGTTCAGTCTATGGAGATTGTCAGCATCCGTTCGTCGAACATTTCTGCTACCTCACTGTTTTATAGGAATAAAGTGTCGCTGGCGACACTGTAGTTTGAACAGAGATCGTCAGACTGAAACCACAGGCGATCCCATTTCGAATAAGTACATCACGTGATAGTAAAGGCTATATATATATATATATATATATATATATATATATATATATATATATATATATATATATATATGAGTTAGCGGGGCGTCTAATTGATCACTATTTCTACTCTATCCTCTATTACTATACATGTCGCTATTTGGTTCTCTATGCTATTCTCTATTCTGATCACTATAGGGATTACTATTCGGATCACTACTCGTTGGTTACTTTCCGAGAGAGTATATTCGAGCAAGTACTATTAGTGCGAGTGTTATCAGAAGGCGTCTGACACCATTATTGTTCTACGGCATTACTATAATTTATGTTCGATTACAAAATCTCTATTTCAACGAGCATTACAAAACGGACATTTCGTTGACATTGCATAAGTTGACATCACAAAAATCAAGTTTTTTTCCCCACCTGTGAAGAGCTTCCAGGAGGATTGATACAACTTACCTTTCTTTCCTTTGTGCCTAATTAATTTTTCCTATTTTCTTATACTTTGCTTTGCTTTTGGAAGGCATCTTTCACCAAGCTAATGAAGCTTGTGATTTCCGTGTCGCACATTCTATCGTCTGTTAAAATACTTTCTTTATATTTAATTTTTTTATACTTGCCTAATTTCGATGTCTCCAAATCAATGTTTGAAATCTTGAGCTGTCCCTTTTACAACCTTTCATACTGTTTTCTTGTTTGTTTGTTTTTTTACAATGCATAATTAGTCCTTTCTGTAAGCTCGGTTTCACCTTTCCATTAATATCCTACTAAACTCTTTAAATCTCCATAAGTTTCTGAAAACTATGCGCAATATCTTCTTACAGTTAGATGTTAATCCTTTCTTTTGCTTTCCTCAACCGCCTTCTGTACGAGTTCTTCAAAATAATCTCTTGTGAAAAAACATCTTTATCTAACGAATTTTGTATATTCATCTTAACATAATTTTGCTGACCATGTTCACCATAGTCTATGAATATATAATCCAGCGCAGTACGTAATCTGTTCAATGAAACAACGTTAAAGATTAACAGTCACGAGTCAGACACTCTACTGAATCTGACTATATCCCCAATACCACCAGCAGCTATTCCGTAATTCGTCAGTCTTCGATATCAAAGACTGGCAGTGAATATTCCGGAAAAAAACATGGCCGCCTTTATACACGTCCCGCTGAATATTTTGAGCCTTCTGATTGGTTAACACTTCTTTTGGTGAACTATAAAATGAGTCAGCCCAATTTGGCTGGCTCACTAGTACACCAGGGTACCCAAAAACTCCAACAAATTTTACTATTTAAAAGCGAACACCTTCCCTATCTTTGTTATTGTTATCACAATGTTTCGACCATTGTTCTCTCAGACCTTCATGTGTTGTGTATGTATGTGTGTGTCGATGCGGGTAACCTAAAGGGATTTCCGAATTGAACTATTATTTAATCTACGGATGTAAACTGTTCTCGTTCCACTGTCAACGTAAAGTTTTTATTTTTATTACTTCTCATTTATTGTTTTCCTGTAGGTTACATCGATCGACATATACCTGATGAAGGCCCGAGGGCCCAACGACTGAATGTTTCTCATGACAAAAATCAAGATGAGGAGAATAGTTCGCTTATAAATAGTGTAAATAGTGATAATTACTCAGCCCACAAATTTAGATAGAAATCCTCTTAAATGTTCTCTCCTCGCATGTAAGCGGTTTGTTTTTAAGAGAAGTTATCATTTCCGTTTTGATCGATGCTTCTCATCAGTTTTAATCCATATTAAGAACATAGAGAGAGTGAGGGAAAATAAATAGATTAAAGTAACTCAATTGAACACCATTCTCTTCTTAAAGGCAGTATTATATAGAGTACTAAGCCGCTGTGAATTCGGATTCAAATTCCTAATCCAATTACAGGATCACAATGAATGAACAAACCTGCTTAAGTTAAAGAAAAGCTCAAAATACGCAAGACTGTCATCAGACTCTAAAGATATTAATTTAATTGTGAATATATATGATTCCGATTGCTGGTAAAATCAAATCGAAGAGATTAATGAAATTTTGTCGATTTATTCAAAATTTGATCGTGAATAAATTTAAATTTGCTTTTTGATATAGATGCCATTTGATGAAGGAACACATTTTGCATGAATATATTTTTCTGATATACTTTTATTTTTCGTTTGGAACTTCGGAAAAGAAAAGTGCAAAATATAGACGCACGCACACACTGAATGAAAGACAGGGCGCAAATTACGATTTCACATTTAAAAGAAAAATCCAATACCACCAGAAATGACGATATATGTGAAAGTGGTATTTTATTCAGTGATTTAGAAATGTAGCAACAAACAGAATCTTATGCAGTGTCACTTTCCAGCGAGGAATCTTTTTATCATTTTAACAGATAAAACACATTCTCTATCCGAAAATCTGGACTTTAAAAATAATTTCAGTTTTATAACATTTAGCAACATACATATAAGTAAGTGAAGCTTGAGGAAAATGCTCTTATTTGAAGTATAATATATCCATTCATTTATATGACGTGTAAAGGCGTAATATGTGGGGAAAAATGGCCAAATGTACATAGTACAAATCAATACACACAGGAGAACAGTATTATAAGAAAATGAAATGTCTTTTAAAATTCGAATGCGATTTCCCTTCGCAGAATTGGTAATAAGACTTTCACTAGAAATCAGAGAAATTATCCGAAACTAGAAATTTAACAAAGAACTTTATTTGGCTTTGCATCACTTCCGTGTGTTAATAGATATACAAAAACAACAACTATAATAATAATAATAACAAAAGTGCCTCCATATTGATATGGCAGTCCCTGCAGACTGCAGTGTATCTTTGAAGACATTCAAAAACCTATTAAAATACAATTACCTTGAAATCGAAATCTCAAAAATGTGGCACATGGGAACATCGACAATCCCTGTTGCAGATTGAGCCCTAGGATTAGTGGGAAAAGATCCCAGTAGACTAATTGAAGGGATTCCTGGAAGCCCATGCCTGAAAGAAATACAACAAATTGTTCTCACAAGTACAACTCACACTTTACGAAGGGCTTTATCTATGTAAAATATGTGGGTTTTTTGGGGGTGGGTTTTTTTTTTGTTAGTTCAAAGTGTAATTGATGCCATTTCTAACCTTAGGTCTTTGGGCGGGACCCGGTAATAAATGTGTACACCCGAGAAATCAAAGGCAATAATAATAATAATAATAATAATAATAATAGCCCATGCCTCAAATAATTACAAAAATAATTGCACTCACAATTACACCTCACACATTACGAAGAGCTTTACATATGTAAAATGTGCGTAATCTTAATTTGATTTTTTTTCAACTAAAATGATCAGTGGGAAACGTCATAAACCTATTTCTGAACTTAGGTCACCGGTTGGGACTCGGAAGTTAATGCGTATACAATAGAAATCCCCCAAAAATAATAAGAATAAGAATAATAAAATAATCATAAAGTCTTCTCAAGTTTTTAACTCTCTTTACCTAATCATTCTTGCTAGCTAATGGTAACCATTGCACACACGCGAACCCTAAAAATAGGAAGTGTGTGTATGTGTTTGTATATATATATATACATATATATATATATATATATATATATATATATATATGTGTGTGTGTGTGTGTGTGTGTGTGTGTGTGTGTGTGTGTGTGTGTGCGTGAGTGTATATGTGTATACACATTCCTTATAATAAGACAGTATATATGTATGGAGAGGGAATATACGTATACATACGCATACTGACAAAAACGCAAAAATGGAAATAGATCTAAGAACACACAGGTGTCATTAAAAGATAAGAATACAGATATCTTACCCCACCTTTTTTTATTACCCTTTACACTGATGAAATTTTCACTGTCAGTTCAAGGAAGACATTTGTGTCACAAACGCACAAAAAAGAGAGAGTTATGTTTAACATCGAAAAAAATAACAAAAATTAATTTCTTTTAATAATATGTGTAAATATCAACTCTTTGATGATGAAGGTCGCGAGACCAGTAAATACGTGTAGCAAAATTGTGGAAATTAAAACATAATATATATTTATATATATACAGTAGCGGCCATAATATAATGAACGGAAACTACAAAGACATAAATATGTATATTACTTAAAAAGTAATGGATGATTTGCAATGAAATTTTTACCGAATAAAGATTAGGGTGTAAAGCATAAATATTATACAAATTTACAAAACATTACATAATAGTTTTTTTTTAAATAAAGATTAAATGGAACAAAGGAAATAAGCTACTGGACAAAAGTTAAGGAACGATGTTGTTAATACTTGATTGTGAACAAAATATCAACAACATTTTATATTTGGTAAACATCCCCTTATTTTCAATGACATTTCGAACACATAATTTAATTAATTTCTTGCAAAAATCAGCAGTAATTCCCTCCCATTCGTCTTTCAATAACTCCCATAGGTGATCCTGTTTTTTAGGTTTATTTTCTGAGCCCTTCCTCCAATTTTTTTTTTTTTAAGCGTATCACCCCAAGCAATGTTGGAGGCCACTATCACGCATGGGGTTACAAAAGGGTTGAAGGAAGAGCAGATAGGAGTGGTAAAGGAGAGGCTGTGGAGAAAGAGAAAGACAGTGGGTCGATCAAGGCAAGGGAGTTACAGAAGATTTGGAGCGAGAGCAGATAGGAATGAAAGATGAAAGGATGTGGAGAAGGGAATTGGATAGATCAAGGCAACTGGAGATGTGGATTGACGCTACACTTAAACCGTTGGAGATTGTATTTGTCAGGGAAACAGTAATAGGGAAGGGAGTTCCATAGGCGAGATGTGCGAGACATGAAGCTATTGGAGTAGAAGAGACGTCTACATCTAACAGTTTTAACGGTGAAGGGGTGGGAACCGGATGCCAGCCTCGTAGGATGTTTAAATTTAGTTTAAGCCTAGGGACAAGCGAAAGCAACTCCTCGGAGCAATTACCGTGAAAGTACTTTTAAAAAAGGCAGAGCGATGCAGCATCGCGTCCGTGAGAGAGCGACTGCAGACGAGATGACAGATCAGGGCCAATCACATTGCAAATCCGTCTCTGGATCTTATCAAGAAACCTGGGGCAAACAGCAGGGGCCCCAGACCGTATATGGCAGCAATACTCCATGCAAGGGCGAATGGTCGATTTATAGATTTGGAGGATCGATTCCGGGGAGAAAAATTTCCTGGCTCGGCACAGGGAACCAACTTTTCTTGCGGTGGATGATGCAACTGACTCGATGTATTTGTTCCATCTCAGATCAGCGGACAGCATGAGACAGAGCAGCCGCAGAGAGGAGCTCTCGAGAAGTTGGTCTTCAGACATTCTAATGGGATGCAGGGATGGATCTTTGTGGTGGTTAATAGAGAGAAGTTTTGTTTTAGAGGCGTTAAAGTTGACCATCCATCTCTCGCCCCAGTTCACAACCGATTGGTGGTCCTTTTCAATTTGAGCTGCCAGGTTAGCTTTGTCAGCATCACTAGATTTGTGTTTGAGGCAGGAGTAAATTGTGGTGTCGTCAGCGTAGATGCCGACTTGGGAGTCTATGTCGTCAGGAAGGTCATTTATAAATATGAGGAACAGAGTAGGGCCTTGGATGGAGCCTTGAGGAACACCTGCGTTAGTGGGATAGGAGCTGGAGATGAATCCACTAAGAACGACCTTCAATTCACGGTATGACAGGAATGATTGTATCAGGTCAAACAATCGACCTGTGATACCATAACCCTGGAGCTTGCGAAGAAGGCCGGCATGCCAAACTCTATCAAACGCTTTGGAGATTTCAAGGGCCACGGCACGAGCTTCACCGTTATTGTGGACAGCTTGGTAGACAAATTCAGTGATGGCTGTAAGCACATCGGCAGTAGATCGGGCAAAGCGGAAACCATACTGCTTGTCTGAGAGCAGATCATGGGATATCAGATGATTAATCACTTCGGTGTTGATAATGACCTCGAAGACTTTGCCGAAGAGGGGCAGGAGACTGATCGGTCGGTTATTGGAAAGGTCGGAGGGGTCACCAGAGTTCTTAAAGACAGGAACAATGGTGGAGGACTTCCAGCAGTCAGGAAAACAGGACTCCTTGACGCAGCGGTTTTATAATTTAGAGAGGGCAGGCGCCAGTTCAGGGGCGTTTTTCTTCAGGAAAATGGCTGGTATCCCGTCACCACCAGTAGCCTTGTGGTGATCTAAGTTAGAAACAATGCCCAATACCGACGACGGGGTTATGTGCAATCCATCCAAGAGGGCCTCCGTTCTGGGGGGAAATCGGGCAAGGGTACCCCGGAAGAGTCTAGCGTAGAATTGGAAGAAAACTCCAAACATTTTCTATTGGATTCAGGTTGGGGCTCTGGGCTGGCCACTTCCTTATGCGATTCCTTCTTCTTCAAATAAAGCTAACCTTCTGAGCCTTGTCACAATGTGCATTGTCCTACCTGAAAATAGGAGATTCATAAAGATTATGGTGTAATCTTGGTACCACATGCTGCTCCAGAAGCCTTTTGTAAATCTCAGCAATTATATTACCATGTACGCGGATGATAGGGCCAACTCCTGCAGAAGAAATCATTCCCCACACCATCACACTGCCGCCACCAAACTTAACGGTTTTCTTGACACATTGAGAAGACAGTTCTCCGGCTTATGTAAGTTTTGCTCTCAGAAACAAATATAGTAAACTTGGACTCGTCACTGAAATGAACTGTATCCCATTGTGTGTCAGTCCAAACAACATGTTCTCTCGCATACTCCAGGCGTGCCCTTTGTTTTCGCTTTGAAATGAGAGGCTTCGAAGCTGGAATACGGGCAATCAATCCTGCATTTTTTAACCTGTGATCAACCGTTTTCCTTGAGATCTTATTATCTGTCTCTTCATTAAATTTACGGGAAATTGATGTAGCAGTTTCAAAACGGTTTTTTGTAGATATTCTAAAAAAATCTTCGATCTTCTCTTTGCGAAGTTTTTGGAGGGCTACCGGTTTTTGGTTTTGCATCTAACGTTTTATCGGTTTTATACCTGCTAATTACACGATGAACCACACTTATAGACCTATGAACAATATCTGAAATTTCTGAAATTGACTTTTTTTCTTGATAGTTAGTGATAAAAAGTTCTTTTTTCTTCAAAAGAGAGCGTTTTACATGTAGAATTTGCCATATTGCTTAAAAATAAAGTCCTAATGATAAATGAACTTTTACTTATTGTTGAAAAGTTCCATCGAGATTTTTAACAATGTAAATTAAAAGTTTATGCAAATTATTAACATCGTTCTTTAACTTTTGTCCAGTAGCTTATTTCCTTTGTTCCATTTAATCTTTATTTAAAAAAAAATATTATGTAAATTTTTGTAACTTTGTATAATATTTATGCATTACACTCTAATCTTTATTCGGTAAAAATTTAATTGCTAGTCATGCATTACTTTTTAATTAATACACATATTTATATCTTTGTTGTTTCAGTTCCTTATATTAGGGCCGCTACTGTATGTATGTATATATATATATATATATATATATATATATATATATATATATATATATATATATATATATATATATATATATATATATATATATCCACATTTCATCCAAAATAGTTTGCGGTTTATCTCATCATTTTTTAATGTATATACTATTCTCTCATTGGAACAACTATTATCTCTTCCCCAGATAGATAGATAGATAGATAGATAGATAGATAGATAGATAGATAGATAGATAGATATACGAGGATGTACAGGGTGTTTCTCTGCCAGACACGCTGGGCAGAACCAAGGGTCAGTCAAAAGAATGTGTTTTCACTATCAAAATACAAGAATCTTGAAATGGCAATCTAAACAAATTTGGCATATGAGGACATCAGCAATTCTACTTGTATTTAGAGCCCTTGGATTGATTAGAAAAAGTTATGATAGACACATTGAATGGTTTCCTGGCAGCCCATGCCTTAAAGAAATACAAAAGTTTGTACTCACAAATTCAGCCTGCAACTTTTTCTTTCTATGTGCCGTGTCACTTCAGGGCGGAGGCGTTCATTGCTCTCCAATTTCCTCTATCCCTTGGAGCTCTGAACAAGTTCCTTCCTTCTGTCCCCTCCTCCACACCATGTTCTATCATCCACTGTGTCCCAGGATCCTCAGCTGGTGTTAATAGGTTGAGAAAATGACATTAAACTTAAAATGTATTTGGTTTTTTCTTTGTTTCTTTTCCTTTGTTTAATGAATTCTTAGGTGGTCCTCAAGCTAAATAGTATTGGAGGGTGAGCTACCATATAAAACTAGATAACTATTACACGCAGTGGCGTCGCAAAGTTGAATAATGTAGGATGGCATACTGTCTACGCTTTTCAACATTTAAGCTATGCTAATTTTTAGACTGTTTGAATTTGCATTTTTCTTTATTTATATTTTAAATCACTTTGAATTCATTGTTTTTTTCTTTGTTTTTTTTTATAATCCTCAAAGTAAAATTATGTGACATAAAATAAAAGGGTGTGGCACTTCATTTGAATGCGACTTATTAAAACTTATTATAGTTAATAATATTTCCTTTGTTACCGTGTTGAATATAGTACTAGAAGATGAACTATTGAGCTATGGATATTTGAATAGGCCCCCACACACTATCTCAGGAGCAGGACCAGCTCTTCAATCCTGGTCGAGATCGTCCTCGAGCTGGTAACTTGAACAAAAATTACCCCTGGGTCGTCAAGGATAAAACGGAAAAAATTACGAATCTCAGTGTTTACAAACAAATACTAGCAACGGATCGGTCGTCAACCGGGTCAACCAGTCTGTGACCGAAAATCATGTCATTGACACAAACACTTCCCAGAACAAAGAGACAGCTGGTCAACAGACCCAGGCTATTTCCAACCTTGAATAACTAATAAAAAAAGGGAACGAAATAGTTCCGCGAAGATTATGATCAAGTCATGACATAATTTTTCACTGCACTCGAAAAACCACAAAAATCATCACGGATCAGTCATACCAAATATGGAGCACAATGGTAGGAATTGGAATAAGTCCCCCTCTCAACCCAAACATGCTTGCTGATGTCCGCAAGGAGATTGCGCGATGCAAAATACTCTCAAATGCAGAAATCGATCAGAAAGAGATAAAACTAGATATAAAAATAACACATCGTTAAAAATTAAAAAAATGAGAGAAGAAACAAATGATATGACAGAGGATGGATTAAAAAAGAAAATAAATGAAATACAAAACATTATTTTCCAGAAAATAAAACCCAGAATCTACCAGTGACATAACCCGCATTATTCCAGATTATGTCACTGAAGGTAAGTCCAACTACATTAAGGTAGAATTCCTTGAAAACAACAGAGGTGAAATTATCGAAGCGTAACACCACTCCATCCAAATGCTCAGCAGATAAACTCAAAATTGTCAGACAGCGACCAGCTCCCGAAAATGCATATGACAAAATCCAATAAGCATATATTGCACGGGAAATATTTTTATTAGAATAACCACTGGGAAACGTCACAAAATTTAATAATCTCATATAGGTAACATCTTTAGCAGCTACTGTGAAGCTTGCGGAGAAGACAATGAAGAAAGACCAAACAACGGACAAAAAGTGACAGGTTGAAAGGCAAAATTGATATGAGAAATAAAGTATATCGGATGTGAGATTTCGGTATTAGTTGAGAGCAAACGATTTTTTTCACGGTCGTGATTAGAGAACGCAAAAATAAACATAAAATTCTTATATACATGGCCGTCCCTGCAGACTAATTTATCATTGAATATCTTCAAAGAAGTATCATAACCTCCATCTCTACAAAATTGAATGTCATTAATTAATTAACGTATGAAATAATGTCTACATTCAACGCTACTCGGAATAAATTAAACAGAAGTTATGCAACCTACTATACTGACTCCCAACTTTGGCACATGCAGTGTATATATATATATGTGTGTGTGTGTGTGTGTGTGTGTGTGTGTGTGTGTGTGTGCGTGCGTGCTTAGAGGAAGAGTGCACCTGTGCTTCTTGTAGTATTTAAAATAGATGGGTTGGTTAATGAAACATACCCCCATTATTTATACTAATAAAATACCATCTATAATGAGTTCACACCAGCCACCCACTAAAAAAAAACACCGTTGGTGAGTCTCCCCCGTTTCTTTGTTTATTTCTTGCACCGCTGATGACGGACACAGTGGTGCCCGAAAATTTCGGACAAGTAACATTAATCTCCTTGCTTCATTTCAGTCTTGTGATTAACAATTAATATATAATATATTCTTTTCGCACTGATCACATTGGTATCATTTCGTTTTCTCCTGTGTTATTAACCAACCTACCTATTTTACATACATATATATATATATATATATATATATATATATATATATATGTATATATATATATATATATATATATATACATAGATACGTGCATACATATATATATATATATATATATATATATATATATATATATATATATATATATATATATATATATATATATACTGGTTGTAATCTTATAAATATAAGAAATTATACTCGTCCGGATAAACTTAGGTGCCTTGATTTGTAAATAAACAAGCCAATTCCAAATTTTAAAAAATGGCACAAGAAAAGAATGAACAGAGAACATGTACGTCAGCCGAAAACTATCGCCTAACACCCAAGTTCAGAGTCCAAAGAAAAAAAACCGACACGAGTAAGTAAAATAACTAAATAAATTGCTTGATACGCTAAGTAGAGCAAACCTAAGTTAAACCTAAAGAGTCAGACAAACCTTCACCTACGCCGATCGTCAGGAACTACTGACGATCCGCTTAGGTGAAACCTTGGTAGGTTTGTCTGGCTCTTTAGGTTTAACTAATATATATATATATATATATATATATATATATATATATATATATATATATATATATATATATATATATATAGGTGTGTGTGTGTGTTTGCGAAACATTCTCTGTTTTTATACCACGCGATCAGCGTTAATAAGGAAGTCAGTTAATCAATCGTGCCTTTCTACGCAGATAGACACACTCACACACATACACACACACTCCTTCTTACTCTCTCACTCTCTTTCTCTTCCTATTCACTTGTACTGTTTAAATATTCCCTCCGTTATGAATACAAATCATATTTTAATTGAAACTTTGATACTCATCTACGGAAACTGATTTAGAAATATTTCGGATACAATTCCATGGTCAATGTAACGATAATATTTTGATATCAACACTTGAGACTTGATTAAAAATCCTTTAAGATATCTTCAACAAGCACACCTATAAATATATTGAAACGCACTCTGATTGGAGGACCTATGGAACAGTAATTAAAAGATCGTCTCTGGTTTGTACGGATTCTCTGAAGTTTGAAATCTTAGGTAGAATCTTAAATTAATTCTGTTCTGAAGAAGTAGACAACATTTCTAGAATTCATCACCTGTTTCATTTTTGACATTTTGACACCTGGCTCAAATTCTTCTTGTTTTGGAAAAGCATCCCTTATTTTCCTGCCTTAAATCATGCTATACTGCTATCCTTCTATTACGCCTGACATTTCGATAACAGTATTAAGTTTGGCACATGTGTGACAAATGATCCGATCTTAGTGGAACGGATCAATAGTTAAATCGCACTAGATGTAGAAAAGCGATAATTAAGGTAACAGTATTTACTAAGGTCATTCCAGTATGATGCACTATATGCTACATTGAAATAATTGTTTAGGGACTGAAATCTTGAGAGGAATCTTATTTTGGGCTCTTGAAAAGAACAAACAAATCTACAAATCAAGCATTTGCCTTGCATGAAATACTGCTGCCATATATGGCCTGCTGTTCCCACAGTTCTTCTCGATGCCCTCGATAAAATCCAGAGTGTGATATGCAAACTAATTGGTCCTGATCTGTCATCTCGACAACGGTCACTTTCTCGCAGAAGTTATATACCTTCCCTCTGCCTTTTCTACAAGTATTTTCATGGCAACTACTTTGACGAGCTACTTTCACTGATTCACAAGCTATAACCTTCAAATATTCAAATGTAATGTCAATCGACATATTCTGGTGCTTTGACCTTTATCCCCGTCCTTCTATTTATCATTTTCCCAAAACACTCCTCTTTAATCTTACTCTCACTCTCTGTAACCCCTTCCGTACTAATGTTCAACCCTAACCCTAACCCTGATACCTAAGAGTTTTTTGTCCCCTTCAGCTTGGGTAAATCTAACCAAATATCAGAAATTATAATCAAATAGTGTTTTAGTTGGCAAAATTCCATTTCAGCCTCACTTTGCAACTTAGTTGATGACTTCTATAAAATGGTGAAGAATTAGACAACGTTTTCTAATTATACAAGCCGTGTGTAGGTTTGTGTTCGCGAAAAATCGGAGAGTTGTTTTCCTTTAATATTTTGTCCATTTGATAAGTTCTCCCGAGAAATTTGGAGCGTTAAAATTGTTTTTTTCTAGTACCTGATCCATTTCAAAATTGCAATATCTGCTTTTTGTAATTATGTAACAGTTCGTTTTTGGTAATTTCTATGGAGTAATTAAAGAGGATCTGCTATAAATAAGACTGGCATAATTTATCGTTTTACAGATATCTGGAAAAACTGAGAGACATGATTATATAAAAAACGAGTGAACCAATAACAAGCCTCGTTTTCAACAATGTACAAACCATAATAATGCATACGTATATGGTGATTTTCTAAGCGTAACTTGGAAGTGACATAAGCCAAATGTATGGAACACGAAGTGAGGTTCAAACTGACTACGCAGTTGTAATTGGTCAACCGAAACATGATTGCAAACCACCACGATTTGCACATGAAGAATATGTATATGTATTCGTAAGAGTCTTGGATATGATTCCCTGATCAAAGAAACGATAACATCCTGATATCCACGTTTGATACTTGATTGAAATCCATTTAGATAACTTCAACAAGCAGACATGTATATATATATATATATATATATATATATATATATATATATATATATATGTGTGTGTGTGTGTGTGTGTGTGTGTGTGTGTGTGTGTTGGTTATGTGAATATACGCGCGCATACATATATATATATATGTGTGTGTGTGCGTGAGTGTGTGTATATTTATATATACACGCGCGCATACACACACACACACACACACACACACACACACATATATATATATGTATGCGCGTATATATATATATATATATATATATATATATATTCAGTTGTATGGATATTAGTTTGTAACTTTGGGCTTCACTCATTTGCGTTCATCATCATCATACATATATATATATATATATATATATATATATATATATATATATATATATATTCAGTTGTATAGATATTAGTTTGTAACCTTGGGCTTCAGGAATTTGCGTTCATCATATATATATATATATATATATATATTGACTGTAACATTTTTTAAGCATTCCACACCAGCGGAAGGGGGTAGTGCTATTAGCACACATGAGGTTACAGAAAGTGAAAGTGAGTGAAAAATCTGTGTATAGAGGAGATTGAAGAAAGATAAAAAAAACGTTCATCAAGGCAACAGAAGATGTTGAATGACGCTGCATTTAAATTTTTGATGATTGTAGTTATCTGGGAAGCAAGTAAGAGGAAGGGAGTTCCACTGACGGGAAGCGCGATTAAAGAAACTGCTAGAGTAGAAGTGGCGTTTGCATTTAACTATTTCAACGGCAAAAGGGCGGGACCTAAATACCAATCTAGTAGGAAGCTTGAATTCACGTAGTCGTTGCATCAGAGAGGATATATCATCAGAAGAGTTGCAATGAAAATATTTGTAGACAAGACATTGTGGATCCATATCACAACTATGAGAAAGTGACTGATGCCGAGATGCCAAGTCCGGACCGATTACATTGCAGATCGTTCTCTGGATTTTGTCCAGAATCTCGAGATGAATAGCAGGGGCACTAGACAAGATATGGCCACAGTAATCTATGCGTGGATGAATGGTCGATTTGCAGATGGGTAAGATGGATTCTAGCGAGAACAACCTTCTGACACAACACAGTGAACCGTCTTTCCGTCAGCTAGTGATCCATGGAAAAACGTGAGGCTAAGAAGGCGCATTGATAACTCTCATGGAGTCACGCATCAACCATGCCGATGGGTACAGGAAGTTTCTGTGTGGCGATTAAATGAGAGCTGTTTAGTTTCAGAAGCATTAAAGTTTACAGGCCATGTGTCGCCCAGTTAAACACTGATCGGAAATCCTTTTCAAGAGCAGCGGCCAGGTTAACGGATTGACTATTGAGAATGGAGTAAATGACAGCGTTGTCTGTATAACGGCCAACTTGAGAAGTGATGACATCAGAAAGATCATTAATGAACATCAGAAATAAGTGTAGGACTCAGGATAGAACCTTGAGGATCATCTGCGTTCGGATGGAAAAAAATTGGAAGAAAAGACTTTCAGGATGACGACGTTCACTGCGGAACTTTCAAATATGCATTTACCGTCTCAGTGCGTTTCATGAATTCTAAATGGATGATACCCCGACGATCCAAGAACTGGCAGAAAATTATCTTTTTTTCCCGGCTCTTCTTTTAGGATCGCTTTTCGGTATTTATCCTGGATTATCCATTACATTTTCTGTTAAAAATTGTCGTAAGTATTTATCACCAATTATCTTATATTTAATACTGCATTAATCACATGATGTGTTTTGCTACCATGAACATTTTTAAATTGCCCGTAATTCCTCGTCGGTATAAGTTGGTCCCTCCCATTACACTCCTGACTCAGAGAAGATGTGTAGCATGCGTTGTGGTGCAGCTGTATTGCGGTTGTCCAGGGAAGCAGACGTCGCTTTATCTTCTTCGAGGTGTTCTGCCACCTCAGCTAAATAACGAAAACAGTTTTCATGATATATATATATATATATATATATTATATATTATATATAGTAACTTTCTTAAAAAGCAATGGATTTTATTTGTTAATCCGAAAGATTTTTATCACCTTAAATGTTATTTTAATGGATTCTCATTTATTAAGCATTATTTTGTTTCATCTAATGTTCTGAATATTTGAGAAAACTTAATAGAGAAAAATATGCGCACTCCGGCAGGATTCGAACCTGTTTTCCCTTGGCCAAGGTAACTGTCGTTAGATCGGACATACCTTAAACGATGAATCAAAGTGACAAAATATATTATTTAGCAATATCTGATATATATATATATATATATATATATATATATATATATATATATATATATATATATATATATATATATATAGTCATCAAGAGACAAAATGTGTCGCTGTATCGCAGCTAAACAGTGTGGAATGACGTTCGGTTGCCTCTAGCTAGGATTGAAATATGGCTGAATTGGCGTCAAGCGTAGAATCTACCCCAAAGCCCTTAACAAACGGCAGGGATAAATGTAAATTGAAGCTAATTTCTTTTAGATAAACACGCCAGTGTCTGAGAGA
Organism: Acanthosepion esculentum; assembly: GCA_964036315.1. NCBI lineage: Eukaryota > Metazoa > Mollusca > Cephalopoda > Sepiida > Sepiidae > Acanthosepion > Acanthosepion esculentum. Next base: position 101,215,893 of record OZ038489.1, on the reverse strand, counting down.
ACTCGTTTCGTTTTATCGAAGTGTATTGCATTAGTAGCAGTATTAGTGACTGTTTACGAACTCACATTTTCTCAAGAAAGCTCAACCGAAATAACTTTTCAGGAGTATATATTGCCATCCACAGACAGATTGTTTCGTTGTATCACAGCTCATCAGTGTGGATAGAAGTTCGGTTGCCTCTAGCTAGGATCGAAACCAGGATCTCACTCTCGCTCACTCACTCTCTCTCTCTCTCTCACACACACATGCACTCAAGCACACACTCATATATTATTATTATTATTGTTGTTGTTGTTGTCGTTATTACACGTTCAATAGTGTAATTATTAGTTTAGCTAATGTAATATCATTAGTAATATAAAATCATGGAAATATATTCTGACTATTTTTGATGAATATTTTCTCAGTTTTTGTATTTGTTTGTTTCAGTTAGAATTGACAACAAGCTTTGTTTATACAACAAATTTATTAGTAATTTCAATTCAATGAATAATTATATTTTCAGTTCAATTTTTGTTTAAAAGTGTATCGTAACTGATATTGACTGCTATGTTATTTGTTCAGAATTACGACAATATTTTACGTGATTTTAGCCCTATAAATATTTTTGTATTGGAATCATTACGCACAATATCCCTTTTTGGAAATAGAGGTGACTAACACTGGGTTAAAGAACTGGTTATTTCTTTGTTGAGAAGGGAGACATTTTGTTACGGATAACCTAATATTCGCTAACCGCTTGTGGAACTGAAACTGCTGGTTTTCTCTACCTTTTCAAAATGTTGCTGTCATATGCCTCAATGCGATGTGGATGACATCTTTGGTAACTCCCGAGTACTTTGCCATGTCTGACTTTCCACTGATGGCTTTAGTTCTTCATTCATCTAAGGCCGATTGTCTGACTTCTTATTCCAGTGGCATTTCTCCGGAATAAGACACTGCAACACAATTTCTCTACCTCAGTCAGTTATGTGCCATACGTGATACATAGTATAGAACCCGGTTTGTGCTGCTATTTACCCATATCTTGGGGGAGAAGAAGAGGATTCATACCTTTCCTATGGGTATTAGCACGTAAGTGAATGTAATGGATTTGACTGGAATTCGAACTCTGCTCTTCGATTCCGCTTATCCATTTCTTCACCGAGCCTCCTACTTACTCCACTGTGTCTCCTGTTTTTTATAAAATTTTCGAAATATACTCTTTCTTTATTTAATAAGCTTTTCCTATCCAATATTGTGTGAAATCTTTTGTTTTTTATTCAGTCAATTATGTGCCATGCGTGATACATGCTTAGGTGATCATATATCTTTCGATACATGACTGACGAGGCAGATTTTCCCCCATTTATTGCCATCCCAGGCTATAGAACCCGGTCTGTCCTGCTGTTTACCATAGAAGAGGATTCATACTTTTCCCAAGGGTATTATCACGTAAGTGAATGCAATGGACTTGACTGGAATTCGAACTCGGCTCTCCGAGTCGCTATCCATTTCTCCACCGTGCCTCCAATTATTAATTACGTACTGATCAGTTAGGACACCTTAACCATAGATACTACATATTTTTCTAAATATCTCTCCATAGTCTTATACCTTTGGGTTTTAGCATATGAGTATGTCCCCATTCACATAAATACAGTTATAAATACAGTATGTTGGTCTGCAGTTAGAGATTCGTCTTCAGCTGATCTGGTCAAACTGTTTGAATACTGACAGAAAGGATCCCCAGACGAATCTATGTCGATTCAGTAAATTGGAAACTCGACTCCCTTTTTATAACCAGTAGACATTTTGTCATTTTTCTACCATTTCCTAAATTAGACTAAAGATTCTTCGATTATATTTTGCTCGTATAAACGATGACTGATAATAATTAGAAACAAATAAACATTTATAAAATTAAAAAGAAATAAATACGAAATCGACCCTTCAGCTTTTTAATTTTCTCGGAAGACACTGAACCCAAGAGATATGAAATTTGGTTGAAATTTTTTGGCCATATCGGAAATGATCGTTCTGTTGAGAAGACTGATGAGAAATAAATCGCAGACGTTAGGAAACGGTTAAGTCTGGAACCAAGTACCAAGAGACATCATTATACCTAAAAGATTTTTTTCTGTGAAAATGAATGCTGGAGGTAAATAAAAAACATCGAAAGTCCGAGAAAACTTTCGTCTAGAAGAAAAAAAGAAGATCTATAACTCTGCAGTAATCGCCGACGGCCCGTTTCCTCGACAAAACATATTAAAATATACAAAAAACTGTGGACTACATTCTTTAAATAATTGCATGCCATAATGATATATATATATATATATATATATATATATATATATATATATATATATATATATATATATATATATATATATATATATATATTAGGAAGGCTCAAAGAATAACATTATTGCATGTTAGTATCAACCATGTTGATGGAACATTAAAACCGAAAGGTGCGTTTGAAATCTGTAATCAATTTAATGATAGCCTTTCTCACTCGAAAATTTTTCAGAGATATTTCCTCTTCTAACGTTGCGCAGTAAATCACTAGATTCGGTAAACTCACATATGCTACTACTACTTCCCTTTTATGCGACGTAG
>OZ038489.1:101203289-101210789 GCA_964036315.1 Acanthosepion esculentum | reverse complement strand
GCATTATTGGAATATTCTAGAATATTTCATTTGACTAATCTAGAATATTAAAGCAATTTAAATGTTTTCAAATCTGAAATCTGCATTGTACGAATACTTTTTTTACCCATTAAAATGAATAAAACGTATTTATTTCTAGTAAATCAAAACTGTTTTTAATTTCCATGTACAGTTAATTTGAAAAGTAAATTTTTGGGGAAATAAATGAAAAAGAATCATGTGTATGAATATTTCTTTCACCCAAATACACACACACACACACATATATATATATATATATGTGTGTGTGTGCATGAAAATTGCATGAATATAGAATTATCTATGGTTTTAATGCACGTGTCTGACCAATGAGAACTCACCCAAACAAAATTGAAAATACGAGAAATTTTGTCTGCTTTCAATCAATCTCTGACGAAGATTTAATAAGAGTAATATATGTTAGATTGATATACTTTTCCTACATGTTTTTCATATATATATATATATATATATATATATATATATATATATATATATATATATATATATGTGTGTGTGTGTGTGTGTCTGTGTGTGTGTGTGTAGATCTATCTATCTATCTATATATATATATATATATATATATATATATATATATATATATATATATATACGAAGACATATCTTTTTTCAATAATTTAGAAATTTTTCTTCTGTGTAATTAGTATTAAAATAGACACACATTTTTTTTAATTAAAGGAGTGTATATCAGGTCTAGCGACCCGCTAATGCATTCGCTGAAGCTTTTGTCGCTAGCCTCGAAATTGTCACAGCAGCCAATATTCTATTGCATCGTTATATGGAAAACAATTGCTGCTCTGTCTGAAAACGTATTTTTTGTTGATTAAGATTTCTCGAAAGCACAGGTCTATAGACGTAATACACATTGTATGAACTAAAAAATAACATCATCATTCGCTATAATATATATGTCTATATATCTGAGATCTTATGTACATTATTTAGACTAGTGTCCTCATCTTTATCGGCATATTTATTACAAAGTTTCAGCCGTTGTACGCTCCGGTTTGAATGTCGAACTGAACCCTTTATTTTACTCACTAGTTCCACGTGCTATATTTGAAGTGGAACAATATCTTAATATCTGTCAATTTCCCCTTTGAAATTTCTCCACTGCCTTAACCGGGTATTGAAATCACATTCCTTGTATCCTGTCACTGGATCTAACCAACGCCTTTATCCACTGTGCCACGTGTCCTTGAGGACATCTGTGTATGAATTTCTGTATATTATAAACCTAATGTCTTCAGCAACCATTTTTACCGGTGCTCATATTACATTTTTAGCTGTTATTTTATCCATTTTTTTTACCAGAGCTCATTTTGCAACTTTGCTTTTATTATCGCTTTTTTCTGGCAATCCTTATTACTCGTTCCCATATTGAATTCATTTCTATGCTTGGTCAGCTCTGGAGATTTTTGTGGCCTAGCATATGTGCTGATTCCTTAAGTTAACGAATTTTCCAATGGTGTTCCTTGTCTATGATCTCAACCTCATCCCACAGAGGGCGGTGATCTCCCTTCTCTTTCCATATGTGGTCAGCCACACCTGATTTTTCCGAAGGAAAATTAACAGCAGATAACTGATAACGGACATCCATTAAACATGGCACGTGGAACTAGAACAATCTACCCCAGTGAGCGAAATAAAGGGTTCAGTTCGACATTCCAACCACCTGAAGAAGGCCGGAACGTACAACGGCCGAAACGTTGTAATAAATATGGCGACAAGGAGGAGGACTATTAGCCGAATAATGTAATTAATATATATAAATATATATATATATATATATATATATATATATATATATATATATATATATATAGATAGATAGATAGATAGATAGATAGATAGATAGATAGATATATGAGTATGTGTATGTTGCTTCTAAAGACTTTATTTTGAATCTGATATATTTAGTACTTCAATCTTTATTAAAGCGGATGCTGTTATTTATTTCTGCTCTTGAAATAATTCGATTGAACTCTCGGAGAGGAAGTGGGGATTTTATAAAAACTGGCTGCTTCTGCTGCTAATGCAATACTCTTCAACTAGAATCGATCTCACATAGCCACTGACGTCTTTCGTATAATACAAACATTAAATTTTCCCTTACTCTCAGCACTGCGACGATAGCATGGCGTAGAATCTCTGACTGATGCCTAATCAATCAGGTTGAAACAATCGGATATCAACTACACTGAAACGCTGTGTTACAGCGAAACAGTTTTTCTGTGAATATATATATATATAAATATATAAATATATATATATATGTATATATACCGAATGAGCATTTTATAGAAAGTGTAATTTTTTTTAAAAAGTGGCTACTATTAACGTAACGCTCTTCAGTTATAAATCGTGCCTGATAGTGCAAATTATTCTTTAATAAAATATTCAGAACATGCAGGCCAGTAGCCGAAATAAGTAGACTCTTTAATAAATACACAATGTGCCTATTCATATACGAATCTACATTTAAAGTGGTACAAATATGACGGATTAAGGAAAGTTTAATTATAAAATTCTTATGTATATATATATATATATATATATATATATATATATATATATATATATATATGAATGCATGTTTTATACACCAGATTTATCTACTTGGAGGATATATTTAGTCGCTAGTCATCCGGGTGTTAGACGAAAATAAATCAATATACTGTTTAATAAATAAACGCAGCGTCGTCTCCAAAACAATTATCCACTAAAAAATAACGTCTAATACTCATCTGGAGTACTCACACTTGATTTCCCCCATAGAATAGAGGATCAAAATGTATGAGATGTGGTATTGGGCATCATATCTAAATTAGACTTTCATGAAACAAGTTGTTGTGATAGGACACCAGCCGGTGTTGTAAAAAAATTTCCCCTGTGCGGACTCCATTTCTCTCGAAACTATACAGCTCTCGCCACGCTGATTCTTGCTTTCCAGTCCGTTGTAAGTTCTCCTCTGTTGTCATTGTTTTAAAACTCTGGAGATACCTTCTAATCCATCCATCTACCGCCTATCGATAAATATATATATATATATATATATATATATATATATATATATATATATATATATATATATATATCATAATTAAGTAGTTCATCAAGTTTTGTTACGTTATTAAGCAAACGTCATACCAAATGTGCCACGGGCCCCGGTGACGAAGAGTTAACGAATTAAACTCGGTATAGCGCCGCTCGTCCACATAATCCGTGGTGGAACTCATCCAAGTTCCTTAAAGCACGGATTGTGCCACGACTACTATCACCCAGCCGCTCCGTCCAGAGCATTAGAAGCCGGTTCAAGCAAGGATATACAATAAATTGTTAGGAGGATTTGAGATAATGATAATTAAGTAGTTCATCGGACTTTTTTTAGAAGAAATCTCAACAGAATGCAGAAAGCACTGGACAGCCGTTTCGTCCTATATTTGGGACTCATCAGCAGTGCGCATCCACTACCAGGAATTGAAACCCGGACAGTTATGTTATTGACTCCCAGATTTCTTCTTCTTCTTTAGATGCCTTGTAATCTGAGGGCGTAGGTGATCATCGCTGTCCAAAACTTTCGGTCTATTGTAGCTCTTAATTAATCTTGTTTTTCTGGTATTTCTGCTCCGCGCGTTTTTCCCTGTCACTGTCGCCTTCAATCTCTACTGAGATTATCAGATCTCCAAAGTCCCTCCTTCTTCCTCATTATGTGCCGTCGAAAACTTAACTGTCACTTCCTGCCAATAAGGAAGGAATACTGAACGAAAATGGGAAGAGTGTGAAGGGAGTTGTATCAGGCAAAATACACGATATACGCCATTTATATTTATATTTATAGCGAAGAAAACGGCCTCGTCAAACCAAGCGACAGCGCGTCGCTTGTATCCTACGACGGAAAATGTGTCGAAAAAGGAAATTACTTACCAAAAAATGGGGCACGTATTCCGCATGGAATGCTGTAGACGGAATATTTAAATTAAAAAAAACAAGACCGTCGTAGGTGTCGCTATAAACGTATTTTGTGATGCAAAAATTGAACGTCCTCTCCCAGCTGCCGACGAATGGAAAAAAATTGCTCGGCGGATAAAAGCAGTTCATGTACTAGAATCGGGGTGACATGTCGGGTATTTCGGCTACCACGTTTGTTGGAGAGTGAGTTATCTTTTTGAGACAGTACCTGTGAATCGAGTTTTCGGCATTTCTTTCTGCATCCGATATTCGAGTCTGAACATAGTGTTTTATTATCTGCGCTGTGGAAATAATCTGCGACAAATATTTTTTTTTCAATCCCAGATCGTCTACAATATTATATCAAATTTTGAAAGAGAATAAAGAAAAACGCAAACCCATTAACTTAAGGTTTAAATAATATTACACAAAGTTTGGGGCGAGTTCCACACACCAAAACAATGACAATAATTCATTTAAACATGTCCGCACATCCTTCGTTTTTTAGATATTAGTTTAAAGTAAGTTTATGATATATGCTGCTGTGTTCCCATGTAGAATAGGATACTGTTCTCATTTGTGTATAATTGTGGGTAGTATGTCAACGTTTAACGTGTGAAACAGTGAATTATCTGAGAAGTGTTCCGTTTAACAATGGCATGTCGGTCTATGAAATCATTGGATACCATGTGGGAGTATTTAAAAGGTCCACCAGTCAATGATCTGACGGATGCATGGGTGTGCACAATTAAGCGAGGACCTTTTGAATATTTCTTATGATTTTTTGTATTTATGTACAACAATGTCTTTTGGACATATATTTATATGGGCATTATATATTTTTGGTGTTAGGAACTCGCACCCAAATTTTGTATAAGTATTTTTGATACACATTCCATACATTTAGGATACACAAACAAACACAGAAACACACACACAGATATATATATATATATATATATATATATATATATATATATATATATATGTGTGTGTGTGTGTGTGTGTGTGTGTGTGTATGTGTGCATAAATATAAAAGTGAACATAGAAGTCACCACTTAGATGCGACAGTCTGTTTCATGCGACCTGACGTTTGCGTCTAGCATGAAACAAACTGTCGCCTCTAAGTGTTGATTCTATGTTCAATTTTACATTTACACACGCTCTATCTCTGATATTGAGCGCTTTATCCGATAAATATGACACACCCTAAGACTATATTTCTTTACACACACACACATATATATATATATATATATATATATATATATATATATATATATATATATATATATATAATTTTCAGTCAAATATGTTTGTTTTGTTAATATAGACATATCTATTTTTATAATAATCCTTTCTAGTCGCCCAATTAGCTTCTTGACATTAAGACGAAATTTCTCAAGAATTGTTGTTGTTTTTTTGCCCAAGTACATTTGATATCCTCTTCAGGATATGAATTACGAAGACAAATTGTTGCAACTGTGATCGTTGTCATGGTGATTTTTGAAAACATGTGAACACGCTGTTCTAATTAAATTAAATTTTAAATTTATCCGTTTTAGCTATGGTGTCTTTGCAAATAAGCGTCAAAAAATAAGGGAGCTAACAATAGATGGTAGAAACGTAAAATGGCAATAAATATTATATGAAAGAACATAGATAAATTTATTTTACGTCTACGCAAACTAATAAATAAATCAGATTAATAAATATTTCCCATCTGGCAATAAGCCGAAACATCCGACAAGAGTGAAGAGTGTTATGAAATTTCCGTTAATATTGCATATATTTTAATTTCAGTCATGTTCATCAAATATATAGAAGCGACAAGCTCCGCCCGTTTGTAACGGCGATCATCTGTAAAGAAAACTACTGGTAGTTACATTACTTTAATCGCAGAGATTTTAACATAGCGCAATAGTTATTTCATTATTTCATTTTTAAATAAACTGTCTCGATTAGACCGGTTTCCCGATGAGTACTTTTTAAAATTACTTTCTAGGCGAGATGCCCTCCATTTTTTAATTTTATTTTTTTAGTTACCCGCTCTTAATAGTTCCATGATAGATATTCTGAAACAGTGGGATTAAAAGAAACATTTTATACAAAGATGAAATAAATGAATGTCGATATATCTATGAAGATTCATCTAATGCTAATCACGATATTAGACATTTCCTTATGAGGAATATTCGGCATTCATTCAAAGAGAAAGTGCTACTATGGTTTGGATATTATGAAATCTTACTATATCATTTTATATTTTTCTAAAATAGCTTTCCCAAATTCAGTAACTGCAATCAGCCTTTCGTTTACTGATTGATGTTTCTTCCTAATTTTTCGTCGGAAATAATGGGGAAAGTCAACTTGATTATTTCATTAGTTTTTCCTCGGGTTCCATGTTCTGTCCATTTTAGTTGTTGCCACTGTTGAATGTTTTCAAGTGATGTGCCTTCTATTATCTGCTATAGTTCTATTCATTATCGCTAGCCCACAAATTTCGAAGAAGGATGGTCCTCTCTCAGACTTAGAAAAATCATTCACTGTAAGACATTTTTTCACTGATGAAGAAAGATGTTGTATTCACGTGTTTCGGAAAGAGTTTAGTTCCAAATATGACATCCACATGAGCGTCTATATTCTGACGAAGTTACTTAAGATCATGATAATTCTTACGATTAAAGCTATCCATTTGCCTTAGATAAAATATTTTGGTTCAGATAAAGCTAGCCTAATATTTACTTTTCAAATTCTGTATTGCCTGTAAAAAAATTGAAATTAAATGATATTAAGAACCTTGTCCGCAAATATTGAAAAACTCACGCATTATCTACTAGCAGCAGAATCTAATGCATCTCTCGAACAATTCGACGGCATTTAAATAAGAAAAGGTTTAAGAACTTGAAACGGCTGCAGAGGCCTCGCCTTCTTCTTCGCCATAAAACCTCCCGTTTACAATTTGCTTCCGATTATCAAACGTGGGATGTGGATAAATGGAAGGTGTTGTTTTCAGACGACAAGAAATATCAATCCTGTGGCCCAGATAGTTTTCAGCGTTACTGGCATGCAAAAGATGACCCAAAAGAAATGTTCTCAACACGACACAGTGAACGTGTATCAATTATGGTCTGGGTTTCATTTTCGTACAATGGAATTCTTGAGTGACAGGAGGTAAATGGTCGTCAAACAGCTGCTAATTGCATTGACATGTTAAGAAAGGCATTTTTAATTACTGAAGGCCCTCATTTATGTGGAGAAAACTGGATTTTCCAGCAGGACAATGCTACAATCCACAATGCTCTCCAGATCGAAACCCAATCGAGAATGTTTGGAGACGGATGGCAAATGATGTTGATAAACATGGATCGCCATTTGTAACAATGGATGATCTTCGTGCTGCAGTTTATGCATCCTGGGTGAGCATCACAAGCACCACCATGCAGAAGTTAATAATGAGTATGCCAAAACGAGTTCTCGAAATAGTTCGGGTAAATGGCGGATATACTG
>OZ038489.1:101190789-101200789 GCA_964036315.1 Acanthosepion esculentum | reverse complement strand
TATGTTTTATAAAATGTTTTCATTTTGAAAATGGCTAAATGTATAGCCGAAAGCGCTCGTATAAAAAGAACATTCCGACAGTTTTTATATAATTTATCATCCGAAAAGAAAGAAAAAAATTAGATCGCATGAGGAATTGTATAAAAAACTAAATAAAAAAATCTTGCCTGTCGTATTCAATGAAATGTGCATGAAAGTAGGATTGCTCCCTAAATACACAAATATATATATATATATATATATATATATATATATATATATATATATATATATATATATAATTGGAATCAACTATCAAATACTGTAATAATATTACAAAATGCATATAAAAAGAACAGTGTTCACGCTTAATGCGCGAATAACCAATGTCATTCCAACATAAAAGAATATATTCCATAGTGAAATTTGTTTCATGTTCTAATGAAGGCTAAAGCATAACTGTCAGCCGTTGCATTTAAACGCAAAAAGAAAAAAAAAATCTGTAACAGATAGCTACACAAATATTTGCCTCATATGATGATTCAGACAGAGATGAAAAATACTTGGCAAATAAAAGTGATTCTCACTATTACAGTGCATTTCGTAAATAATTTATTGTATTACACGGAAAAATATCCGTAAATTTGAACGGATTATGCTAAAAATAAGCAGACATAAAAGTTAGTAATTTATTTAATAAAACATGCCTAAAACAGAATTTGCTGTCTAAACTCACACAAATATATATATATATATATATATATATATATATATATATATATATATATATATATATATATATTTAATCCTTTCACCTCAAGTAAGGCGCGAATGACAATAGTACGCAGGGGGGTTACAGCAATTAAAAATGAAAGAGAAGACTGAGAATAGGGAGGATTGAAGAAAGAAAAAATAACATGAAAGGGATTCAAATAGACAGAAGATGTTGATCGTTGTTGAATTAGAATTTTTAAACAAATCGTTGTTATCAGTACAGAAAGGAGACGGAAGAATGTACCACAGGTGGAAAGTGCGCCAAAGAAAACGGTTGGATTAGAAGTGGCGGCTGCATATAGCGATTTCAACATTAAAAGGGTGCGACCTACGATTAAATTCATGTAGTCGGGGCCACAAGGAGAAATAGTTAGTCGAGTAGTCGCCATGAAAAAATTTGTAGAAAATACAAAGGGAAAGCGATGTCGTGACGGTGAAAATGTGAGTGAAGTCGAGTTGCCTGGTCACTATCGATTGGATTACAAATCATTTTTGGATATATAGTAGAATCACAGATGCAGACGTGGTAGCAATATTCGATGAACTGAAGAAAGATAGATTTATAAAGGTGCAAAATATATCCTGCCGAGGCAAATTACTTTGCACCGCATAGTAAACCGACTCTCCTAGTAAATGTTTCAAACTAAGCATTCCACTTCATGAGGCTTGAAAATGTGAGACGGAAAAGGTACGGTAAGTTTCTTTTCTGGATGCCATTTTCGGCTAGCTTGATTGTCATCTAACGGGAACAATTATCATTTCATCTGATATTGAAAAAAGGCGTTAAAATTACTAAATCTACTAAATCTACAATTCATAAACTTTCCTACTAATACACGTATTCTTATTATTGTGTCTCCTGACAAATTTTTTTAACTTATTCATTCTTCAATATCTGTCTATATTTCTGAGATGAGGTATTATGTACATTATTTACATTATTCGGACTATTGCTAACAGCAGAAATTGCAATATGAGCACTGGTAAAAATGGTTTCTGAATACATTAGGTTTATAATATCCAGAAATTCCTACAAAGATGTCCTCAAGGACACATGGCACAGTGGATAAAGGCGTTGGTTAGATCCAATGACTGGATCCAAAGAGTGTGAGTTTAATACCCGGTTAAGGCAGTGGAGAACTTTCAGAAGGAAAATTAGACATGGCATGTAGAACTAGAACAGTATGCCCCAATGAGCGAAATAAAGAGTTCATATCGACATTCCAACAAGAAGGTCGGAGCGTACAACGACCGAAACGTTGTAATAAATATGGCGACAAAGATGAGGATAATAATGTAAGTAATGTAATTTATTCTTTCTTTTCAAATCGCGAAAAGAACTTTGTCCTGAATCTTCACTTTTCTAGATCCTTTTGTACCAAGGTAGGTGTCCCCAGGGCTTTATCCTTGGTACTTTTTTAAAAGATTTCATTAATGAACATTCTGATTGCATCAGCTCACAAGTTGGTATCTATGGTCATGACACTACCATTTACACTTGTCTCGATATGTATTATCAGTTCAATACGGTCAAATTGGTGGCTTATCAAAAAATGACCTAGAGTCAATTGTTAACTGGGGCTAAGAACAGCTTGTTAATTTTAAAGCTTCTAAAACATAAGTGCTATTTATTAATCATCTGAAAGACCTCTTTGTGCTTTGCATCAGAAGGGCCGACGCTAACCTCTTGGAGATTGACTCCTTGCGCGTTCTCAGGTTAACATTTTCGGCTGACATGGAGTGGACAGACTGTAGCTGAGAAAATCTGTTCACTGTACAGCGCTAGACAATTTTTCTCTCCAGAATCTATCGGACACATCTATGTCTACATTTCTTCTATGCTTAGAATGCTGCTGGCACTTATAGTCCGGTAATCGTGCCATATATTTAGTGATTCTTGATAAAAGAAGAATCAGCAATATTACTAATCCTGACCTGGAATCTCCGCTTCAGTCGATTTCCCACCGATCTAACGTTGCTCCCCCGTGCCTTTTCTATAAATTTTAATTGTTCATGGTAATTGCTCAAATGAACTTTTCGTTTTCATACCTTGACTTTCAATATAAGCGCAGTACTAGGTTAGCAACAAGATATCATCCATTCACTGGTGAATTGATTATCTGTCACTGTAAATTCTTTGCTAACAGGTCTTTTTTTCCGAACTTCTCGCTTGTAGAACATTCTTCCGGCTCCATACTTTCCAACCAACTTTGATTCTTCTAAAATTTAAATGCAATATCAATCGTCTTCTTGATAACACTTCTTTAATCCACGTTCCTTAACCCTTTGAAACCTGTGTTCCTGAACAATTCTAACCCTTCTGCCTGATCTCATGTCTCAAAATTAGCAAATAATTGGTATGTCATATTTTACAGTAGATATAAATATAGTTACAAGTGTTTACCCACCGTTCAAGCGGTTGCTGAACAGCAAGTCATTTTTCTCTACCACTGTTTAACCGGTGTCTGGACATTAGGTCATTTTTTCTACCACCGGTAAAGCGGTGGTCACTGCTCAAAGGGTTAATAATGCTTTTGTTTTCTAAGTCATCCGCAACAAGTAATCCCTTGGTTCTTAGTGGCTTTACTGACTTGATTTCGATTTTTTTAAATAATATCACTTCAGTGGGAATGAGGTGAAGTTTTTTTTTGCACACAGTGAGGAGAATATTCCATCTATCTTTTCAGTAAACAGAAGTTTCTCAATAAAAAATGTTAGATTATTTTTAAAGCAATTCACTCCAAGCCAGACGGGAGTGCCACTAGCACGAAAGAGGCTACAGAGAATTGAGAACGATAATAAAGGGGCATGTTTGAGGAAATGACAGAGAGAAAGACAGAGAACAAGCTCAGTGTGTTAGATGTCGATTGACATTACACTTGAATATTTGAAGATTATAGTTATCAGGGAAGAAAGTAAGAGGAAGGGAGTTTCACAGACGGGAAGTGCGAGAGAAGAAGCTGCTTGAGACGAGACGGTTACATTTAACCGTTTCGACAGTGTAAAGGTGGGAGATTTATTTAATTTGATGAACTACAATCTTTTCTTCAACGTGTACAAGTGAAAGAAAGAGATGTACTTATCTGTGCATGCTTATTAACGTCAGAAAATGATAATCGACATTTTTCTCTACTAGGAGTATTTAAAAAAATATATATTTAGAGAGACCCATGTATAAATGTTTTATATTGAAATGTATATACTTATGTGTTCATACTCTTGTCAACTTTTACTTGTATATCATATTTTTTGAGATTCGAAATTTTATTTTTCTCTTTCGTGTAAGGAAATTGAAATTTGTTGCCTGAGGTTGGAGTTAGAATTAGAATCTTTTGATTAATAACCTTGTAAACCTAAGGCGCTCATCCAGTCAGATTTTATGCATCAGCTCCACGTGGCTACTAGCCAATTGGATCGCTTCATAGCCCCAGGGACGAATTTAACAAAAATAATCTCTAGTCCTGTGTAAACGTTTCGCTTGCAGATTTTAATATGTTTCCTTTCTGGTTAAAAAAATATATATTTTTTGTGAAAAATTTGATATTTCAAAAGTATTGCAAAATTTATAACCATATGGAGGAAAGTGGTGTGTTGTCATAAACATTTTTATTTTTCTAGTTATATTTCCACAGACCCTCTTTCTATGGTGTATGCCCATTATATTATTCATTTTGGGGTAGCCTTTACTTGCACTACCCTAAATATCTCACGGTTTCATTTCAGTAATATTTTATGATACGAAACATTTTTATGACGGAATATTCATAAATTCGTCGTGAAAATTCCATTATTACATAGGAAAATATTTCTATGGTGTATGTCCATTATATTATTCATTTTGGGGTAGCCTTTACTTGCACTACCCTAAATATCTCACGGTTTCACTTGATTAATATTTTATGATACGAGACATTTTTATGGCGGAATATTCATAAATTCGTCGTGAAAATTCCATTATTACACAGGAAAATATTTGAGTTTAACAATATTTACAAAATATTTCAATAGCAATCATAATTGTAAATGGACGTCATCATTTAAATAATTACGTAGAAAAGAAAAGATTCACAACTTAAGCAGACGATAAGCGTCGAGTAGCTTTAGAAAACCCTTCAATCTCTTTCTTTCGTCTTCTCATTATTACTATTATGGATGCTTAATTTTTCTCAATAAAATCAGAGCACATCTTGCCCCCCCCTTTTATTACCTTATTCCCATATTTATTTATCTGAGGTAATGTCATGTATATAATATCATATAATTTGTTTACGTTTAATTTTCTAATGTAATAGAGATCTTATTTTATTATTATTTTGTTAATGAAATAATTATTTATGTTTTAAAAATAAATTCTTATTTTACGCATAGTTATTAAACTTTGAGTTATTCTCTTCATGCATTCTTCCTTTCTTTAAATATTATGGTGATTTACGAAGCGTAGGCTCAAGGCCGAAATTATGGGGTAGCCAGTGAGGATCAAACCCACTATCAAGTCATAAATGAGAGATCAAGACAAGCTTGTTAACGATTACAGCACGTCTAACCACACTAGGTCTCTTATAATGTATGGTCACTTTTTTCATTACAATCAAAAATGAAACTATATGAGATTTTCCAATGTTCAGGAACTAAAGCCAACAAATCCAAAGTTATGGACGGCGATAAATATGAAAAGAAGAATGAAAATTTTGAGGAACAGTTAATTCGGGAGGGTTGCGATAGATGAATCATTTCATCATAATAATAAAAAAATTGTCAACTAAGAAAATGATTTATGATTTTCTTTCGTTTTGAATAAAAATATTAATTTTAAATATACATGTTGATAATCTTCTTTCTTTCCGTTGTTTTTAATACTATTGAAAGCAAGTACCCCAAGCCCACTGTTGGTTGGGGGGTGGAACGAATGCCCGTTGATACCTCCATCCCCGAGTCTTCTAGCGCTACGCAGCTCTGCCCTCTTGGTAACTCTGACCATGCTGTAGTGTCTGTCAACAGCTCCTTCAACTCCATCCCCTGCAAAGAACCTCCTACCACCAGAACCTCGTTCTGCTATCAACGAGCTGACCTGGACTCGTTCCGGGATTTCCTCCGCGATAACCCTTGGGATGTTTTCTTCATTCGAGCAGCAAATAGTGACAAGAATGTGTTTCTTAGGTCTCCTCCTGGGTTAAAGCTGGAGTCGACGCTTTCATCCCCTCAAGGAAATTTAAGGTCAAATCACGCTCCTCTCCTTGGTTCTCCGCTGCTTGCTCAGCCGCCATTGCCCATAAGAACCACTTCTTCCACCTATTTCGTAGCGACATATCGGACTGCAATAGACGTCTCTTTGCCTCCGCCAGTAATGAGTGTAAGCGTGTCCACAATTCAACGCTCGACACTTCCGGTATACCTATACCCGATTTCCCTCTTAGAACTGAGGCCCTATTCGGCGGGTTGCACATAACCCCGTCATTGGTATTGGGCATTATCTTTAATTTAGACCCCCACATGGCTAGTGGAGGAGATGGAATACCAGCCATTGTCTTGAAAAAATGCGCGCCTGAACTTGCGCCTGCCCCCTCCAAATTATATAACTACTGCCTCAAGGAATCTTGTTTTCCAGACTGCTGGAAGTCCTCATCGATTGTTCATGTATTTAAGAACTCTGGCGACCCCTCAGCCCCTTCTAATTACCGTCCAATCAGTCTCCTACCCTTCTTCGGCAAAGTCTTCGAAGGCCTAATCAACGCCGAAGTGGTTAACGACCTTACATCCCATGATCTGCTCTGAGACAAGCAATATGGTTTCCGCTCTGCCGGATCTACAGCTGATGTGCTTACGGCCATCACTGAAATTGTCTACCAAGCTCTTCAAAATAATGGAGAAGCTCGTGCAGTGGTCCTAGACATCTCCAAAGCGTTTGATAGGGTTTGGCATACCGGCCTTCTTCGCAAGCTCCAGGGTTATGGTATTACAGGTCGATTGTTTGACCTAATACAATCAATCATGAAGGTTGTTCTCAACGGATTCTCCTCCAGTTCCTATCCCACGAACGCAGGTGTTCCTCAAGGCTCCATCCTAGGCCCTACGCTGTTCCTTATCTTCATCAACGATCTCCATAAGGCCATAGATTCCCAAGTAGGCATCTATGCGGACGATACGACAATTTACTCCTGCCTCAAAAACACATCTAATGTCGCTGACAAAACTAACCTGTCGGTTGTGAACTGGGGCAGGAATTGGCTAGTTAACTTTAACGCCTCATAAACAAAACTGATCAGTATTAATCACCACAGAGATCATTCCCTACCCAACATTAGAATGCCTCAGGACGCTCAACTTCTCGAGAGCACCTCTCTGCGCCTGTTCTGGTTCACGTTGACTGCTGACCTGAGATGGAACAATACATTGAGTCAATTGCTTCGTCTACCGCAAGGAAAGTTGGCTCCCTGTACCGGACCAGAAAATTTGTTTCCCCGGAATCGATCCTCCATATCTACAAATCAACCATTCACCCTTGCATGAAGTATTGCTGCCATAGATGGTCTACAGCCCCTTCTGTTTGCCTCAGGGTTCTTGATAAGATACAGAGACGGATATGCAATGTAATTGGCCCTGATCTGGCATCTCGTCTGCAGTAGCTATCTCACAGACGTGCCGTCGCCTCTCTCTGTATTTTTTACAAATACTTTCATGGTAATTGCTCTGATGAGCTACTTGCGCTGGTTCCCAGACTTCATGAATTCAAGCGACCTACGAGGCTGGCATTCAGCTCTCATCATTTCACTGTTGAAACTGTTAAATATAGCCGTCTCTTCTACTCCAATAGCTTCATATCTCGCACCTCTCGCCTGTAGAACTCCCTTCCATATTCCTGTTTCTCTGATAGCTATAATCTCCAACTATTCAAATGTAATGTCAATCGACATCTCCAGTTGCGCTTTTTTATCCACTATCCTTATCCTCATCCTTTCCTCTTTCACGCCTATCTTCTCTCGCTCCAAATCTTCTGAAACCCCCTGCGTACTAGTGGCTTCCCGCCTTTCTTGGGGTGAAATGCTTAAAAATATATTTATATACATATATATATTTAATTATGATTTCTACTCATTAAGTTAGGCATCATTCTTCCTGACGGGAAATAAAATAATTCTAGTAGAAATAAAGATTTCGAATATTGATTGTAGAGGCTAATATGTTCACTTCATTACGAAAGAAATATTGAGAATGTATATGCATAACATAATCTTCATTCTCAATCTCTGGTACACACACACTATCGTTTTCTTTCTCTCTCATTCTCTTTAACACACACACATTCTCTCTCACACTTTCTCTTTCCCTCCCCTTCTATCTCTGTCTGTCTCTCTCGATGTATGTATATATATATATATATATATATATATATATATATATATATATATATATATATATATATATATATATATATATATAAAAGTGGACACTGAAGACAACAGGGAGTCGCAAAAGTCTTGTTTTTTTATATGCATAAACGCAATCTTCAGCAGTATGAGAATTAAACACGACGATTGCGTGTAAGCATAAAACAGACTGTCGCCGTTGGGTGTTGATTTCAGTATCCACTTTTATATTTACATTTCTTTTCCGGATAATGACCAGTTTAATCCGTAAAGATAGCATAACTTAAAATAATATTTAACTTATAAATACAGATATATATATATATATATATATATATATATATATATATATATATATATATATATATATATACATATATATATATATATTTATATCGATTTAGTTTTAACGTACACACATACATATGTGTATATATGTATGTATATTTAAAAATACGTTCTTTTAGAAATTTTCCAAATATATATACACAGACATGACAGAATTGAATAGACACCAAGAGAAATTTTATTTTTTTTTAGTAACCAAGATAAATTAACTTAGATTTTTTTAATAACCAAGATAAATTAACTTAGATTATTTGATTAAAATTGCAGATAACAAACTGGAACATGCCACGAACCAAAGGAGCATCAGACCTATCTGAATTTCACCGAGGATGTATCGTGGGCTAACATGAAGGTGGTCTTAGTCAAAGAAAAATATCTGAACATCTTTCAATTAACTACTGTTAATAGAGTGATCGTACAATTCACCAGAGAGGGCAAGTGCACAAAACATCATCCAGCGACCCTGGGCCCTCTGAAAGAACCATGCGTCTTGTCGAAAGAAATATTGAACAGGAAGTCCTCTGACATAGCAACACAAGTTGATGTCAGTCCCAGAACAGCTGTCAGGTATCTTCACAAGCTGGGCTACTATGGCAGAGCTGCGAGAAGGAAACCACTTCTCCGTCCAGCCAATATCAAACGCAGAAAGGATTGGGCTCATGAGATGGTGGAGAGACCTGTGACCTTTTGGACCACTGTCATTTTCTCTGATGAGTCAAGATTCACATTATTTTCTGACAGTGGAAGTGTATGGGTATGAAGACTCTGTAGTCAAGAGTTTGATTTTAAATGACTGCAGCCAACGGTGAAACATGGGGGCCTTTCAGAAATGGTATGGGGTGCAATTTGGAGTGATGGTTGTTCAGAGCTTGTGGAGTGTGAAGGAAACATTAATTCAACCAAATATGTTTCTATATTAAAGAATGGGTTCCTTCCAATATTCTCAAGTAGTAGAATGAGCAAAGATGACCCCCTATTTATGGAAGATGGAGCTCCATGTCCCACTGCTCAAGGAACGCAACATTGGTTGAGACAAAATGGGATCAATAAACTTCCATGGCCAAGTCAGTTCCCGGATATTGACCCTATTGAACACCTTTGGGGCATATTATATCGAAAACTCTGCAAAAAGAATAGGAAGCCATCTTCTAAGCCTGAACTTTTAGGATTATTGCGTGAAACATGGCAAGAAATCCCTCAAGATGATATTTGTGAACTCATCTCTAGCATGCCTAGAAGGGTCCTTGCATTAAAAAAAGCAAAAGGGATGTCAAACAATATTAGTTATTAAATTTATGACCATTTATAATAACATCATTTGTATAAATTACTTGTTTAATAAAATAAACGGTTTCTGTGAGCGTCTATTCAATTCTGTCATGTCTGTATATATATATATATATATATATATATATATATATATATATATATATATATATATATATAATATCCGTTGGAGTAAACATGATAAAATTATCGGAGGTGAAACACCACGCTGTTTAAGAAATGCGTATCAATGAACAAAATCACGTAAA
>OZ038489.1:101118289-101185789 GCA_964036315.1 Acanthosepion esculentum | reverse complement strand
AAGGCAAAAACTATGTGTAGCTAACCATTACTGAATCTTTTATCCGTTGACTTTAAATGCAACAGCTGACAGTTATGCTTAGCGTTCATTAGAACGTGGAAAGTTATCCATTATGGAAAGTTTTTCTTTTTATGTTGGCATTAAAGCCTGAAAATTGTTATTTTGATAGGCACTTTAGAATATTGCTACAGTACTCGTAGCTGATTCTATTCAGTGCCGGTTTCAAATTTTTAATGTAGATTGCTTCGAGGATCTGTAATTTTAATTATACTTCTGATGATGATCTTGGATAGCACTTGGGAAATAAAAGTAATTTCATCTAACAGTGCATTTCCTGTCTTATTTGATCGCCATATACGGAAAGGTATTCGTGAATATGAAAGTATTATGTAAAGAATAAGCAGACATAATATTAATAATTAATTCAATCAGACATGCCTAAAAATAGGATTTGCTGCATGAATACACACACACCCATAAACACAGCCACTCCCACATACACACACTCACATATATATATGTGTAGGGATATACGTGTATACACACACACACATATACACACACACACATATATATATGTAAGTTATATATATATATATATATATATATATATATATATATATATATATATATATATATATATATATATACACGTGTAAGTTATATATATATATATATATATATATATATATATATATATATATATATATGTTAGTAACGAAAATCTTGTTAATTCGTATGCATAATCCAAAGGATGATGAAATCCTGAGAGCTCAATGTTAATTCAGAGCGAATAGTTTAATTTAAAGAAAAACAGACCAATTTATGGCTCCTTTGTAATAATTTATTTCACCAATAATTATAATTTATATTACTCACTCCTTCCTCAGTATTATAATAAAAATAAATATTAAAATTATTTTTAAAACTCTTGCTTCCCTGTCTAAACTGAACCATGTCTCTCATACTATCCCTCA
Source organism: Acanthosepion esculentum (assembly GCA_964036315.1). Classification (NCBI taxonomy): domain Eukaryota; kingdom Metazoa; phylum Mollusca; class Cephalopoda; order Sepiida; family Sepiidae; genus Acanthosepion; species Acanthosepion esculentum. The sequence continues at coordinate 101,184,812 of OZ038489.1, read as the reverse complement.
CCACCCTCTATGGCAATTTATATAAGATAATACTGCCCGTCAAAAGTGTAAATTTTAAATTCACTTTTTGTTTCATCTTTTGAAAGTGAAAACTGAAGATCCAGAGAAAAATAAAATTCTCTGGTGAAATAAATTATTACTATGGAGCCTTAAGTTGTCTGTTTTTTCCTTTAAACTAAATCATATATATATATACATATATATATATATATATATATATATATATATATATATACATACATATATATATATATATACGTGTATGTTAGTGGGTGTGTCCTTTATACCTAACTCAACCAACAGAAGCTTCGAGATGGACTCAGGATACTTAATGAAAAATGAGGTGCGTGATATGAATAAAAAGGATGGGGGTAAGAATACTAGTATTTGAATTAGAATGATCGATAAATATTGAAGATTTTAGCATTTAGGGCAGACATAATTCCTCATAGTCTACTAATACTACTCTGATGGAGCAAGGCCTTTCTAAAGTACTTCCATGAAACACAGGCTACATTATTCTCTAATACGTCTTAACACCTAAACCTGAAATCTTTTATTGTTATTTCTTAGCATGTACCACACTCAACGCCATTTTTCCTTTGATTATTTTTATTAAATATTTTATGAAATTAATTTCTTACCTCAGAAATTTATACAAATTAATCTTCCCTTTAAACATTTTGCAGTTTTTTTTCTGGGTACTGTAGAATCTCTGACAATCGAACTAAGAAAGCCTTCTGGATATGAGGAATTGGTTACAAAGTCAGGATATGACGGGGTATAATTAGATTAAATAAAAGAACTGAAATCAGGTTTAACATTTATTTTCAATGTTTTATAGTAAACTAAATAAGCTAATGGCGATTGAAATATAACGGGAATGATTTTAAGGTAAAAGAAATAAATTATATAATGTTAATGAAAATTCATTAAATTAAGTATGCCATGTATGCAAAACAAATAATGTAACGAGGATTTTTTAATCGCTGTTTTCCGCATTTCGTTTTGCTTTTGTTCCTGAGTGAAACTCAATTTTTAACTCTGCCAGCGTTATTGCAATCGTCATAGCTGAATGCTGGCTTTCTTCCCATAAAACTGACAAACTTTTCAATATTTTTTTGAATTTCATAACAATCATATATCTCGTCACTGTTATGTTGCGGATGTGTCTCGTTGTCATCCTTTGCTCTCATTCCCGCCACCGTTTGAATCAATACAAGCCATTATTGTGAAATAAACATGAACAATTATCCAAAGTAAATTTTCCTGAAAAACAGACATTTCAGATCAGTTACATATCACCGAAATATTTCATATATACACATTAAAATGATGTCCGGATATGCGAGATTCCGGATACGAGGCACTCCGGATATGAGGGATTCTACTGTATATTGTTCATTTTAATTTTTTACCATATGAGGGTGGGATGAAAAGTCCATAATTTGACTATCCTGGACTGATGTTATGTCTACGAAATCTTGCGTATATTAATTTCAAATCGTCTTGTTTATAACGACATTTTGTCCTTCCATTTAAGCTGACATTTGACTGTTCAAAATAGTAACTTCTTTTGAAAATGGACAAAATCAAGTCCATGCAGAAAAGGGATCTGCCTTCAAGAAATTCATTTTGACATGGTTGATACATTAGTGGATGACGCTCCAACTTTATCAACAGTGCAAAAGTGCGTAGCTGAATATAGAAAGGAAAGGGAGAGTCTAGAAGACGGCCTAATGTCTGATCATACTGCGGCTGCCAACTCCGATGATCATGTTTGCCACACATTGATAGATAATTTCCCATTGATTTTACATATATATATATATATATATATATATATATATATATATATATATATATATATATATATATATATATATATATACTAATAGCATATGAGATAGCCGTGAGAAAGTTGAAAATATTCTGCATAAGGAACCTTGTCATGGCGAAGGTTTCTGTTTGGTGGATGTCACGTCTCCTGTCACCTGATCGAATGCAGGAAAATCACATCACAGGAAAATCTTAGATTATTTGAAGCAGATGAAGCTTGTTTCCTTGATCGTCTCCTAACCTTTTATTTTGATCCAGAGACAAAAAGACAACCCATGCAGTGGAAACAACCCTTGTCCCTTACCAAGTTCATTTCATCTGCAGGGTAGTTGATAACATCAAGTTTTGAAGATGCAAAAGACATTGTGTTTTTATACAACCATGTGCAAATTAATTGGAACAAAACGAACAATTCCGTTATTATTTACTTTTTCTTTCGTATTTTTCCAATAAAACACGACTCATTGCACATGTTAGTACTTTGTATGCCCATTCCACAAAGTCGTTCCTTGCAGATTGAACACAGATTCTCATTTGTATTTAAATCAGGAGATTTACCGTAACAAATCTGATCACTGGAGATTTACCGTACTTTGATTTGATCACTGGTAAGGCTTGCAATTGTGTTCGTGCCGCGTTACAATTTTCCTACGTATCCTTGGAGTAACGACTATCGCAGAAAATGGCCGGACAACAACTAATCAACAGTCGAGACAATAGTGTCTGGGAGTAATGAAAATCTGCTGCAATCACAGATGACGTAGTATTTTTCAAGGCCAAACAAATTTTATCATAGACCCCGAAAATAGATTCATATTACTTCACACTATTGCAAATGTCCTAATCTGAGGAAAAATAGTAATCAATTACGCCCTGTTACTCCAGTGAGTCTAAAACTCACCGTATGACGGAATAAAGGAAATTAAACGGTTGTTTCAATTAATTTACACAAGGGTCTAGATGGTCGCAGTAATCAGTTACATTGGTAAGTGAGTTGAATCAATAGGTTTAATTACGAATGGAATCAAATGGCCACACCATAAATGGAAAATACTATGTCAACTTGCTCCATTACACAATTCCTTGTTGTACGTGACCGTGGCCTTTAACTGGTTGATCATCCTCCTTATTCTCTTCATCATTTCCCGAAAATGAAAAAAACTTGGCTTAAAAGGAGTATCGCAGTGATGAAGACGTCATATCTCCTGTTGATGACTGTTTTGAACTTTCAGGAAGAACAGTCTTCTTTGAACATTTACGGAAACAATGGAGTTATTAATAAGAAGAGTTGAAATTATTGCGTGCATGGTATCACATTTGTAGCATCACTCCTTCATTGTAAGCCTATGGACTTTCAGCATATCAGCGTATTGTTATGTAAGCTATGCATTTTTATATTTCCAATTTTACCAACATTGGAATTAATAATTTTATGCGAGAATAGTTTAACGGTTAACGGCGCCGAAAGTAAATTTGACACACCGGTTTTAATTCCATTTTGATTCTGTTGCGTTAACTTCGCACTAATGCCACCTGAAAAGGTATTAAACTAATCTCCCTCAAGTCAGCAGTTAAATAGCAGGTAGTATTGGAATCTCTTGCTTTGAGGAAGCAACCATTCAACGACAAGGAAAACTCTGAATTCGAATACCAGACTGATGGGAATGAACCCCTTTAGGCTATCTTGTCTTACGTAAACTTTTGCTGCGATAACTCCAGTAAATGTGATGAAGTTACGACGCTAATATATCACAGGATTCGATAAACGACCGGCTGATTGGTAGTTTCTATGCCTCGCATCTATCTATTAAATATTACTTGCTTCTTTTATTCTTTCAAAATATATTGCAAGTAGTTTACGATCATGAGTATGATGATGAATTACATCCGACAGCAAGGCCTCTAATCAGGAGATTTCTGAGGAGCGTGGAACCACCCCTAAACTGGTGTTACAAGGTCTCCACTAATCCGGGGTGGTAGCAAATGTTAGAGTTCAGCTACGAGCAAATAATTAACCCCTAAACAAAGCACTATAAAGGTATAGAAATACATTTTTATAACAATTCCTGCAATACTTTCTCATAGTGAAAAATAGTAGCAATATATTATTCTAATAAAATTTAATAGAAAAATATTAACAATTCATGAATTAATATTCCGGCATTATATGAGTGTTGTTATGCCGCTAAAAAAGCAAATTAAACCCCATCATATCACTACATTTTTCAAATTCTTTTCAAACTCTCGTTACACGTTATCATACATTTCCTTTTTTCATCCATATTCTGTGTAACTTCAGGACATGGATGATCATGGCTCTCCACAGTTTCATTTCTTTTGTATCTCTGAGTAAACTTTTTCTGTTTCCTATCTCGCCTAATCTTTGTTCCGACAAGCATTTACACAAGTTTGTTAGGTAGGTTGTGCGATGTATTTCTCTGTCCCGCTCAAATATAACCTGTGGGTATTCACTTTCTTCCTAATGTTCCCTAGAATTTTCAACTGTCTTTTCCTAATCTTACGTATAAGTCTCCTTTTTCTTTCGATTTTCAGTAAAACTTCGTCGTTGCTCACATGTTAAGTCCATAGTAATAACAACATCCTTCAGGAAAACCACATTTCTGTTGCATTATGTCTTCTTCATCTCTGATGCTATTGCTTAGCATTCACTGCCATATAGGAGGTACTGATATGACGTAACAGTTAATCACACTTTTCTTTGTTTCTGACGAAACAAATCCCCGTTTCTTTTTTTCCCGCATCTTTTGCTATCATAATGTGCCTTTATATTTCAATGCCGCTTTTCCGTATTCTTTTTTATACTGTCTTGATTTTGGTATTTCGAATTTGTAATTGGTACCATTGGTTTCATTGTCATCCTTGACATCTGGCATCTTTGGCATAATTATCATTGGCATAATTGGCATCTTTGGCATCTTTGGCATCTTTGACATCCTTGCCATCATTGGCATCATTGGCATCCTGCATCCTTGGCATCATTGTATTCATTGGCATCCTTGGCATCATTGGCATTCTTCATCTTTGGCATTCTTGTCATCATTGGCATCCTTGGCATCATTGGCATGCTTGGCATTCTTGTCATCATTGGCGTCCTTAGCATCATTGGCATCCTGCATCCTTGATATCCTTGGTATCATTGGCGCCCTTGGCATCATTGGCATCCTTGGCATCATTGGCATCCTGCATCCTTGATATACTTGGTATCATTGGCGTCCTTGGCATCATTGTCATCATTGGCATCATTGGCATAATTAGCATCATTGGCATCATTGTCAACCTTGACAACCTTGGCATCATTGGCGTCATTGTCATACTTGGTATCATTGGCCTCCTTGGCATCATTGGTATAATTGGCATAATTGGCATCCTTGGCATCATTGGCATCCTTGATAGCCTTGGCATCATTGGCACCATTGGCATCATTGGCTGCTTATTTTGCTAACAATCATGCACTCTGTTTTCTTACAATTGATATTTATTTTTGCGTTTCTTTACTAACTTCTGCAGGAGTTCCTGTGTTTTTCTTTCTGTGACTGCTATCAGTGCTGTTAATGAATTCTAGTAGGATTTTTAATTTTGTCAGGAATGATTCATTGTAATGGTTTAATTGATTTGCTGAGAAAACACATCTTTTGTCTTACGTCAGCTTCTATACTTGTGTATTTACTGAATTCATTTGTTACCCCTATACAGAGGTTTTGCTCCCAATAAAGTTCTGGATAATTGTAATATCCTTCCTAATTTAATCCTGCTTATCCAGCAGTTCTAACACTTCTTGACTTTTTTTTTCGATGTCACGTGTCCTGTCAGGACTTAGGTGATCATGGCTCTCCACCTCTTTCTATCCCTTACTGTGCCCAACATGTACATTCCATCTGCCACCTCCACAAGGGCACATTCTGTCATTTACTTGCTTAAGGCAGCTAGGTTTGTTATGCAATGTTTTCCCTTGTCTATCTTTCCCTCTATTCGACCCGTGAGTATCAGATTCTCCAGTACCCCCTTCCTTATTATGTGTCCAAGGAACTTCCTGATGTTAAGTATAATCCCCCTCCTTGTTTGCATATACTCTAACACCTCATTGTTCCTCACACGCTCGGTCCATGATATCCTTAGCATCCTTCAGTAGAACCACATCTCCGTCGCCTCGAGTCTCTTCTTCATCTTTGAGGCAATCGTCCAACATTGGGTGCCGTAAAGAAGAGGAGTTGTCACGTAACAGCACAGCATTCTTCTCTTCGTTGTCATACAATTCCTCTTGTCTCGCAATGCTCTGCCCAGCTTTTGGAATGCGTCTTTGGCCACACCAATACACCTTCGGTTCTCAGTGAGGCATTTACCGTCCTCCGTTGGCTCGTGTTATCTTTGAGGAGACAGTCCAACATTCGCTTCCGTAAAGAAGGTCAGATGTCACGTAACAGCACGGTATTCTTCTCGTTGTTACCATAGAAATCCTCCTGTCTTGCAATACTGTTCCCAGCATTTGGAATGCGTCTTTGGTCATCCCAATACGTCTACTGATCTCAGTGTCGCACTTATCGCCCTCTATCCCCTGGAGTCATCTTTCAGGAGACTGTCGAACATTCGCTGCCGTAAAGAAGGGCAGATGTAACGTCCTTGGCCATCCCGATATTTCTGGAAAAATTTCCTCAATATACGTAATCTTGGTCTTCTCCCAATGTCGAACATTATCCGTGAATGAAGATTTGTTTTATTTCATTTTAGATTTGAAATGGTATCGGTCTTTCTCTAATTCGTTCGGTTATTATTTCTTGTGACGGGGCAGTTACTGCTGTTTGATATTTATAAAATGTTTTTCTTAAACAGTTTATTTTCTAGTCTTTTCGGGTACACTAACTGTTATTGCTATTTCTCAAAAACATCTCATGAGCCGATCAAGCATAGAAATTAATACAATATGGGAACCTGTAATAAGGAGTGCCAGAGAAAAGCAATAACAACAAAGAAAAATGCAATATGAGCTCTGGTAAAAAGAAAACAAAGAACAAAAACATGCTTAACAGCAAAAATTGCAATATTAACACTAGTAAAATGGTTGCTGAAGACATTATTTTTATAATACCACAAATCCATACACAGATGCCATCAAGGACACATGGCACAGTGGATAAAGGCGTTAGTTAGATCCAGTCATAGGACCCAAACAGTGTGAGTTCAATACCTGGTTAAGGCGGTGGAGAACTTGGAGAGGGATATTAACAGGAGTGACATCCATTAGACATGGCACTTGGAACTAGAACAGTCTACCCCAGCGAGCAAAATAAAGGACATTCCAACCACCTGCCGAAATGTTGTGGTAAATATGGCGACAAAGATGAAGATGATATGCCGAACAAAGTAAGCAGTGTCTTTTGTTTAAGGTATTATGAAAAGTCTTCATTGTAACTATACAATTTGCATCGATCGTACTATTGTCCTCATTTTTATTCCCAAATTCACAATTCGGTATTTGTACGCCTTCTTCTATATCCTGAAGAAGGCCTGAGGTACAAATGCCGAAGCATCCTTAATATGGCAACAGTCCAAATTTATTTAAATACTGTAAAATTTTACAAAAACCTCATTTCATAACTATAGAGATATCTTGAGTGTATAATTATTTTCCCTTCAAGTTACATATGCTATAGATTTTAGATTTTTCTGCCGTTAAAAGTTTTCAAGTAATGCGGTTTGGGATATTTGCGAAATTCTTTGTAGTTCTAAGGAGTTGTAAGTCATTTTTTTCAACCACTGCTCTGAGAGAAAGATGTATATAACTGATAGTTTAGACGTCGCCCAACGCGTTTGATACCATGAATAATTATAGAAATGCCGAGGCTATATATGTTCCTGTCACAACTTTCTTTACGATTTATTTTATTAAAAATAATTCAGAAAAATAATGGTTCAGATTTTGCATAATTGTTTTTCGACTGCACTATTTGAAAATAATGTTACCGAATTAAGGCTTTAATTCATGGTAAATTACTTTTATTCAGTTATAAAAAGTTATGCTACTCTGGTGATAAGTTGTTTCGTTCCGAAGTATTCTCAGTCCTGAGGTGTCCCGACACTCATTCGGCGACGTTGAGTTGTCCCTTCCCGGACTTGTACTGCACCTTGCATTTTTTAGCACCCTCTCACAGCGACTGCGGTCAGTTATTAATACTACACACCTCCTGTGATCGGTATTGTAATAATAGTTACAATGAACTATGGCTGCAACGTATTCGGGAGTAAACTGTTTTCTTTAGAAATCTAATGGATGTTAATAACTGAAAGTTATTCAAAAGATTATTGCCTGCTTTTATGAACTTACCAGTCAATCTAAGTAACACCACCGCATCTTCCCAACTCTTCTCTTCGTTCTGCGTCTCTGTCGTTCTCAATTCTGATATAGATGCCTGTAAATAGTGGGACTTATATGTTCCTTCCCTACGGTAATTAAACTTATCGAACGTAGCCGCAAGGGACGAATTCTATTGCCTTCCCCTGCGGGTTCATTGTCGCATTCCTCGATGAACAACCCTCGAAATTCATAATGAAGTCTCACTCTACTAAAGAAATTATGAGAAGTATGTCTAATAAAAACGGCTAATGTGAAATTCACATGTAGTATTTCATATATAAATATATGAATACATTGAAAATCAGATGGTGTAAATTTTATTGTGAAAATATTGACTTGAATTCTAATTATGATATTGTATATAACTTGTAGATTTATACTTTCGACTTTTTGTGTGTCTTTGGTCGCGTGTGTCTCTGTTTAGGTGGATGGTAACAGTGAGATATTGGATTGTCTAGGAGGGGCGATGTTACGTTGGTGGAATATCAAGTGTGCCGTTCCCTTTGCCGTCCATTACATTCCATTCATAATTTTCATCTATGGATTCAGCCCGCTCTTCAAAGTAACTGATCAACGCGACCATCTATAAAAAAACAAAAATTAAAAACGAAATAAGAGAAAAGAAACACAAGACAATTGAAGAAATAGTTCCGACGTCAAATCAGCGAAGACGGAATATTTGCAAGTCAGGTTGTTGCAGAATGCTTTTATTAACATTGGAATCCAGCCGAGACAAGAAAACTGAACCATATTCACATTCGGCGTGCTGCTTTCACCAGCTCAGTGAACTTGTAAATTCCATCTTCCTCCTGACAAGTTCATTTATGACTTCCATCATACTTTGTTCTCTTGTTTACGTGAAAACCAGATATAATCAAGAACGATTGCATACAGACATATATATTTTCACGTAAAAGGGATTCAAAATATGCTTTCATTTTTAAATACATTCCTATATATATATATATATATATATATATATATATATATATATATATATATATATATATATATATGTTGAAACTTGACTAATGCATGGAATAATAATGCAACACAAAATGTACTTAGAACAAAATGTATTGAAACAAGAAAGTGTACACAATATTTACATATTGTCTTTTGTATATTTCTAGGAAGACCCTTCCTGGAGAATGTGTTGACTGAGTCTCTGGTTGAATCTCTTGATTCGTTCCCCTCTCTTCCCGGTACCAACCATATTTATATGGTCGGTACTCCACTATGCAAATTAGGTGGATCCTACCACAACAATATATATATATATATATATATATATAGGCTTTATCAAAAATACTTTTACAAAATTTTGGGCGGGTACCTCACAAAAAAATAAGGACAACAGGCCATATATAAGTTCGCCCACAAATCCATCGTTTTTGAGTTATTAAGTTTTAAAAGGATTACGATATGTGGAGCTGTTTCCATAAGGGCTAGATTACATTTTTCATTCGTGCACACTTTGGACTAGTCTGTCTTCAACGTTTAATGTGTGTAATAGTGAGTTAACTGAGAAGTGTTTCGTTTAATAATAGCAGGACATTCCTGATATTTACATATAGTAGTTCAAATGGTAATGGACGCGAGGCTGCACGGTAGTATCAGATTGCGTTTCCAGATCAGAGACTGCCGAATTATCCAAAATTGCTGCTGTTTATCGTGGCGTTGCTGAGACAGGATTAGGGGCATCACAAGGGAGTGATCGAAGAAGACCAACCACGAGTGGATGCAGGTATAAGCACACGTCAAGTGGCCACAGCATATCGTACCTTTGATAGTATTGATTAAAACGTCGTTCAGGAGCAGCCCTTGTATCCATATCATTTGCAACAAGTCCAGGGATTTCAATCTTCTGATCACTCACCACAGGATAACATTTGACGAGGGATTATCTCACAAACTGCCGATCCGTTGTTTATCTCTTCAGTCTTCTTTACGGATGAGGCAACATTTTGAACAGATGGAATAACAAATATACACAACGAATATTTATGTGAGCCCATTGGAATATCCATGATACAATACAGGTTAGACACTAGCATCAGTTTACGATTAATATGTGCGCTGGTATGTCCATATATTTTCCCAGAACGTCGTACAGGAGCTGTCTACAGGGACATTATTTCGAATACCCTCCGCGACCTGCTAGAGGATGTACGCCTGCTAATACGAAGAAGCATATGGTTCATGCATGATGGGGCCCGGCACATTTTATTCACATTGTTCGCAACATGTATCACATTTTAATCACAGTGTTCGCTCACATCTACCATGAATGATGGATATGAAGGGGAAGATGGTTCTATGGCCTGCACAATTATATTTATGTGTGTGTATTTTGTGGTATATATATATATATATATATATATATATATATATATATATATATATATATATATTCCATTTTTCCACCATATACACATACAGTGTAACCCGGATATAAGAGAAACTCTGATATAAGAGAGATGTTCTCTGGTCCCAAATTAGAGCCTGTGTATATATATATATATATATATATATATATATATATATATATATAATAGACCAAACCCGGATATAAGAGACTTCTTCTCCGGTCCTGACAACTCTCTTATATGCGGGTTACACTGTATATAAATATAATTTAAATGCAAAATGACGCACATTTAATATGTAGTTTCAAATATAATACAAATCTATATACAAATATTAATGATATAATCAGATATTCAAATATAGTACATATAGCTACATTTGGTAGGACTTGTAATACTCTCAGAATTACTTCGCTGTATAAGGTTGAATAAGTCAGATCAGAAGACACATCCTTGTCTTACAACACTTACTATTTTTTTAACTTTTTACTGAATTCATTTTCTATCTGTGAGTAAGCGATTTTCCCTCTGTATAGTTTATGGGTTATTCTAATATTCTTCCCAACTATGTCATGGTTACCTAGCAGATCAAAATATTCTTTGTGGTGAAATTTATCAAACGTTTTTGCATAGTCTATAAAACACAGTTGTATATACTCGTACAGTAGTATTACTTTTCTAATATTCTTCTGAGCATTTATCGTTACAGACAAGATTTAAATGCATAGTTGCGCCACCACCATTTTGGAATTCCTAGGTGTACATGAATCAGACCTGACTCTTTACATCGGTTTATATTTTGAAATATATGGCACAAAGTGAACAGATGCTAGAGTGATAGATTCTCTTGCTATTAGGCCTATATCTGTAACTGTTTGTCTTTTCAACCTACCAGCGGACTTTTCCGTAAAAGTTACAAGAAATCTCACTGCTTCGGTCTCTGGTACGATACTTTCCCATATGACTTAATTTTCCTGCGTTAAGTCCTGTCACAACCCTCACACATGAAATCATCCATGTCAGCTATGTTGTTTGAAATTCCAGGTCAAAATTATTTCAGGCAAGTTTTTTCATCTTTTCTTTTACAATAAGAGAAATATCGAAAGACCCCTTTCTGTCTCCCATACGCATGGCTGATACTGACCCACAGGCGAGTGACTCGCTACGCCTTCTCGAGCTAACATTTTCTGCTGACATGAAGTGTAAAATCTAAATTGAATTCAATACTTTGTCAGCTGACAAGAAAGTAGGTTCATTGCGTCGTGCTAGACAATGGACTCTCCAGAATCTATTTGAAAGAACTACAGGTTTACCATTCGTCCATGCTTAGAATATTGTTGCCGCATATTGTCCGGTGCTCCTGCTAAATATTTAGATATTCTTGATAAAATCCAAAGAATCAGCAATATTATAGGGCCTGACCTGTCGCCTGGTCCTGAGTCACTTTCGCTCTGCCGTAAAGTTCTTACCCTGTGCCTTTCTATAAATAATTTCAAGATAATTGTTCGGAAAAGCACTTCGATGTGGTACCTGGACTATATGGATTTCAGAACAAGACTAGACTGGAAACAAAGTTTCATCAATTTTCAGTTGAATTGGCTATATGTAACTGTAAGTTCGATACTAACAGTTTCTTTTCTCGCCTTCCCCTCCTCCATGTTTTCCAAATATCTGTGATCCTCAAAAATTTAAATGCAATGTCAATCGTTATCTACTGATTACCCTTCTATTTCCTACTATTGGTTCTGCTTTCTAATTGCTTCACACTCATTAACCTCCTGTGTTTTAGTGACTTTACCACATTATTCGGGGTCCATCCGATCAAACAAAGGTACTATTCTACTATGAAGTTATTTTTGCTCAGATAATTCACATAGAAATCAGTCATATTTAGTGAAGTTTGCAAAGTTCAGTGATTCTTTCAGCCAACCTTTATAACACTTATTTGGCGTATGGGCTGATCGCTTTTCTTCAGACAACTCACCATACAGGCAGAGACTGCATTTTTGGAAAACTTTGGTCATTTATGCGAGCAAAGCAACAACTCAAACGCAGCATATATTTCAGAATTTTTTCTTCTATGTTGTTAAAGTGTCTTATCACTACTACATTACTGAACTGCTTTCTCCAGCTGAGTACAAATATATATATATATATATATATATATATATATATATATATATATATATATATATATATATACATATATATATATATATGTTTATACACAGAGAGAGAGAGAGAGAGAATAACAAATGACAATATCAGTGTGTCACATTTTTTAGTTAAAAGAGAAACAACTTTCAATACACTTTTTAAAATAAGGAGACAAACCTATTTATAGCCCATCTCCTTCTTCTATATAATAAATGCCAATGTCAGTGTGTCATTATATCACATTTTCAATTAAAGGGACACAACCCTCATTAGCTAATCTCCTTCGTCTATATAATAAATGCTAATGTCAGTTTGTCACACGTTTTCAGTTAAAATGTTAACGAATCTCAATAGCTCATTTATTTCTGACTTATAAAGGCGAATGTCAGTGTGTCAGAGTGTTACATTTTTCCACCTTACTACTAGAGGCCGTAGCCCAACATATAATACCATTTGGGAATCAGTCCGATCCGTGAGCCAATTAAAATCATTTCGGACCGCATATTGACCCGCAATCCTGAAATTTTGAATTTTTATGATCTTTATTACTGCGATTGCTTTCGGCGATTTTCTTACGTGAATTTTTGCCAAGAATGTTTTTGTACGGTATCATTTTTTATAACTTGGAAATAAGGACAACCAAGTGTCCTGAGGAGGATCTAGCTTAAATGCCCCCGATATAAGCTACTCTACAAAATTTCGTATTGAACGCTGTCGTACGTAATCTAATTTTTCCATCAACCGTGAGGATGTATTTCATAAACAATTGTTTTTGTAATCATGTTGTAACTCATGTGCTCAACATAATCACCCAAACGCAGCACATATTTCACAATTGTTTCTTCTTTGTTATCAGACTGAGTTATCTCAACACTGCTTCAACACTGACCTGCTTTCTCCAGATGCGTACAAATATTCGCTGCAGGCACTGTTAATGAAATCGCTGGAGCAGCTTCAAGTGGTCGCAGTAGAAAACCTACCTTTCATATGCATGCCATAACGAAGTTAAGACAAAAGACTGGTACACCTGAAACTTGCTAACATTCGAAATACACGCTATCACTATAATTGCTTTTCGAATATAGCAAAGGCTTTACTGAGTTTTTGAATTCTCCTCACATATTCACTGTTCAGCGTTTATTTCTCATTCGAGTGCTACCAAGATTAACACAATTATCAATCACATCTCTACGCTTATTGTATACAAATATATCCGGCGCTGGATTTCCCAGTGTACGCAGTTACATAACTACAGTTCTTTTAGACTTATAGTTAATCCCAAAGCAAGTGCACATTATGGTGAAGGCGTCTGTTAGGCATAGTGTATCATCCTAATATGAGCTAAAAGACAGCAATCATCTTTTTTTTAAATCATTTCGCCCGAAACTAGACAATAAAGCCACTAAGACGCTAGGTGTTAGAAAATATGTAAAAATATAGTATGAAGGAGAACGCACAATAAAAGAAGAAGAATTAAGAAGGGAGATGATAAAGGTAGACACTGCATTTAAATGTTTGAAGATCAAGAATCAACAAGAGATTTATACAAGCGAGAAGATCTCTATAAGAAACTATAGATAGAAGGATCTGCATACATGTTTTCTATAGGGTTACCAGATACCATAGTCTTGCCCGACATTCTTCTGGTATCAAATAGATTTACATATGTGCGATTGCGTTTATAAATGCCATCATCACGACCATTTAATGCCATATAAAACACCATTGTAAATTAAAAAAAAAACAGAATATGCTGGTAAGGACAGTAGTATCTCCCTGCCTCACTCCATTCTTCACTTCAAATTTTGCCGAGAGCTTACACCAACTTTCACCCACGGTTTTTGCATAGATCTACGTTGATAATTTTTTTCTCAACAACCAAGCTTTCTCGTCATTTCCCACAAAGGAATCATGTTGATCGTATCAAATATCATTGTAAAATCAACAAATCATTTATACAAATCTCGTCTTTATTACATGCATTTTTCATGAAATTAATTTACAGAAAATATCATACCATTCCTTGGTGTGACGATAAACTAAATCCGGCAGCATGAACTCTAATCGAAGAATTGTAGATTTTGAGAAGCGTTGAATCACCTCTTAATTGCTGTTGTTCCCGAGTGAGGTGGGCTTATAGGTCCTCGGTAGCACATCTTAGGGAACTAGCTGTGATAAAACAATGGACCTGCAACCATAATCAATGCATAATTATGGCAAAATTACGAGTAATACATTTTATAGTAGAATTACCAATAATGCATTTTATTTGTAGTTGACGCCATTCAATTACGTTAAAAATATATTTAGTTGAAGGCATAAAATTTTGTTCAAAATATTTAAATTTCAGCATTAAATAATCTACAGAGGTTGATACGCCGCTGAGAAAACCAACAGTCAATGAAACGCCTTCATGACATTATCCCCAATTATGTATTTTATTTCCTAAAGAAAAATAAAACTATATTCCAAAATATAACAAAACTGCAACGTAAAACAGTCATGTTACCGCCTCTAGTAATTACGTACACAGAAACAGGTATATGCAGAAAAGGTGAGCATCATCTACCATGTATTCAATTGCGAAAGAAGAATAACATATACCTTTGTTACTGCAACGCTCTCAAAAGAAATTAAATGTTGGCATTAAATAACCTATAAGAAGTTGATATGCCTTTAAAAAACAATCAAAAGATCATATTTGTGGTACCGCGGTCTACTCCAGTGTAGTGCAACACTGCGATTCTAAGAAATTCTATTATAAATATGTCAAAGCTCCAATATTATCCTCAATCAAACTTTAACTCCGACAGATATAAGAGTAATAGATCTGAATTTATCCCATTATAATTATCACCATGATTAACTTTGAAAAACTCCTCACCCACTGTAGAAGGACTCCTCAGCAAGTCATCAAAATATTACTGTAATATTTTCAATATTAAATTGGGTGTATAAATAAACGTATACCTATCTTTGGTTCAAAGTTGTTCCGTCGTTGTAGCAACTGTTAGGGTCCCAACTATGGGCAAATAGTGAACCTCCAAACAAATGCAAAACACTACGAAATTAAAATAAAATACCAGTAATACATTATAATAAAAATAACAATAGAACAAATTTATAGCAAAATTTCTAAAAAAAATATATATCAATCAACATGAAATAACTTTCCTGACATTAATCCATAGATCATAAATTTCTTAAATCCAACTTTATTCAGAAATATAACTTCAACATAAAACATACATATCGTTGCCGCTCGTAATGTCCACACAAATATGTATATGAACAAAACCTGAGTATCATATAAAATGTATTCAATTGTGAAAGCAAAATAACAGATAATATATTCGTAATATTTCAATTTTCCCAAAATAATTAAGTATATAAGGGCTTGATATGCCGTTAAACAAATAAAAACAAATCAGATCGAAGTAGGTCCACTGGAGACGATTGATAAACATCGAGGAAAAGTCTGTAGGAGTGGTTTGAATAGTTGCCTGTGTCCGTCACTTTCAACCTTTGCCCATTTATTCATCATATAAAAAAATCGACGTTTAAAACACTTCTGCGCATCCTTGATCTAAGCCATCTTTTTTTCTGCTGTGTCATCATGCGACGACTTGCATTGAAACAAAGCTGAAAGAGCTTTTCGTTTCTCTTGCAAAATCTCCTTTATCTCTCCATAACCGTCATCGAGGCAATCATGGTGTTTCCTCTCCACGGAATCTAAAACCGCGCAGCTTATGGCATAAAGAAGTTCATTAAAAATGGATCATATCTTTTCGGTTAGCTTTGTCGAACCGATACTCACGCTCCTTACACACCTGTTCATCTCTAAAACACGAGATATTGAGCTTCCTGGAGATGAGTAGATTTGACGAAGGCCTTCTTGATGGAATTACAAGATTTAACTTGGCAAATACCGTTCGATGATCTAACCAAAAGTTAGGACCCCTCATAGCCCGAAAACAAAGGACATCTTGAACGCTGCATCTCCTGTGAATTTTATAGTCGTTCTGTCATTGTTTTTAACCAGCGTGGATAAACACGGTCCTTATGCCTCATTCATTTCAAGAATCTTCTACAGACAACACTCATTACACAACCAGAAAAGCAGTATAACATTACGGTTACACATGTCATTGCCATGTTTTCCCTAGTCTACTCCGCGCATGAAACTTCCTACACACCCTGACATTAAAAGAATGAAAGTTTATCAGCCTAGATTTTCATAATTTACATCTTTTCTCCTTCAGTTGCATTAACAGTTGGTTATATACACTGATAAATATCATATAACGTCATTTCATAAGAGCCACTTGCATTGTAATTGATCGATATTTTATACTGGTTGGTAACTATTGACAGTAAAGTCTTCTCTCGCTTCTCTTCTAATCTCTTTTTCCTCGCCACTCCAGTAAAAATGTTCTCTCATCTCTCTCCTATATGTTTACACTAAAAAATTAATCTACTCCTTGACAGGTCAACAATATCAAGATTTCATTGTTAAAGCTCCTTAGCTACGAGCGGAGTCCTCTATTTTGGTTTATCAGACCACTCCCTATGAATTAGAGGTCTAACATTCCAACAATCAACATGTATTGGTCTCATTCCAGTTGCAAGATGACTACCGGGCCTAAGCCGGGAAACCTTATAAGGCCTATCGTATCAGACACTTTCACCTTCTGAAGTTCAAGATAGATACTACCTTACAGCAAGTTACCTTAATATTTTTATGAGCCCTCATTGAATATAATTTCCTTTTTCGGCTACGAAGAGCCATTCAGCTTGCAAAAATTCCTTGCTATATCAAGCAATGACTCCACAGGAAATGTTTAAAGTGGAAAAATACATTGCGATTGGGACAATCCAACACTCTGTGTAAGAACAGCATATACTCCAAAAATTAGAACAAATTGATAACTCAGTTTACGTTCTTCTTGCTAAATATCTTAACGAAGACTATAGGTGTTCAACACTGTCATTACGCTGACTGCCCTCCTGGAGACATGTATCTAAAATTCAAAAGAATATTAACCAGATGGCATAACCTCAACACAAATCTTCCGTCATGAAACAAAGAAATTTACTTTCGTTCGTGGCTCTTTGCACTTGTTAATCTATATAATAAATGCCAATTTTTGTATGTCACAGTTTTTTAAATAAAAGGTACACAGCAGTCTGTAGCTCATTTCCTTCTTCTATATAATAAATGCCATTGTCAGTTTGTCATTGTACCACGCTTTTTCAATTAAAGGGACACAACTCTCATTATCTCATCTTCTTCTATATAATAAATGCTAATGTCAGTGTGTCACACTTTTTCAGTTAAAAGGGAAAAACTCTCAATAGCTCATATCTTTTTAACTTATAAATGTGAATGTCAGTGTGTCAGCGTGTCACAATTTTTCCACTTTATTCCTATAGACCGTAGCCCAACATATCATACCATTTGGTCATCAGGCTGACTCCGAGAGCATATTAAAATCATTCCGGGCTGGATCCGAACCCGCAATCCTGAAATTTTGGATTTCCGAATTTTCATTTCTGCGATTGTTTTCGGCGATATTTTTACGTAATTTTTTGTGACGAATTTTTTTTGTACGATAACATTTTTTTATAACTTGGAAATAAGGCCCAATTAAGATCCCTTCTCAAGAGCTAGCTTAAAAACCGACCGATATGGTAGTCTATATTTCGCATTGAACGCTGCCGTCTGTAACCTATTTTTTCCCATCAGCTGTGAGGATATATTTCATGAACAATTAGGATGATTCATTTGCTTTCATATTGGTTCCGCAAAATAGAAATTACCTTTAACCCAGCCTAATAAAATATGACTGTTTCTTTCTTCCGTAAAATTCTGTCTTCATATAATCAGCTGAGTTAAGCAATATCGAGAGTTGTCATTGTCTAGCTGGGTGACTGCTTGGTGTTACCAAGTGCTGTAAACTTGAATGCACCGGTGATATAATTGTTAAATACGCCGAATTGGATATATGAGAGCTGAGATTTAATTCCTGTCAGGTTCGTCAAATTCACTTACGCGGAAATAGCATTTGGAAAAGTATGAATCCAACTCTAATCCCCCAGGTATGGGTAAAATAGTAGGAATTGTACAAATAAATCAATATTATCTCCAAAAACATTCTTACGATTTAAAAATATGTCTTGCTTTACATAACCTGAAAAGGGTTGGCAAGCCGTAAAATAATAAATCAACTATCAGCTTCATGATTCTTGACAGTAACTCAATGGATATTAATAATTCTGTCAATTCACCTAGTGAACTACCGAGATTTGCTTACCATTTAAGATAAGAGTACAATCATATTCTTTTTTTTAATACGATGTTCGTATTTGTGATATTAATTTATTTCATCACGATGTCACGGCACATAATAGCTATTTATTCATCACGGGAGAAATACGAATTAAATTAAAAGTGTATTTTAAAACATGAGTATAATGACAAGAAAATTTTATTTTAATATCAATTGCGTGTGATGCACAGAGTTACATGATTCTTTTCGAATGCGTGAGCCAAATAATATAATTGGATTAGTGAAATTATTTTTTACCTTATTTCCTGATGACATCTATTACAAATAGGATTTATTTGTGTAATCTTTCTTGTTCTAGATTTCTTTTATATGATGCTGCTTACGTTCTTTCGTTGCTGTTGTGATCCAACACGAGCGATAAATGAACAGTTCTATGGGAAAAAGATTTAGCTCCCTTTGATAAGCTTTGTAAAAGCCCAAAATATTGAAACATTTGGAGACGCAATAACATTTCATCTGTACACACTCTCCGTTTATTTATTGCACAGTAGCTTTATTTATTGTCTACTGGCCTGAAATGTGGAGAAATCTCATTAAAGGAAAATAACCTTACTCTCCCTGGTTAGAGGTAGCTATCTTTAGATCTGGCCGACTTTAAAAAACTTAGTTGCAGAGTATCATTGTGCGAGTCTATCATACAGACATACATACAAATGCAAATCACATACAACGCCAAGCATTCATTGATTAATTAAACACCACTACGTTATTATAAACAATTTACAAATCGCAGCAACACGACAATTTTGTAATCGCTCTATTTTCATGTCGCTCTATTTCATGTGCACTTTAGGGAGAAACGGATCACTGAAGCTTTCTTAAGTCTCCACCAACCTCGCTCAATGATTGGTCTATGCCAACCAATCAGATAGTCTGCACGTGAAGAATAATTCAGCCCGTGGAGAGATCTGAAGCCTGTAGTCATTTATATAAGCAATAATTTTTATTAGCTAATTAGTGAGAATTCAGCTGCCAAACAAATCCACGATAGTTGAAACCATGCGCCAACTTTCTCACTCGCACACACCACTCACATGCTGAACATACCTTGTATATACTCGCATAATCTTTTCTTACACAGCAAATCTTTTAGGAACAGTCATTATAAGAGACAAACATGAAGATTATTCAAGTGGACTTTGAAATACTAAAATAACAGATAAAGAGAAACAACACTTGGTTTATTCAACCTTTTCTTACTTAAATGCATGCTTTCTTTCACATCATTGTTTGATATTGTACATCTTGTTAAATACATATTTTACGTGTAACAATGTCTTTTGCTTATCCTTTTCTGCGTCAGCCCTGTTTCCTAATCTAAAGTTAAATTAATGTGGCAAAGTCCGCCACTAGATCTTATCAAGTAAGGCCTAAATTGAGCCTTTAAATGAAACTATTCTCGTCATATATTTCCCAATATTTTTCATATCTACACAGTTTCGTATCCAACATAAAAAATCGAATTTTCTAAAGAAAATAAGGTATGTTTTTGTTAATGCGACAGATTTCTTATCACTTAAAACGTTATTTTTAGTGGATACTTGTATTCAAGAACATGCTCCGTTTATTTATTAAAGAGTATACATAACTATTTTCGTATACGGGCCTGAAAGTTCGAAAAAGCCGTATTGAACTCCTCTGCGGGATCTGAACGTGCGCCCGTTCCCTGAAAGTACACTAACCAACTTAAGTGTAAAGAAGTAGTCGAGAAACAAGATTAAATAAATATCCTGTTTGATGAATAAACGGAGCGTATAATCAAACACGAGTATCTACTAACAATATCACTTAAAGTAACTTAAAATATGTCGGAGGAAACAAAATACATTACTTTACACACACACATATACATATATATATATATATATATATATATATATATATATATATATATATATATATATATAAGTGAACATTGAAGTCAACACTCAGAGGTGAAAGGCTGAGGTACGAGAGAAGGCCGAGATCGTGGTTAATCTGTGGTCTCGGAGGAGGCTTTCCCTGAAGGGAAGGGCGGAAGTATGTGTTTCACACATATATCCAATCCTCGTGTACCGACTCTCTGTACTTCCACTTCCGTTTGCCCCACTAATTTTATTAGTAAGGCTCTTGTTCTCCTTCTTGTGGGGAGGCAAGGCCCCTATGGTATCTCGGGAGATCTGTTGCCTTCATACCGCTGAGGGCGGCCTGTGTATGCCAAGCATTGAGATTCGTCAACATATGCTTCGCATTGCATTCCTAGACCGATTGTGTCGCGAACCGGACGAGGTGGGAGCCTTCTGGAAGGAAGACGCCCGGAAAAATTTTCCGTCCCTGAGAAGTGTGCACTCGTGCGAGGGGGAGGCCCGCCGTAGACCCCGAGCCGAAAGCTCCTTCTATCACGAATGTCGTCGCGCTCTGAAATGCCTCTTACGGGCGTCGGAAGGCCTCTCCAACGTCCAGGCGTTGTCTCGTAGGGCATTGTATCAAGTGCTAGTTCGGGGGTCCGTTCAAGATGCTCTGATTAGCGAGCTCGGTCTTACGAAGCAGCAGGCTCGCTCAATATGGCCTTGGGCGCCGGGGTTGAAATGCCTCACTAACGATGAGGCATCACTCACCTGGCGGGTGATTCGTAGAGCCCTCTGGGTCGGCAAAAGACTTTGTTCAGCGGGCTTGGAGAATTCTCCAGACTGCCGCCGCTGTGTTGGGGAAGTCGAGACCATTGGTCACGCCTTCTTTCAGTGCACGGTGGTAGTGCCGTTGTGCAAGTTCGTTGAAGGCCTCATGGTTCGCGTACTGCGGAGAAAGTCCTTTGTCCTGGATGTCGTTTCTGTTTGTAGCAATGTGGTGCCTCAGATGTCGAAGGCTGAGCATTATGTGTGCTGTTGCTTACTAGGCGTTATGAGAATCGTGATTTGGACGACGCGTCAGAAGGAATTCTATGGTGGCGAGAAGTTTGCTTCTTCCGAACTGATCTTGTTCTTTAGGCATCAGCTTAAAGTCAAGATTAGGACGGAAAGGCGGCGGCTCACATCATCAGAATTTGGCGAAAGGTGGGTGAGTCTTGCGCGTTTGTGCCGTGTGAAAGGGGCTGATCTTGAGTGGCATTTTGATGCTGGTTAGGCATCAGGATTTTGTTTGCCTTGGTTGAACTTGAGCAACCCATCCCTGGATTTAGGATAGTTTAGGGTTTTTGCTTTTGTATTTTAGTTTTTTAATTTCTGTAAAACTTAGCTAGAGTGTGTTTGCTCATTGGCCCCCCTTTTTTTCTGCCCCCCTTTTCTTTTCCTTTAGTTTAACTCCCCTTCCATCCCCGCTTTAGGTGGTCAGTGATTTCAGTTCTCTGGAGGATACGGGACGCCTTTCGTTTCGAGTGTGAGCTTTTTCGTATGGTTGAGTCTGAATCAGTGCGTGTTTGTGTGAGTGGTTGGGATGGATAAATGTTTGTTCTTTATTGTTATAGTCCCGTGTCGATTTCGCCCAGTTAATTGATTTTACTGTCACATTTAGGTTTTGTGGGTTTTTTTTATTACTAACATACATTTTGTTTCGTTTCTTGTACATATATTAAGTCATATTGTATATATTCATTGGGGATTATTTATTGTATAAAATCTTTACTCCCGCCCCCCCACAGACTTTATTGTACATATCGGGTTATTTAGGACTTTCATAGAGACCATGAGGTATTTTGGTGGATGTAGCATGAAAGGTAAGTATGAATGTGGCGTTTTGGTGAAAGGAATATTGTTTTGTATGTTTGGGTCAGTGCTCGGGACTAGCTAAGTTTAAGATTAAGACAAGTGATGACCTTCCTTTTCCCCATTCCCCCTTTTTGGCCTTGTGCCGTATTTACTGTTATTTTTTCAGTAATAAATATTGTGGCCTGACGATTCCTGTCTGTCCGCCTTGTCATTTTGTGTTCCATTTATCAGACCGCTGTACGACTGCTCTTGCTCGAATCACTGTGTGAACTGTTCTTTGGTTAAAGTTTGTTATTTTATTTATTTTCTGTTACAACTGTTTTGAAAAAAAAAGAAGAAAAAAAAGAAAAAAAGAAAAAAAAAAAGTCCTTTTGATTTTTTCTTCTATCCATTTTTTATTTTTACCCCGCTCTTTTAGTTCTTTTCCCTTTTTATTTCAGTTTTTTCCCCTTTAATTTTTTGTTTTTCTTTTGGTTTTTCTTTTTGCCCCCGTTAATTCTTTGTTTTTCATTTTATCCCCTATTCTAGTTTCTCGTTTTAATTCCCTTCCCCCGTTAATTTTTGTTTCTACCCCGTTTTAATTTCCACGTTTTTTTTAGCCCTCCTTAGAATTTTCATTTTCCGTTAATTTCTAGCTTCGTGCTATTTATAGTGTAACCCTTGTCCGTGTTTCGCGTTAATTAATTTTAATTTCTGTCCTAACTCTACGTTTTACGTGTTTTTCGTTTTATAATTTGTTTTGTACTAAAATCGTTTTGTAATCGTTGTATTGTCTAATTTATTTGTTTATTTTCTTTATTGGTTCGACTTGTTTGTTTTGGGTCGGCCATTTTTAATTTTTGTTGCTAGCTTAGATTCTTGCCAAAGTTCCGTATTTTCTTTTGTTACTGTTTTCGTCTAGTGTCGGCCATTTTGATTTTTTGTCGAAGTTGAGTATTTTCTTTGTTTACCTTGTTTGAACGTTTTATTTTATTATTTAATTGTCCTTTTCGTGTTTTGTTAATTGTTACGCCTTTAGGCGATATTTGTCTTTAAGTTTTACGTGTTTTTTGTTTTATCTTTGTAATTGTTGTACTGTTTAAAGTTAGCTGTTAATTTTCGTTTATTTACTGGTCTGCCATCTTTATTTTTTTAACTAGCTTCGGCTAGATTTTAATTATATTAGGTTTGTGTCCACTTTTTTTTTTAACGTTTTATTTTATTGTCCAATTTTCCCCTTTTTATTTTTTTTTCGCCTTTTGAAGTTATTTGTTTGTTTTTTTTTGTTTCGCCTTTAGGCGAAATTTATTGAATATCCCTTCCCCTATTCCCTCACTCCTGACCCCCCCTTTTTTACTCCACCATGGAGAAGAAGGAAAAAAAAGCCCCTTCTTTCCTTATTACAAAAAAAAACAACGACCCTTGCTTCCATCCGAAAATTGGTGAGGAAGCACTTGTTTAACCCAAAAAAAGACCCCCCAGATAAAGATAATCCGGATGAATATCCTGCCCTCCCAAGGACCCCTACAAATGAGGAAATAGTAGACGCCCTTAAAAAGGCCGCCAAAGCCAGGATAGAAAAAGAAAACCTGGAAAAAGAAACAAATAAAAAGCCAGACAAGCCAAAAGTTAGTACCGAGGTCGGGGATTCGCCCTCTTGTTGGAAGTCCCCACCGAATTGTATAATCGACATCGCGGAGTTCCTGGAGCGTGCCAAGAGTTACGCTCACCTCGTGGTGAAAGACGGGCTCTTGGAGGATCCAGTGGAACTGAAGAGAGTCGAGAAAAGAATAGTTTCTGTCTTTGTCGTCGACAAGCGTTCGCGCAAAATTTGTCGTTCGACTAAAGACACAGTGTTTAAAGCACTGGAGTCTCTGGGGTTCAAACCCCTAAGAATTGTCAAGGGAAAGGGTTTCTTCATGTGGGACGTACTGCTGCCCACTGCAGAAGACTGCGTAAGAGCCACCCGGAGAGAATTGATCACTAAGGATCTCATCCTCCGCACAGAGTACGAGGGGCGGCGAAGGACCAGGTTGGCAGTATACGAGGTCCCTCCTCAGGTTATCGGGGAACACCTTGCGGCTTTCCTGGACCAATACGGAGAGATATTGGCCGCTTCCTGCGATAGCCTGACTGGGGGATGGAGCTTTGACATGATGATCGATCGAAACGCCTTCAGCTCCGTCCCCAACTGGATTGACGTCGGTGACCTGAAGCTGCCGGTCATCGTGACCGGTCGTAAACCAGCCTGCTGGAAGTGTGGAGTGACTGGTCATCTCTCCTCTTCCTGCCCAGAGAAGAAGGCCTCTGGGACTCAGGTCACTAAAGACCAAACTCCCCCTCTGACCGAGTCTGCAAAATCCGCCGCGCCTGTAATGGGCATGCCAGCTGTCGGGACCGGAGAGGTTGTTCCCCCAGTTGGGTCACCATCCAAGCCCCCATCCCCCGAAGAGCCCTCTTCCACCGCTTCTGCGGCTAAGAAGGGGGAAGAAGGGGAATGGCAGGTAGTTGGCAGGGTCAGAGGGAAGCGTCAGCTAGCGTGTCTTCAGTCCCCTGAAGCCTCGGGGACTAAAGACACACACAGTCCCACTCCCTCTATCAACAGCATGGGCGAGGCCCCGACCTCTTTAACGTGTGAAGATCAAATGAAAAAATATGAACCGTCTGATGAAAAAACGGTAAAACTGAAACAGCTAAAAAAACAAATAGACGACCAACGAAAACAAAAAAAATCACCCTCTTTGCAGTCTCCTCAACCCTCTTCTCCAGTCAAGTCTCCCCCAAAAAGATGGCCACTCGCTCCACAACTTCCAAACCTATTCCTGCTACTCCATGTCCCTCAACCCCTCTCTCCAGAGTGAAGCCTTCTCCGGCCCCCCCTTCCACTTCTCGTGCCCAGTCCCAAATCCTTCTCAGTAGAGACCCCAGTCCTTTTAGACATCCCAGTACTCCTCGCCACACTCCCAGTCCTTCACCCTCTAAATCTTCCAAATTACCCCCTACAGTTACCAAAAGACCCAGAAGCCCTACACAAGATGCTGCTGATAAAAAGAAGAGACCAAAGCACATCTTTAATCCAGGCACTGATATATGTAAAATATCTCCCCTACAAGCGGAAAAGGCAAGGGACTATGGAAACAGAATTAAAAGTCTTAAATTTCTCTTATCCGTTAAGAAATTTTGGGAGAAAGACATAGAAGATCCCGGAAACTTCCCTAATGCCCAAAGGGTATTAACTGTGATCAGATCGGAAGCGGGTG
Source organism: Acanthosepion esculentum (assembly GCA_964036315.1). Taxonomy (NCBI): domain Eukaryota; kingdom Metazoa; phylum Mollusca; class Cephalopoda; order Sepiida; family Sepiidae; genus Acanthosepion; species Acanthosepion esculentum. The sequence continues at coordinate 101,158,805 of OZ038489.1, read as the reverse complement.
CTAAATCTGTTTGGTCTATGGTGGACGAAGCCATTACATCGTTCAACATGACCCTGCCAATAGCCATAGTGCAAAACGAAAAGCTGAAGAAGATGAAGCAATTTTGTGCATGGAGGGTCCTGGTTTTTGTTCACCCCTCCCTTTATAGAGCGCTAAAATTGACTTTCCCGTGGGATATCGGCGGAATCTCCGAAGACGGCACCATCAAGAATGAGATGGGCCATGGGTCTATGGGAGATGCTTTCGGTATCCTAACCCCAGCCATGTTCAATGCAGATAAACAACCCTAATCAGTATTCAATATGGCTACTTTAAATGTCCGGGGCCTAAGGTTGGAGTCTCGCAGGGCGAGGCTCTCTCGTGACCTTCAGCGCCTCGGGGTGAATATCTGTTGTGTGCAAGAGACCCGGTTTTCTATTCATGATCGTGAGGACGTGCTGTCTAATGGGTTCGACCTTTATTCAGCATGTTTTGATGGTCGTTCGAGGGGTGTCTCTTGGCTAGTAAGCAGGTCTTTAGATGCTGTATGTACTCTTGTCTTCGCAGATCCGGCGGGCAGGCTTTGTGTGCTGGACGTTACCATAAAAGGTAAGGCTTTGCGTCTCATCGGCGTTTATGCGCCCATTATCCATGCTGAGCGTCCTGGTCTGTTTCGGCAGATCGAGCCGTTTTTGACGACATCTCGTCGGGTAGATTTAGCGGGCGATTGGAATGCCGTCCTTGACCCCGATATAGATCGTATAGGGAAAAAACGGGCTACTAACAATCCTGATGTGAAACCATTTCGGGGCTTCATCGACGGGTTCGATCTCGTCGATAAGTACCGAAATGAGCATCCTCGGGATATAGCTTGGACTTGGACTAATAGTGGCAACTCGGATCCTGGGACGCTTGCGAGCTACCTTGATCGAGTCCTAGTTAAGAGAGTCGATGTAGGGCTCCTAGGGTGTCCAAGTTTCCATTATATAGTTTATTCGGATCATAGGCTTGTCCGGGTCCGTGTAAACTTAGATAAGCCTAAGGTTAGGTTGGCTGGTTACTGGAAATTCAACTGTTCACGGTTTGGTGAACAGGCATTTCGGGACCAGCTGCTAATAATGATACAACGGTAATTGTCGGGAGCGGTTTTTGGGAACGCCTGGTGGGGTAAACTTAAATCCAAAATTAGAACGTTTGCTGCCGATTTTAGTCGTCGACTCAATCGAGATAGATTAGCAGCGCAAACTGCTTTAGAAGAAAAAGTCGATCGGGCCGTGAAATCCCGTGTTAGTGGGGATGTAGCCTTAGCTAAGGCAGAGTTGGCCTCCTTGCTTATCAAGAAGGATCAAGCTCTGGTAGTTAGGGATAGGTTAAAAAGAATGTCCTCTGAGGCGACGAATATGGCCGCTGAATTGCGTGCAGAGGAGAGTAGGAGTGCGTCTCGGCGACATATCGCGTGCGTCACATTACCGGATAATCGGACCGTGACTACAAACGCGGGCATATGTGAGGTCTTTCGAGATTATTTTCAGGATCTTTTCACCAGGGAGCCCGGTCTGAGCTCTGCTCAGTTCGATTCCTATTTGGCTGACTTTCCCTGCCTCGAGGCAGCTGAAGCGGCTGGGTGGGAGGCCCGCCGTAGACCCCGAGCCGAAAGCTCCTTCTATCACGAATGTCGTCGCGCTCTGAAATGCCTCTTACGGGCGTCGGAAGGCCTCTCCAACGTCCAGGCGTTGTCTCGTAGGGCATTGTATCAAGTGCTAGTTCGGGGGTCCGTTCAAGATGCTCTGATTAGCGAGCTCGGTCTTACGAAGCAGCAGGCTCGCTCAATATGGCCTTGGGCGCCGGGGTTGAAATGCCTCACTAACGATGAGGCATCACTCATTGGCGGGTGATTCGTAGAGCCCTCTGGGTCGGCAAAAGACTTTGTTCAGCGGGCTTGGAGAATTCTCCAGACTGCCGCCGCTGTGTTGGGGAAGTCGAGACCATTGGTCACGCCTTCTTTCAGTGCACGGTGGTAGTGCCGTTGTGCAAGTTCGTTGAAGGCCTCATGGTTCGCGTACTGCGGAGAAAGTCCTTTGTCCTGGATGTCGTTTCTGTTTGTAGCAATGTGGTGCCTCAGATGTCGAAGGCTGAGCATTATGTGTGCTGTTGCTTACTAGGCGTTATGAGAGTCGTGATTTGGACGACGCATCAGAAGGAATTCTATGGTGGCGAGAAGTTTGCTTCTTCCGAACTGATCTTGTTCTTTAGGCATCAGCTTAAAGTCAAGATTAGGACGGAAAGGCGGCGGCTCACATCATCAGAATTTGGCGAAAGATGGGTGAGTCTTGCGCGTTTGTGCCGTGTGAAAGGGGCTGATCTTGAGTGGCATTTTGATGCTGGTTAGGCATCAGGATTTTGTTTGCCTTGGTTGAACTTGAGCAACCCATCCCTGGATTTAGGATAGTTTAGGGTTTTTGCTTTGTATGTTAGTTTTTCATTTTTGTAAAACTTAGCTAGAGTGTGTTTGCTCATTGGCCCCCCTTTTTTTCTGCCCCCCTTTTCTTTTCCTTTAGTTTAACTCCCCATCCCTTCCCTCTTTAGGTGTTCAGTGATTTCAGTTCTCTGGAGGATACGGGACGCCTTTCGTTTCGAGTGTCAGCTTTTTTCGTATGGTTGAGTCTGAATCAGTGCGTGTTTGTGTGAGTGGTTGGGATGGATAAATGTGTATTTTATATTGTCAAAGTCTCGTGTCGATTTCGCCCAGTTAACTGATTTTACTGTCACATTTAGGATTTGTGGGTTTTTTTTATTACTAACATAATTTTGTTTAGTTTCTTGTACATATATTTAGTCATATTGTATATATTCATCGGGGATTATTTATTGTTTAAAATCTTTACTCCCGCCCCCCCACAGACTTTATTGTACATATCGGGTTATTTAGGACATTCATAGAGACCATGAGGTATTTTGGTGGATGTAGCATGAAAGGTAAGTATGAATGTGGCGTTTTGGTGAAAGGAATATTGTTTTGTATGTTTGGGTCAGTGCTCGGGACTAGCTAAGTTTAAGATTAAGACAAGTGATGACCTTCCTTTTCCCCAATCCCCCTTTTTGGCCTTGTGCCGTATTTACTGTATTTTAAACAGTAATAAATATTGTGGCCTGACGATTGCATCTAGCATGAAACATGCTGTCGCCTCTATGTGCGGTTACAGAAAGCGATTCGTTAATCTATATGAGATGATTATTATGATTATTTACATTATTCATACTGTTATCCTCATCTTCATTACGATATTAATAACTTTCGGACGTTGTACGGTCTGGCCTTCTTCAGATGATTAGAATTTCAAAACGAGCACTTTATTTATTTTTCTCTTATTTCGTCCACCGTGGTAGATTGTTCTAGTTTCGCGTACCACACTTCTTCGGATGTCTCAGTTATTTCCCTTTAAATCAATTCCCCAAGTTTTTGGTTCATCACAGCTGTGGCTTCCTGAAGGCAGGAGAGTACAACGCCCGAAACATTGTGAATATTGCAATGGAGAATGAGGACAACAGTCCGAATAATGTAAGTGTAAGTGAATAATGTGTGCAAGTATAAGTATTTATACATAAGTTATTACCATATATATATATATATATATATATATATATATATATATATATATATGGTAATAACTTATGTATAAATACTTATGCAAGTATAAGTATTTATACATAAGTTATTACCATATATATATATATATATATATATATATATGGTAATAACTTATGTATAAATACATATACTTGCACACACATATATTTCTTCTTGGGTGTCATAAAAAATGTACTAGATGTTATATAACAGAGCGGTTAATTATATATTAACGAATATACATAATATGAACAAGACTTAACATACAATTTTATATCAGCACCACGAAAACGTTTCGTAATACTTAACAGTCATCAAGTTTTCTGCACCTGAAGATTACGTATCCGCATGAAACTCCGAGCCACCCTATCAACGAGGGATTACACACATATATATATATATATATATATATATATATATATATATAGAGAGAGAGAGAGAGAGAGAGAGAGAGAGAGACAGACAGACAGACAGAGAGAGAAAGAAAAAGAGAGAGAGATAAGGTGCGGCAAATATAGCGATCTTTTTTATTTATTAATTTTAATTTAAGAAAAATATAATTACAGAAATCTCAGAAAATTTATAACTATTGTGACATTAAAACATTCTGTTTTGTTATGATTATCAAATTATTTAATATATTCGAAATTGCTCCCCTTTTGTTCAATAAAATCCTGAATCCTGTCAGCAACAAATCATTTGAAACACTTCTACATTAATTTCAACATATGTATCAGAAAATGCTTGTATTTATTCTGAAATTGTTTTTGGTTTGGGCTTGTAAACAGGTTTTTCTGTATACCTCAAATGCAATAGGCTGTTTGTTTTGGGTCTGATGATCATGATGACCATTCTATTGCTCCACGTCTTCCTATCCACTTCAGGTCGAAATTATGATTAAACGATTGCCGAACGCATAAACTATAGTCACACTTAAGCCATCGTAAACTACGGTAATTTATTTTTATTCATCATAAGGTAATGAATAAAAAGGGCGTTACGTTTGCCGCAAATTGTGTGTGTCTGTGTCCATGTGTCTGTGTCATTGCAGTTTTAAAAAACGGATCATATGGAACGGTGGCAGTCAGGGATCTCTACAAATAGATTTGTTTTCCTTGTTTGAATTCACTCACCAAATATGTCACCCACATACGAATTTCAAATAATTATATATATATATATATATATATATATATATATATATATATATATATATATATATATATATTAGATTAAATAAATAACAAAAGGTATAATGCTTATTTGTAGCATAATCCGTTCATATTCAAAGATATTTTTCCCATATGTTACAATCAAATGATGCAAGAAGTGCACTGTAACAATGAAAATCGCTTTTATTTCTCCAGTAATTTCCGTCTCTTCTAAAAGAGAATTTAATTTACTGCCTAAATAGAAAATGGTATATATATATATATATATATATATATATATATATATATATATATATATATATATATATATATATATATAAACATGATTGACTTAAACATATCGAAATACAGGCTAAACAAAAGTGGTCGGGTGTGGCTGAAGTTAACATTCTAAGAACTATTAGCAATGGTCAAGAGAAAATAAAGGAAAATAAAGAAAGGAGGAGAAATAAAAAAATATTCAAACTGCAAAATGGCACCTGCATTCTAAGTTACAAGCAAACAACCGGAATCAAAGACATTTTACAATATTTAAAATTGCCATCTTTACAAGTGCAATCTCATTTAAATCTATGGCGCTATGGTAAATAACGGCGACTAAAATTTATTTTTATTTCCAAGAACTTAGAATGGCTTGTGCTAGTCATGATTACTGGCCACTCTGCAATAGGTATTAAATAGGTGTAAAGTTTCTATTCCTCCCATTTTTATCAATCTGAGATGTTAACATCTCCTTCTGATAAAGCTGAATACTATGCCCGTAAATTCTCTTTAAACTCTACTCTTGACTTTACTGAAGTAAATCTGCCACAATTCCCACTTAGAACTGAGTCTCTGTTGAGTGATATGCATGCATACATACATACACACACACACACACACATATATATATATATATATATATATATATATATATACATATATATATATATATATATATAAGCCCTTCCATGGTTTCTGCTATCATCAAAACAGCCCCACAAATCATGTGGATCCGATGTTATCACTGTAATAGTCATTAAAAAGTCTCCACGCGAACAGCCCCCAATTTTCGCTCAACTGCATAATAAATGCCACGCTGCCTCCTACTTTCCTCCCTGCTAAAAGTTATCATCTACCGTTCCATATTTTAAGAGCTCTGGTGAACAGGTCGAACCTTCCAACAATCGTCGTATTAGCATTCTCCCTCTTTTTCGGAAACTTCTCGAGCTCCTAATCAAATCCGAAATGGTTCATCATCTCTCATTGCTGGGTGTTTTTCCAATAAAGCATGATGGCTTTCGTTTCTCCAGGACAGCTGCTGATGTAGTGACGATAATTGCGGGAAGTTTCTAGCAGGCTCTAGATAAAAATGATAAATCCAAGCTGTAGTTTTGGATTTGGCATACAGGTCTTCTCCACAAGCTGAAAAGATACGATGTCGGACACATTTTTGTACTGATCCAGTCTTTCCTATCAAATCGTGAAATGAAAGTTACCTTAAACTGCCACTCGTATCGATCATTTCGTGCTAACGCCGGTGTTCCCTTGGGATCCATCCTTAGTACCAATTGATTTTTTAATTTTTATTAATGACCTTCCCGATGACACTAGATCCCAGCTTGGTATCTCCGTGTTGATACAAACATTTAAACCTGCCTAGATAGTAATGCTGATCAATTCCACAATGATGTAAAAAACGGTCACAAGTCTTCTGTTATCTCGAGCAAAAGATGGCTTATGAAATTAACGCCTGCAAAACTAAACCTCTCTCCATTAATCATCTGGGAGACCCTTCTCTGCCCTCCATTAGCATGGTTGATGCTAACCTCCAGAAAGTGACGTAACGACTTCTCGGTCTAACGTTCTCAGATGGCATGATATTGGAAGATTATAATGTATCCATTGCTAGGTCACCTGCTAAGAAAGGGGGTTCCCTGTGTCGTGAGACACAGTTTGTCTTTCCAGAAACCATCATGCATAACTATATGTCTACCATTCGTCCAAGCTTAGAATATTGCTGCCAAATATGGTCTGGTGCCCCTGTTATTTAGCTTGCTATCATTGATAACATCCAAAGAGGAATCAGCAATATTATCCGTACTAATCTGGCGGCGGGGGCACTTTCCAATACCAGATGGTTGCCTCTCTGAGTCTTTTCTAGACATACTTTCATGGGAATTTTTGGATGATCTCTTCGCTATGACACCTAGATTTTTATTAAATTTAAGCGCGGTACGAGACTGGCATCAAGACGTCATCAATTTATAGTTGAGTGGGCTAGATTTAACCGTAAATTCTATGGTAACATTTTCTTTTCTCATACGTCATTGTGGAACTCTCTTCCGTCTCCATGCATTCTAGCCAACTTTAAGCTGCAAAATGTTAAATTCAATGTCAATCTACTGTCCTCCTGATTACTCATTTCTCAACCCGTTCATTATTGTACCTAATTCTGTTCCTAATTCTTGCAAACTCAGTAACACATTGTGTCTTAGTGATTTTACTGCCTAACATGGGGTGAAACCGATTTAAAAAGAAAAGTAGACGTCTAGAATCTGACTTCAATTCGAACTTGGCTTTCCATTTGCTCATCCCGACCCGATATCATTCCATTTGCTCATCCCGACCCGTTATCATTCCATTTGCTCATCCCGACACTCATTCATTACACTGCATATCGCTTATATTTCCAAACGAGCAAGGAACGTGTCTTCACAGTAAAGATTGTTCTTTTTCTAAGCTGGCTTCTACAAAGGCTAGAAAGATCAGTTTACTCTACTTTGTAACCCATATATAAAAGGATTGATTCGGCCTTTCCCTATGCACGAAAAAACACACACGCAAAAATAGATACAGACTCTCATTATATCTATCTATCTATCTATCTATCTATCTATCTATATATATATATATATATATATATATATATATATATATATCTATATATATAAATATATATATATTGTTGATCAATATTTTCAAGCTTTATTAGTTTTTAATGAACTTTTTCAAATTGGAAAGTATATCGATTGCATGACCCAATTTTGAAATTTGATAAAGTTAATCGAAATTTGGACTGACAGTTCTTGTCAAGATGTTTAAAAATTTTTTTTAAATTTATGAAGTTTTAAACTAAATATTTATACTATATAGATAGTTCAAACTATTGTCCTCATATCCATTGTCATATTTACGACTTTTCGGCCATCGTGCTTTCCGGCCATCTTCAGGTGATATACGTTAGAATTTGGAACCGAAACTTTCATTAATCAACTGGGGTAGATTGTTATAGTTACACGTGCCACAATTTTCTGGATATCTCAGTTTCAGTTATTTGCCTTTATGGACTCAACTCTCTAATTTTTTGTTCACCTCTATAGTGAACAGGTATTGAACTCGCAACTCTTTCCGTCACGTCACTGAATTACTTCAACCAACGCTTTTATCCACTGGGCTGTGTGCCCCTGGGGACTTAAAGGGAATCTAGATATCCAGAAAAGGCATGGCATGTGAAAGTAGAATTATCTAACCCAACGGACTTAATAAATTTTCGTTTCGAAATGCCAACGTGTATCACCTGAAGAAGGTTGGAGCGTACAGCGGCCGAAACGTTGTAAATATGTCAATAATGCAACAGTCTGAGCAATGTAAGTAGTAAAAGTAGTTTCTATATATCATCGCGAAAATATAGGCAGATGTTGAAATTTAAAACCAAGTTATATAAATGTTCAGTGCTGTCCAAGGATCGGACGCACAACTGCCGCATATGTTTTAGGCAACGCGTTGTTTCAAGAGGTAATGTTTATTTTGGGCAATGTAGTGAGGAAATTCTACGTAGTCTTGTTTGGGGTATGAAATGTTAAGCGAAATCAAAGACGAATATGACTTGAATATTAAATGACAAGAAATATCGTCAAAACATGGAAATGAAAAGAAAACTGAACTGCACACTGGGATCGAACTTGCCACAATGTTATCGAAAGCAATTCACTAAACTCATTCACTAAATTTCTTATGTATCTTCAGGGATGAAGAACAATGTCATTGCTTTCACAGTTTCATTTCCTCTTAGTAAATTGCGTATTTCCATGTTTGTTCTTAGGAAATTTAGTGGAATTATTTCACATTAAATCTGCACGTTTTTGAATTCAGAATCTCTTTTCTTCAAGATGGTTTCTCAATCAAATCTTGTAACCCCGATCTGTTCTGGCATTTAACCGATACCTACGAGTCAATCGTTAGGGGTTAATGCATTTCCCGGGAACATAGTATTAAGCGAATGCAAACACTTCCGTGACTACCTCAGCCAATTCCATATTCTAATAAACCATGCCACACGATCACTAATTCAGAGGCAATACATTTAATAATTTTCTTGTGTTATCCTTCATAACTTTTGCCCGGTAATATTTTCTTAGGATTCTTTAACATTGTAGATTTTGGCTTAATTGACCGATTTCAAACACTGAATAAATAGATTTATGGACGATAGGCAATACGGTTGTAACATTTTTAAGTTTCCATTTGACAAAGAATTCAAGAAAAAAATTAAATATATAAAAATATATATATATATTAAAGATTATTTGAAAAACTTCTATACAGTTGTGATTCGTCTTAACCTGCTATCTTTTTGATATTTTTTCTTTAAATCAACGGCAATTTGGTATTTTTTTAATATTTGAATAATGTAAAAAAACAGCATCATATAAATATTTATGTTTCCTTACTGACACGAATTCCAAGATAAACGCCAAATATTCTTGAAATTATAATGATTAATCTGTATATAAAATAAATTACAGGATATACAAGAGAAGTGAATAAGTGTGTACAGATGTCTATGTAGAAATATACGACTACAGATTTAGATATATATTTATAAATAGTATATTTATTCGTCATATTTTTGATTTAGATACGTCTGCCGATTTCGTTAAATCATCCAATGATATTTTGTTCAGCGAACACACACCAACCAGATCAAACAATCGCGTGACTAAGATAACGGGTTAGAAAAAAAAACATAAAATTTTCTCGCCTGAAAGTATAAAGCTGAATTCGAAAATGAAACAAAGCCACAAAGTAAGCAACGCCCATCAGAATTAGGAGACATCCCCAACCGTGTTTATAGTTAACCACGGAATTTCAAATTACACATTACAAGGTCTGAACGGCTTCCATTCCACTCACGCCTCTTGTGATCAACTCATAAAATTATGAAGATGATCACATGACTGAAAGCCATTATATTGTCAGCGGAGTGTCTTGTCTAGACAGATTAGACAAAATATTTCCCGGGTTGATAATTATTTGCAGTGTTTGCCTGTTAGTTTTGTCATTAAAGTTTTATTTTTTATGAACAGGACATTGCACAATTGTGGTTTAAAACGCTTTATGAATTCAAACCGATTCCGAGAATTTTCTTTATTTATACCTTTCCTTTAAGAAGGAATGCGTTTGCAATATAAGAGGGTGTGACAAAGAATAATGCATTTTTATTACATAATAAATAAAGAACACTATCAAACATATCTTACAACTATTTATGGCTATACATCACAGCTGAACATCAGTATTTCTCAATGTAGTTACAACCTTTTTCAATGGTAAGCGTATGAGGACATGTATCCCAGCCTCCTAAACATCAGTTGTCTTCTAATGTAGTCAATTCCTAACAATACGTTTCACTTTTTCTTTACCACCACAATGTTGGCTACTTTATGTCTCTTTTATTGAACCAAAGAGTTAGATATATTTTGTGTATGTTTAAAGGAAGTTCTCCATCAAAAATCAAAGTACGCAATTACTTCTCCTTTGCATCTAACGGACTTCCTCTCCAAATGACTGTCGTGACGAACATTCTATTACGTTTTGACTATCCTTCGTACCTGCAACCTTCTATTGCATATTTGATGCAGAAATTGTTTATTTGTCCATGTTATGTTAAAAAAATAATTATACCGCCATCTTGACAAAGACTCCGAGACATATTCGTCAAGCGTACCTGATCTCCACAATTTAGTTTGTAAAGAAAATAGTTTTACACAATATTTCCATAAATATAAAGTGATTAATCAGTTTCAAATTATGTGGACGTTAATGTTGATAAACAAGTAATTGTCATCTAAACATTCTAATTTCGATCCATATATGGATTTACTAAGAGAAATAGAAGTCCTACCAGGATTTATTATTTGTAGCATAATGTCAACAACGTACAATAAGAAAATAAAGCATTGTTGATCGCAGATACCGAAAGAAAAATAATATCGTAGACAGTTTAGTAAAAGAAAACGTGAAGAACGTACTGTCAATTGTAATTAGACAGAATCTATGGTTGCCAAAATCAAGCGATTACAAAAATGTCAATCAGTTATGTGCGATGCGTGAGACACGCTTAGGCAATAATGTATGTTTTGATACATGACTGACGAGGCAGATTTTTTCCCGAAGTAGGTTGCCATATCTTTCTGCGGTAGACCAGTTGCCATCCAAGGCTATAGAACCCGGTCTGTCCTGCTACTTAGCCATGGCTGGGGGAAGAAGAAGAGAATTCATACCTTTCCCAATGTTATTTGCACGTAATTGGATATAATGGATTTGACTGGAATTCGAAATCGGCTGTCCGATTTTTCAGTCCGAGCCGCTATAAAAAATGTATTTAGTTGTAATTAAATAAACAGCGGAAAAAGTGACATCAAATTGTGAACTTGCATTTTTTGTACTGATCGTAATTTCATTCAAAGCATTTTGTTCTTTGTCTGTGGGGAAAATTAATAGCTTACATATATTATTGTTATTATTATTATTATTATTATTATTATTATTATTAGTAGTAGTAGTAGTAGTAGTAGTAGTAGTAGTAGTAGTAGTAGTATTGTTTGAGTTACATACACTACCCGGACTCTTTTTGCTGTTGTTGAAATTGTTCAAGTGATGTGATTTGTTTTTATAATAAATGAGTGTATCAACTTTTTCTTTCATCAAAGATAGGTTGAAATAACTTAGTCTATATAGTTCAGTTCACACTAATTGTAATAGTAAAATAAGTAAACTTTTGCATTCATTAACTGAACCTTTAGCTGTAATATCGATTGGAATATATAAAATAATATTCCTTAAACAGTTTTACAGCTAATTTGACACCTCATGTCCATTGTTTCGCTCTTTTTACTAACACATATGGTACGGTGGTCCTGTTGCATATTTAGAGATTCTTGATAAAATTCAACGAAGAATCAGCAATATTATTTGTCCTGAAATAGCGTCTCGGTTCCAGTCACTTTCTCACCGCCATAATGTAGATTCCCTTTGCTTTTTCTATAAATATTTCAATGCAGTTACCCGGATGAACTCTTCGTTATTACTAACATTATTTTATTTGGTTTATTTTAAATCGAGTTGTTTTCATATTGGAAGTACTCATTGGGACTGATTTTTTTTAATTGTTGTTTTATTCCCCTGCCTCCACAGACAATGAATTGTACATGTGGGGACTAGTTAGGACTTTTATAGAGACCATCGGGTATTATAGTGGATGTCGTAAAAAATGTCAGTAAGAATGCGTTCTTTTGATGTTAGGAATATTGTGGTATGTTTGGGTCAGGTTTTTAGGCAAGCCAAGTTTAAAGTTAAGACAGAAGAAGAGCGCCCCTTTTCCCCCATTTACCGATTTGGCCCTGTACCACATTTTGCAAATAATTACAAATGAATATCAGTTATGCTACTTAGACTTTATGAATTTAAGCGCATTAGTAGATTGAACTAATGTCTCATCAATTCACAATTAAATTGGTGATATATAACAGTAAGTTATATAGTAAAATTTTCTTTTCTCGCACTTCTTGCTTGTGGACCACTCTTCCGGCTTCCATGTTTCCCAGCCAACTTTGATCTTCAAAACTTTTAATGAAATGACAAACGTTATCTACTGTTGTCTTGATTAAACTCCTATTGTTCTCGTTCCGTAAAGATGTTTCTATTTTTTTTCCCATTCTTTGACACTCAGTAACACCTTGTGTCTTAGTTTGTTTTTTGTTTTTTTTATTGCAATGCTTGGAATGATAAATTCAAAAAAATACCATTACCCGTTAAAATTTAAAGGTTTTCTATTTGAATATTCTGATGTATCATAATATGTAAGGAATAAATAAGCTCTTTCTGGGTTTCAAGTCTATAAGATACCCGACTCATTATCCTTCTACGTCGTTATAGATTTCAGCTTATCAACTTTAATTAAATAAATATGAATGTAGGTCACTATTCAAAAAAAGTGAGAGGATACAAATGAAAAGATTTAAAATAGCCAAGATGCAGACAGGCTTTAAACACATGATAATAATATCGCCTCCTCTATCTTCAATTCCATTCATTTATTCCTTCTCTCTTTTCCGGTCCTTTTCCTAAAACTGAACAGCGCCCTTTATATAGGTTTTCTTTCCGCTATCCGCATAATAGAAAAGGAGTTGACCATTATTTATCTGAGGTAATGTCTGAGCGTAAATTTTATGAATCATAATTCTAAAGTTAATATTTTAATAAGCTCCTTTCTTGTTCATCGACATTAAAATATCCATGGAACACATCTTGTGCGTCGTTAAATATTTGACCTTAAGAACTTTAACAAATTATTGCAATAAAACCCTGAATGTGAATACAGCCTATTATTAAATATAAGTAAGAAGGTAAAAAGGAAAAGATTTGAAATTGACAAGATGTTCATGTCGCTGAAGCGGACATCTCATACATTTAGCTGAAGCCAACACTAAATACTTTTCCCACCGCTGTTTTATTTCTTTCTTTCATTCTTTCTTTTTTTTTTCTCGCTTTCTTTTTCCATCTTTCTTTCTTTCTTTCTTTCTTTCTTTCTATCTATCTATCTATCTACCTATCTATCTTTCTTTTTTTCCATCTTTCTTTCTTCGTCTGAATGAATTCAGGTTATTAACATATATAAGTAATAAGGTAAAAACGAAAAATTTCAAATTCACAAGTTTTCTATTTCGCTGTAGCAGACGCTAAATAAATTTTTCCGTCGTTATCTTTCTTTTCTTTTTTTCCTTCTTTCTTCGTATCTGCATATTTTATTTGACTTCCATTGTGATCAAAACAAAATAGATTATTATTTGTGCGGTATTGGTTGGGCGGAATATGTGTGCTAAGAAAGGAAGGAACACACAGAATTATAAAACAATTTATCTTTCCTTACAAGGCTTTTGTTTTTTGGTAACTTGTAAACTTAACATCCTAGCTTTTATCATTATGTTCCTTTCCAGTTTCATGTAGTAGACATGTTTAATATTGTTCGAAATATTCAAATAGTATGATTTTCTTACTTGGTACAATTGTTTGTATACAATTGTCGATCCATTTTATATAGGTACCTTCATGAGATTGCCAGAAAATGAGCCATAGCATGATAAAAATGGCCTTAAACTTGACGAAAATAATTTTTATTTGTCTAACTGTTTATATTATAATCAAGAGGAAAGATCAAAGTATTTTTTGATTATATTTTAAATTTGTTTTATCATTTCGAGCACGTCCAAATTTGTCGTTTAAAATCATGTTTTGTTTTTTTTTCGATTGTCTTTCATTTTTTTTAATTTTTAAAATTTTATAAAAAAAGTTAATTTTTCCGTTTAAAATTCTGCCAATAAATAGTTACCCTTTTTAAAAAAAATATTTTTACAAAATTTAAAATTTAAATGTTTATTTAACATATTTTGAAAGAAAACATTACTTACTTTACGCGTTGAAAAGTGTACATAAAAAAAAAAGACAGCGGCTCTGAACAGTAGCGACACATTCGATGTGTTGATTGATGCTGTCATCAAGTATTGACAGCTTACGCGACCTAATTTCATCGTACGGATGGACAAAAGGGAAATAATTTAGCTTTTTATTGAACCAAATTACGTAACCAGTTATTAAGGGAAAATTACAGCGTTTTAATTTTTAATTGTTTCTTAGCGTTCCATCTTTACATGTACGATGCTTTATGAAAATAAAGCTTTCCATCTTTACGTGTATGATGCTTTATGAAATTTTTTTAACTAAGACTGTTGACAGAAAAAATTTCATAAGGTGCATACAAATTAATATAATTTAATTACAGTGTAACTCAGATATGAGACCCGGGTATAAGAGAAACACGGATATAAGAGAGATTTTATGTGGTCCCAAATTAGAGCCATACTTACCTAAATAAAATAGATCAAACTCGGATATAAGAGAAACCTGGATATAAGAGACTTCGTCTCCGGGCCCCGACAACTCTCTTATGTCAGGGTTACACTGTAATTACTTTAATTAGGTATCTTTCTTATGAAAGGCTAAGTGTAGAATATAAATATATACATTTATTATATTTTATTTTATGGTATTATTTGTATTTCTCTTTTTGAAATGAAAAGGCTAACTGACAGTGGAGAACAACACTTAGTCATGCAAACCACGTGGCTTTCTTTTGTTTTCATGATGTTTCGTTTCCGGTCTTCCGTATATTTGAATTTAAGCTATTTTTGACACAAAAAAAAACATGTTATATTAGATTTTTACCTAAAAGAAACTTTCTGATTGTAACCAGGTTTATTTTATAATCTATAAATGATATTTATCTACTTAATAATACATTGACTAACTGGAACACGATTTTGATCAATTTTAAAATATTTAACAACTTTAAGCAATAAACATAAATTTAACAATAAGAAATAACAAATAATTGTTGTAAAAATTTATTTTTCATCGAAAATGTTTTTTGCTTTCAGGAAATGTTATCCATAGTCATACAAATAAGTAAAAGCAACTAAAAGTTTTTGAAATTAAATAATATCTTTGTTTTATTGAGTTTTGTATGTTACAATCCAGAGCTGATTTTAAGGTAGACGGGTCCGAAATAAAAAAAAAAGTAAAATGGATTTGCTTTGGTCAAAGCCTTGTGCTTTTAACTAATTAATCGCTAAATCATAACACCTTAGAATTTCATGAGTTTTCATGAAATTACTTATGGGGGGAGTAATAAATAAAATAAAAAAATTACCATGATTTAAAAAAAAAATAAACACATTTATAATAATTCCCATCATTTGTGAATAGTTTCTGAAAGTTTCATGAAAATCCGACAATTATTTTTATTTTTACAAGATTTTCAAAATTAACGGCTCCCATTAAAAAGAAAATTAAAAAAAAAATACACGCTCTCATGAAGGTACCTAATTTTATAGTCTCGTGATGAATCCTTTTCTTTAGCTTTTCAAAATGAAATCATTTGAAGTCATACCGTCAACATAGATATATATTTTCATGGCGTTTAAAAACGGAAATTACCCTGTGTGATCGATATATTACTTACTATTATTGATGCATTTTTTATATTGATTTCCAGTGGGCCATGGATGTGTTCACGTGCGTTAATATTTGAGCAGTCAATTTATCTACCATTCATTATCCATCGTAATTGTCGCGCTATTTTAAGTTGCCTTAGATTAAATTGAAAGAATGTGGTCATCAAAGGTGATAGAAGTTGGTATTGACATGAAACATCGTACTGGAAAAGGTGGGCGATATATGGTCATTTTAAATAAATTCACAGGCCTTTAACAGACGTCTAATGCCTATTAACTAAGTTGACGTTTGTCTGATATGTGTCGAAAGAGAAAAAAATGAATAGCCATTTTTCTATTCC
The DNA here is from genome assembly GCA_964036315.1 of Acanthosepion esculentum. Classification (NCBI taxonomy): domain Eukaryota; kingdom Metazoa; phylum Mollusca; class Cephalopoda; order Sepiida; family Sepiidae; genus Acanthosepion; species Acanthosepion esculentum. Next base: position 101,142,352 of record OZ038489.1, on the reverse strand, counting down.
ACTCATTGAAAAATTCAATCTTTAGTCAAATTATTTTTCTTACCCAAATCGAACCCAACAAATAACACACTATAAAATAATCCATCTATATTTTCCTATTTTGTTTCACAAATTGCGAGAGAAATATTTACGTTTTTATCTGTGAATAGTCCATTTAATGTTATTTTTTTTAAATCGAGGACACTCCAAAGAAGGTAGTAAAATCACAGAGACGCAAGGAGTTACTTAGTATGGAAGAGTTATAAACAGGAACATTGCTAAGGAGCGAAAACAGAGGAAGAGTAATCAAGATTCCACCAGGTAGCGAATGACATTGCATTAAATTTTTTGCAGATTAGAGTTGGCCGGAAAAATGGAGCCGGAAGGAAGTTCGATAAGCGAGCAGTGCAAGAAAATAAACTGTTAGCATAGAATTTATGTTTACATCTAGCCAGGTCAGCTCTATATTGCTGAAACCTAATCACCATTCTTGTCTTACGCTTAAATCCGAAGAGTCTAGGCACCATAGGGAAGAGCTAATCCGAATAATTACCATGGAAGTATTTATAGAAAAGGCTAAGTGAGGTAAATCTACGGCAGTGAGAAAGTGACTGAAGCCGAGATGCCAGATCGGGGCCAGTGATATTCCTGAGTTTCCCTTTGATTTTATCAGGGAGATCTAGAGAGGTACCATATATGACAGCAATATTCTAAGCGTGAACGAAGATAAACATATATATATATGTATATACGTGTAAGAAAGACTATGTTGAGAAATGTGTAAACCAACTTTCCTGGCAGCTTAGCTTTTGTTGATTTGTTTGTCGCCTATATACGCTCTAACTGTCCTCCGCTTTCATTTGACCTCTGAACTCTTTTAGAATCTTATTCTGAGAAGGCATGTTCTCTTTTCATGAAAATTCAGGAAATAACATAGAGTAGAATGTCGAAGAATTTACACCAGAAAATGAAGAAAATTGATGGCACAGAAATGAGTCCAAGACAGCCGACATACAGTTACAAATACTCCGTGTAACGAAAAACCCATAAGATTCTGTTATGCATGGGAAAGAAATATCTATATATTCAGCTTATCATTAGTGTTCCTATCTTTTTCTTGCACCATCTTTTTAGATAAATGCTGAAGGGTGTCTGGTTGACATTTTGCACAAAAAGAATCGCGTCGACAATACAGATGTTGAGACTCACCAGAGAAATTCTCTTTTATATGGGAAACTATGGTTATCTTACTTGGATTAGAAGGGAAACGGGCGAGCAAATTCAGAGAAAAATAGGCAATGCCATAGAATATTATTGGTAGTAATGATTCAAACATAGAGTGTTGAGTTAAATGAAGATGACTAAAACATCTGGAAGAGGCTTGTCACGGGGAACTAGAACAATCTACACAGTCGGACGAAGAAAAGGTTATTTTTTTTAATTACAGTTACCTGAAGAACGCCGGGTCTTATAACGGTCGAAACGTCGTGAATATGGCAATAAAGATGAGGACAATAGGTCGAAGAATGTAAATAATAATGTTTTGTTTTAACAAGAGCGAGGTTCGAAAACCGGTTAGCTAGGTCGTTTTGCAGTTTTACTTTTACCTATGATCATCATAAGTGGTAATATGTATATATCTTGACTTTTTATGGCGGGTACACAAACACACACACACACATATATTTTGACTTTTCATGGCGGTCACACAAACACACACACACATTTTGACTTTTTATGACGGTCACACACACACACACACACACACACACACACACACACACACACACATATATATATATGTGTGTGTGTGTGTGTGTGTGTTTGTGACCGCCATAAAAGGTCAAAATATATACATATTACCACTTATGATGATCATATATATATATATATATGTGTGTGTGTGTGTGTGTATGTGTGTGTGTGTGTGTGTGTGTTTAAGAAATGGATTAAATGGATATTTTTATTTTCAGTTTATTTTGTTTATATGTTATTTTGGGTGGATAATCATATTGGAGTAGAAGCGTTGCTTTTTAATTGAACTCACTATTTTCATCCACCTACCTCTACCGGTCTGAATATTCGAGAAATCTTATCAGAAAAATATGCGTCCCCCGGCAGACCATTTTGTTGCGTCCTGGCCCTGAAATATCGGATAGAACAATACCAATAACGGGAGAAGCATTAATGTAAGAATAAATATGTTCCTTCCCTCGCTCCCTCAACACTTAGTAATTAAAGTGTAATGTCACATATGAGAAATTAAGCATCGCGTTTTCACGTAATGTTAGAAAATAACGTTAAAACAATGTTAATATTATAGCGACGAGCACAGCAAACAACACATATAAATTGATACGCGAATTTATAACTTGTCGTTTGCCGTCCACATTTCCCGTGGTGCATGTTCAGGCCGGAGGTCATTTCGGTCGACGGAGACATATCGAGGAGTAATGATATTTGCAATCCTTTCGAAAGTATTTCCTTGCTTTATTGTTCCTTGAATTTCATATCAAGCATTTTCCAAATGATATACGGATATAACAGCATAAAAAAAGAAGCTCAGGTCTCAATACTTTGAGTGTCACTGGAAAGTGTGCTAGACTAGCGTGTTGAAATTTGAACTTTAAATTAGTGACAGTCTTGACAGTACATATGAGGATGGGGGTATCTTGCTGTATCTTGTTAAGAACACAAAATAATCAAGAAGATCAATGGAAATCACTAATGCGTGACGGAATCGCATCGAATTCGAAGACCGTTATTCATTGTCCGTATTTGGAGATGTTAAGTACACTTGTGAGTGTCTAAACACAGAAAATAGAGACCGACTAAAATATGTCGGTCAGTTAAGTAACGAAACTGCTTTGAAGATTGACGAACTAATGAAATTCATTGGTGACAGAGAAGAATGAAATAAACTACTCAATCCTTTTACAGTTCACTCGAAACAGAAAAAAAACTTAAAAAAAAAATGAAATCGTTATCGTTGCAAAAATTGAGTTCGGCAAGCCGGGTTCAAATTCCAACCTGACCGTTGTATTTTATTTCGCACAGATGCCCGTATGAAAAAATAGGCCACTTAATAAATACAGTTTAAATAGTAGAGCAGACGGGTCTTTTTATTCATGGTAGCGAACCAATCAAGAATAATATCAACTCTGAATTAAGAGTCGCTAGGTCTTAAGGGAGAGTCCACTACGTAAACGTAATTGTCACTGGATGAAGGAGCAGCATCACTTTGCGAGGTCTGGTTGTGACTTCTACTTTCCAGAGAATTTCTAAAGGATCCAAATGATGAAAACGAAGAACGCAGTGCCACTAATTTAGCAAACAGAAATGTCTAGCTTTCATTGACATCTCTTCGTTGCCAGACAGATTACACAAAGATCGGTTGACTTAACTGTTAATACATTCCACAAGTAAACAACCACTTGGCAGTTTGTACTAAATGCGTTCAAAATACATCGCAGTTTTATTCCATTAAGTTTTGTTTACACTGACTTCCATGAAGATCGATACTTTTGCCAAGCTGAAATTGTCACCTTTTGCTTATTTTCTCTGAAAGAAAGGGGAGAAAAAGAAACAGAATAATTAAATAATAATTGGTACATTATTTACCTATCTTGAGAACACAGAATCGCATATTCTCACCAGCTGTGTCAGATTCCTCTAGAAATTAATTGATCTAGTATATTCACGTTGATGATTTAATCACAATGACGGCAATGTTCTTCAATGTTCTCCGAGTTTAAGTGGCATTAAGTGTTCTTTAAAACAATTTGCTCTTTGCGTGTATGTGCGTGTGTATTTTGTTTTATTTATATACTAGTGTACTCTTGCCGTAACAAAAAAACTATTAGTAAGTTTTAATAGTGCGATACAAACAAACAGGAGTCTCGAAACAATGTCTCGATGTAGAAATAAAGAATTCACTCCAATGATCCGTTTAAATAATCCAGTCTCTTTATATTTTTATACAGAGATGTTCGATAAAAGTGGCTCACATGATTTCTTTTTACTAAATGTTCTCTTCTCCGATGAAACGAAAGTTGAGCTAAATTCAAAGGATAAGTGATCTAAAATCCGAAGAAGCTTTGAAAGCTCTTTGAATTTAGCAGTAAGTACTGTCAAGCATCCGTTCACTTATAATTTTCTGGGGATGCTTTTCTTTTCATGGAACTGGTTTCTTAAAACCTAGTGAAAACACCCTCAGGAGCGAGCAGTACAAGAGAATTTTAGAGTCTTGTCTGCTCCCTTCTGCTGAAAGGGTGCAAATCGACCCCACCGAGGCCATTCTTTATGCAGGATAATGCTCCCTGTCACAAATCAAAATTGATGAAGAAATACTTTGATGAGAAGCAAATGAGTGTTATGACATGGCCGCTCCAATCTCCTGACCTCAACCCCATAGAAAACTTATGGAGCATTATAAAGTACAGGCTCCCGAGAAAGCAATTGAGCAACAAAGAGGATTTGATTGTGAATTTCATATCCGAATGGAATTCAATCAAGTCAATGGCAAAAAGGGTTGAAAAGGTAAATCAAAATAAAGGAGGACCCATAGATTATTAAATATTTCGTACTATATTACCTATTATAAATACATTATTATATTATACTTTATTAAAAGCTGTTCGGTTATGTTTCTATTGATTACTAGTTTCAGGAAATAAGAGAGTCACCATTTCCCTAAACCTCATTTACATTCAAAATTATAATTATGAATAGAATACCTTAGGGTGAGTAAACTTTTTTTTACTAGGCGGTCGGGAAGGGGTCTTTATATTAGTAAGATTGAAAATTTGTTTGACCACAAAATCAATAGGCGAAAACATTTTAAGTAGAAAAAATCAGGTGAGTCACTTTTATCGAACAATGTATGTTCAATGGTTCATTGATTTCTCCTGGTATGATATGAATTGGTTTTTGCTCATTATTTTCTCATATTTAAAAGAAATATGTGTTTAATATAAAAGTGAAATGGAAATAACTCACGGGAGAAAAATATTAGCAACAGAATAACAAATATTTCGACGACAAAGCCTATTTCAAGACAAAATTGATGCAAAACAATTACTTAATTAACACAAATGTATCTGAGTGACTCAAATGAAAGGCTTAAATGTATATGAGTGACTCAAATGAAAGGCTTAAATGTATATGAGTGACTCAAATGAAAGGCTTAAATATATCTGAGTGACTCAAATGAAAGGCTTAAATGTATCTGAGTGACTCAAATGAAAGGCTTAAATGTATATGAGTGACTCAAATGAAAGGCTTAAATGTATCTTAGTGACTCAAATGAAAGGCTTAAATGTATATGAGTGACTCAAATGAAAGGCTTAAATGTATATGAGTGACTCAAATGAAGGGCTTAAATGTATCTGAGTGACTCAAATGAAAGGCTTAAATGTATCTGAGTTACTCAAATGAAAGGGTTAAATGTATCTGAGTGACTCAAATGAAAGGCTTAAATGTATCTGAGTGACTCAAATGAAAGGCTTAAATGTATATGAGTGACTCAAATGAAAGGCTTAAATATATCTGAGTGACTCAAATGAAAGGCTTAAATGTATCTGAGTGACTCAAATGAAAGGCTTAAATGTATCTGAGTGACTCAAATGAAAGGCTTAAATGTATATGAGTGACTCAAATGAAAGGCTTAAATGTATCTTAGTGACTCAAATGAAAGGCTTAAATGTATATGAGTGACTCAAATGAAAGGCTTAAATGTATATGAGTGACTCAAATGAAGGGCTTAAATGTATCTGAGTGACTCAAATGAAAGGCTTAAATGTATCTGAGTTACTCAAATGAAAGGGTTAAATGTATCTGAGTGACTCAAATGAAAGGCTTAAATGTATCTGAGTGACTCAAATGAAAGGCTTAAATGTATATGAGTGACTCAAATGAAAGGCTTAAATGTATATGAGTGACTCAAATGAAGGGCTTAAATGTATCTGAGTGACTCAAATGAAAGGCTTAAATGTATCTGAGTTACTCAAATGAAAGGGTTAAATGTATATGGGTGACTCAAATGAAAGGCTTAAATGTATCTGAGTGACTCAAATGAAAGGCTTAAATGTATATGAGTGACTCAAATGAAAGGCTTAAACAAATAAATCTAAGAACAGAAGGAGTAAAGAAAATGGCTAACGGTCATAACACGTTCAAAGTCAGAAGTTAGACATCGTCGTGTCTTTTGAAATTCTAGTTTTGTTCTTTATATTCACTTACAAGCAAATCCTATTGGAAAAGGTTTAAATCTAATTCTCCTCACCCAACTATGGGTTAATTAGTAAGACGTGTTTCACTAAACCATTCTGATATCCCCACCAAAAACAATTTTACTATTTAAAAAATATTTTCTGGCTTTTAATAAACTGCAAATAATTAATAAGTTGTAGAAAAAGAAAATAATTGATCAGTTAAAGAATATATTAATTAAACTGTTATTTTTCTCGGGAACGAATTCTTTTTAAATGCATATAAATATATTATTTTTACACATTTATCTGCATTTAGAAAAAAATTCGTTCCCGAGGAAAATTAACAGTTTAATTAATATATTCTTTTACTGATTATTTTTTTCGTTTTCTACAGCTTATCAATTATTTGCAGTTTATTAAAAGCCAGAATCGACTTTATTTTTATTAAAAGCAGGAGACTACTAAGGGAAGTAATCACTCATAAAGTTAGTAACTCGGGCTGATTTACTTCCCTACCCACAATATCTGGGACAGGAAATATATAAATGCATACACTTTAATAATTATTGCATGGTTTGATTTTTGAATTAGAGTAGATATTTATACATAGTTTCTTGTTTAAAATTATTTTTTGTTTTAGTTCCTAAACTATTCTCATTGTCGTCTTAGTTAAATTATCACACAAACTTGGAGTGAATTGATTAAATATTACAAAACAGGTTAGGCGCCTCGAAGTGGTGTAATGGTTAGGAAGCTTATCTTGCTCGTTCATTTTACGACAGATTCGTGAGTGGGATCCTCACTGGATACCCCCTACTTCGGCCTTGTACCATATCTGAGCTACGCTTGAAAAATCCCTATTACAAAACGGGTTTCGATGGATACATATATATCAATTTTTTAAAAAAATATTGTAGGATGTGTTGATGATTTCTAAGACCAAACAAGAAAATAATCAACGAATAAATAAACTGTTTAATAAATAAATAATGTATATATTTTGTTGGAGTTTTTGGGTACCTCCTATGTACTAGTGAGACAACGAAAATGAGTTGACTAAGTTATATTTCATCAAGAGATGAGATAACCAATGAGAAAGCTCAAAATATTCAATTCGACGTGTATAATTAACACTAAATAGATCAGCGCATATGACGGTCAACCCTTCAGTATGCCCCTCCCGCGGATTTGTTTGCAAATCCCGTGCAGGATTGTTGTCTCATACGAAACATAAACATACAAATTGAACTGAAAGACACTCATGCGTCGAAAACGACGGGAGAGTCTATCATAATCATAAACTGTATACACTTTTCTTGTTTCAAACGATACAAGTCTTTCTGGGGGTAAATATGTCTTTTCCAAATTTTGCATATTTTTTTTTTTTATAATTACATTACAGCAAGTTAATGACCTAACAGTTTATTGCAACTTTCAAATGCTTGACACGCACTGGCTTATTAATGGCATTTAATTTATGCACGCTAATTTTATAAATTCCTAAATTCTACAGCACGTGAAACATAAAACGTAGACGCTTTGAGACGCAAATGAAATTCAATTATTAAAGCATAATTGCTACTCGGCATTTTGTTAGTTTAAATGTTTCCGCTTTTCGAATACATAAATAACAGCGTTATTTCTCCATTCCTGTATTTGATCTTTATTTTTTACGGATCTACGACTCTGTTTTATCCCTTCAAATGCCGCATACAATCCTGGATTTAAAAAAAAACATGTTTCTTAACATTATTTTAAATGAATATTCAAATGTGGTGGTGATATAAATTATTCTTTAAATCATCAGAATAACTGGACCACTCGCCTAACTGTCAAGTGTTACGTTCAATGAGACATAATTGCTAATCGTCAAGTGGTCCTCCATCCACTGATATTTTAGTAGAATTTTTTAAACGTTTAAAGTGTGAGGCAGCGAAAATAGATGTCATCATATTTGCTCAGCCTTTCCATTTGGTTATCATCATCGACTGCAGGGCTGTAATACTGGGTGAATAAGGAAAACAAATATAACTGCACGCCTACAGTTATGTGATAATCAATTTATGTATCTTTATCTTATCACTGTATCAATTGCGAGCTATCAGGTAGCGTATGAGATGAAACAACATGCTGTAATTATTGGGAAAACAGGCAAAAATGCAGCGATGTTGTGATTCCAAGTATTTCGAAAGTCAGCAGGCCGTTCGGAAGGAAGATCAGAAACATACAGAAACCTCCAGCGGGAATGTGTCACCTGTAGCGAACAGCAAAAATAAAAAGACCTAACAGCATTCGTACAGTAACTTTACACCACAATTCGTACAACAGGTGGATAATATTGTCGATGTCAATCTCGGAACGTCCATGAGTGACAATGTCACGGATCTTCACGTATCCGCAATGCAGTGCATGAGGACATCTCCCGCGTGATGAAGAATGGGCAGTGACTGAGTGAAAATAAAATGACTTTAGTGAGGAGAAGTAATGAGAAAGGACAAGAGAGGAACACCGGCCCAGATGTAGCAGCAGTATTAAATGAGCGAACGAATGGTAGATTTGTAAATGTGGAAGATGGATTCTGACGGGAAAAATTGTTGACTCAGCACCAAATTCTCGCAGTAGAGTCAGCATTTGATTTAATATAATTGTCCGTTGCATATCAGTAGAAAAGTTAAGGCCAAGAAGTCGCTTCACTTCACATTTTAGCTTCTCTGTTTTACAAACCACATTGCATCTTTCGCACACAAAAACTTCAGCAGAGATTGTATTAGTTCGAATTTCCTTTAGATTATTTCTGCGCACAACACTTTGTGTGGATGTGCCTATGAATACCATTGTGACATTGTTTCTCCTTACACTAAGGTCAGTAGTATTACTTACAAATCGAAAACGGAAATTTTTTTTTTAAAAAATGATATAAAATAAGCAAAATAATTTAATCCAAAATCACACCTGTTAAAATAAAAATTAAGAAACAAAATCAATAAATAAAGTAAATAATAAACAAATTAGCAAACTATTACGACCAAAATATTAGTTAGACTATAAAAATCAAACCAAAACTCGGACAAAAAATAGCCATAACTATTATATAACGATAAAAAATGAATAAAAATAAAAATAAAAAATAATATATTACGTTACTTAAAAGTCGAAAACCAAAAAGAGAAAACATACAGTGAAACAAATAAATAATAGCAAGTAAAATAAATTGATCTTAATACATCCAAATATATAAATAAACTAACAACCGATGAACTAGCCGTTAGAAAAAATAAATAAAGATAATCAATCCAAATAAATACATGAAGTAAGAAAGAAATTAAAAACAGTTCCCGCCAAAATAATAGTTAGAAAAAACTACAACAATCAACACTAAAATTGAACAAATAGCTTTAATTATTTTCTCAAACAAAAACAAAACTATTAAATAAGCTATATAAACAATTTTTTACTACAATAATAAAAACACCGATCAAAATAAAAAAAAATAAATATATAAGATAAGAAATAAAAATAAATATAAATAAAAACAAGCAAAATAATTTAACTAATATAAATAAATAAACAAATACACGACTTCCGGTAAAATAACCGCCAAAATAGACTACCCACAATGCACCACTGACCCGTGGTATATATATTTGTCATCCACAAACGGACTGCTTCGCTGTCTCACAGCTCATCAGTGTGGCTAGACGTCCGGTTGCCTCTAGCTAGGATAGAAACCCGACTGAATTGGCGTCAGTCGGAACTTCTACCACTAAACCGTCGGCGCACGGCAGGGATGAAGGTGAATTTTAGCGTGTTTATTTTTAGATTTAGATAAACACACAGTGACTGACAGTGACTCAATTCTGCCGAAGAGTCATGCTATATTAGCTTTAATTGTCACTGTTTACAAACGCACGCTTCACACCCACAGAGGTCAACCGAAATTAATTTTTCAGGAGCCAATATATATATATATATATATATATATATATATATATATATATATATATATATATATAGTTTACATATAGTTTATATATAGTTTATATATATATATATATATATATATATATATATATATGCATTTTGCTTCTTACCAATCGAGGTGCAACTAAATGCATTGAAACACATTTGCATATTTGTCCTGAGTAAATTGTTTTTGTCTATATGAAAAAAAGTATGATAAATATATATATATTTATATATAGAAAGTATATATATATATATATATATATATATATATATATATATATATATATATATATATATATATAACTTATTAGGATTTAGAAATTGGAATGCCGTTTCCGAATTTTCGTCGCCTTCGTTATTTCTTTTATTTATAAATACTCAAACAATCGGTATGAATACATATCTTCGTCACTTATGTGTACATAACATAATAGTCTGGACACTCTAGCTATATTTGCCTAGCAGTCTAAGAGAAGGTCAACTCTGTATGCATGAACTGAGTTGTGTCGTTTAGAGACCTTGTGACATACTATGTACATGTGTATTCCGATGTTCTAAAAAATGTGTTTTATTTGCACAAGCCATCAACACTATAACCGACTCCTATGTGCAGTTAGTTTGAATGTTCTTTTCAAAGATCTGAGCTGATGAACTCTAGTAGGTCAAAAACGACCATAGAATTCAATGAAATTTAGTTGAAAATATATAAGTTTCTCCCTCACTCTATATTAATTTGTTCTGAACCCCGGTATATATAAGGAGGACGTGATCGATATACAAGCATATTGCGCGCCAAACATCTAAATTTTCTTTTCTATCTCTTTTGTCGAGAGTGTCTCAATAATGTCACGAAAATGCCTGCAGCATTTGCTGTCACCCTAACTTGTTCGGGCTTTTTACAAATTTGACGAGATCGAACAATAGTTCGATGAAACTTTCGAATGATCGATTAGATCGATCCACTCTAATCCAAATTGTAAAACTTATCAGCTTAAAATTCGAAAGTTTAGCAACCATTTTAATCTTCTTGTATACGCCATGCTTGTCTGCACGTGACGCCGAACATGATCACTTAATATACAAAGGTTGTAGTTTGGTAGAACCTCGGCGTATGTTGCGTATAAAATTGAAATATTTCTTTTTGTATTTTTTAGATTTTTATTTATAATTGCTTTTTTGATATTTTTTGCAATTTCTGTATGTTTTTTTCTTTCTCATGGAGAAATTTTGTTTATATATGCATGTTGTTAATGCGCATGCCTGGGTTAGTTTGTTTTCCAGATTCAACTTTATTTCGTGGCATAGGAGATTAGAAATAGAATTGAGAAGAATAAACGTGGCCTTTTCCCTAGTGTAGCGAAAACGAGGCTCTGGGATTACTTATGCCATCTCAAACATCTTAACGATTACTTAAGATCATTTAGTTTCTTCCCCTGTTTTTTTAAAAGTGATTTTCAGCTTATCCTAAAGAACGCTTTCTTAATAAGAGAGCATAGGATCCAACGTTTGCCAATCTGGGTTGCACGTTCTTTATTTATTTTGTATATAAATTATGTATTCTTTCTTTCTTTTTCATCAATGTTTCTTTTGTTTGCTTGTTGATTTGTTTGTTTGTTTGTTGATTTGTTTGTTTTTCTGTTTATTATTTCCTTACCTATTTCTTTTTCTTCTTTCCTTCTTCCTTTCTGTTGTTTGTTCAGTTTTCCTTACTTTCATTTTCATTTTTTATTTCGTTCTTTCTTTCTTTCGTTCTTTCTTTCTTTCTTTCTTTCTTTCTTTCTTTTTCAAATTACCTTACGTTATTTATGTTCATTTTCTTTACTTTCTTTCATTCTTTCTTTCTACTTTTCATTTTCGTTTCCTATATTCTTCCTTCTTTTTACTTTCCATTCTTTCTTTTCCTTATTTCTTCCTTTCATATTCCTTCCTTTCTTTCTTTCTTACTTTTATTTACCTTTCTTTTTTCATTATTTCTTTATTCTTTTCATATTCCTTTCTTTCTTCCCTTCTTTTTTCTTCATTTCATATTTATTCCTTTATTCTTTCTTTCTTCCTTCTTTTCATATTCCTTTCTTGATTTCCTTCTTTCCTTCTTTCTCTCTTTTTCTTTTCATTTCACTTTCTTTCTTTTCTTTTTTTCATATTCCTTTCTTTCTTCATTTCATTTTTCTTTTTTCTTTCTTTCTTTCTTTCTTTTTCTTTTCATTTCTCTCTCTTCATTTTCTTCTTTTCTGCTCATATTCCTTTCTTTCTTCTTTTCATTTTTCTTTCTTTCTTACTTTCTTTCTTTCTTTCAAACCACCTACATATTTTTTTAATTTTTTATTTGCATTTTTTCGACTGTTTTCGAAGGATTATTATTGCTATAGAATTTTTTTCTTCGTTTGTTTCTATTTTTTCATACGTTTTTTTCGTTTACTCCTACTTTATATATTTTTGTTATTATTATTCTACGTTTATCTTGAATGGCCTGAATGTTTTTAGTTGTAATTTTAAAATCGATGAGGCATGTGACAAGATCTATTCGGAAACCTAATCTTCTTTTTAAACTAAATATACAGCGCAAAATAGGGGATGAATGTGAGTGAGAGAGCAGTAATAAAAAGATTTATCGTCATAGAAAATAAAAAAAACATTTTTTTTTACTGCAGAACGTTGTGCTCAGATTTTTTGGCCAATAAATCAATGTAGATATGAAAGTCAGATAAGTGCTATTAGATATACCTGATTGTGGATTGTGTACAATTAGGCCGTCGCCAAAGAGCAAGATTAACGTATGCAAAGGTGAAGGTGTATCTATTGACGTACATGAAAGTCTTTGGCAAATAACGAGAAATAATATATATATTTATATTTATATATAAAGAGAGAGAGAGAGACATATTTTAAAAAAATATAAGAAGTATTTAAAAAATAAATGCATCTATCTTGCGTTAAATATTTTTATTACTTCATATGGAATTTTCAATGTATACACATGATTGAAATCGACTCTATTTTATGTTTTAAAACAATATATACATACATATATATATATATATATATATATATATATATATACAAACACACACAGACATGTATATATATATTTGTGTGTGTGTGCGTATGTGAGTGTGTTTGTGTGTGTATATATATATATGTGTCTGTGTCTGAGTGTGTGTGACCATGGCATGCATTGTAGGTGCATATATGTATTTATTTCGAGATATAAAATCTATATTATCACTGACAACATATATACAAAAAGCGATTCGTGTTTCATTTCTTCTTTCCCGCCTTTCCATAGTTTCTGCGTCAGTAGCGCATGCGCCCTCCCCCTCACTCACTTTCGCTCTGTCTCTGCCTCCCTCACTTACACATGGAACATTATATTCCTATAAGAATAAGCATTCATACCCGCATTTATTTTGATATTTAGGTAGCAGGTATGCTTCTGTTTACCTAAGAATTTTTAATAATGATTATTTTGACAGAGTGTCTGCATAAAGTGGCGACCGAATTCTGCTAGCATTTGATTATATTCATCACTAACTGCCCCATGTGACAGTGAAGATCAAATCAAAACATGATATTTTAATTTGTATTCATGAGGTTGCTCAACATAAGCATAGACATATAGATAATATATTGAAAGTAGGAGAGAGAGAGAGAGAGGAACTGACTCGTGAGAGATATTAACAGGTATATAGATATGAAATAAATATTATAAATAGATATATATATAGATAGATACATACATGCATTGCCTCTGACTAATACTTACTAAAAGAGAAACACATTGACAAGTAATTGATTATATGAAAAAATAAATATTTGTTTTGTAAAGTAAATGCATTTAAATAATTAAGTTGCTGATATACTGATGCGCCTACGCACAGATATTTTGATAGATAGATCCATCGATTGATAGATAAATTTATATGAAGATATATACATAGATGTATTTTTAATTCCCCATTCGTCTAGGACTGAGCACTCGTCACTTTCCAGCCTAGATAGAATTTTAAATACTTAACGCAGTATTGATCATAAGTACTTGTTTTCCATATTCTCTTTTACACAGATAAAGAATTCTAAAATAGGCACAATTACATGGTTGTTTTCATGGCAGATGAGATCATTTTTTAGTTCCACCAGTCAATAACTTTATAGCTAGGATACGCTACGCCATTTCCAAAAAGTCAAATCACTGTTATTTCTTCCGTGTTGTATATGTAAGACGAATGTTGCAGTTAGACAGATCTGCCTGTTCCTGTAACAAATTACCTGTTGTAACAATGTTCTTGTCTTTATAGCGATGCAATTCTACTTTCCTTGCGTTATTATTTCTTTACAAGAACCAGATGGGACCAATAAATTGAGTGCTCTATCCGGGCTGGAGCTGCCCAGGCATCACTTGCATTTTCTTGATATTTAAAGTCGCCTACGCACCCTTTTAGAAGACGAATTATTCTGCGCTCTACAACCCTTATGTCTGACACGAAACGTCACAAGCTGCTTGCAAATCTATCGTCATTTCCATTGAAGTATTCCGATGAGCTCAGGTTTTGCTTCCTTTCAGCAGTCTTGAGCTTTGCAGCTGGGGCTCGATATGGCACCTATACGAGAATGAATCATCCTCATTATGTCCATATTCCATTAGCAAAGAAGAAGTTCCACTCGGACTGCTTTTTCTCAAGAACTACTTCTTTGTGTAATAGACTGCCGACAAGATACTTTCCTGATCACTACAATCCTACCCTCTTGAAGTCTATTTTTAACCGCTCTTTTTTCTGTATAACCCCATAAACAGCACTTCTTGTTCTCGATTATTCTAATACAAATAATGCATGCAATAACTAATTTAAATATCACTTGGGAAAATATAGTGTGAATATTAGTAAGAAAGCAGGTTGCTTCCTTGAAAACATGTCACCCTCTACAGGAAATTGTCAATTATTCTCTTTTCTCTTCATGCTAAATATTTTCACTACTTTCTCTTTCATTCATATTCCAGACGTCATTCCTCATTGCCATTTCGAACTACCCGCCTATCGAGTTTCTTGTTGATCCTTCTACTGAACTTTAGTATAAATTAAACTTTAATGCATTAAGAAGACATCTAATTATTATTTACTAAGAGCAACTTTTGACGAAAGCCTACATGTGAATATGACTCATTGGTAACAAATTATAAGAAGGAAATGTTAACCATTACGCAGGACGAGGATGGTTATATTGAAAAGTAAATATCTCTTGAGTTAACGTATCATTTATTCGTAGGTTTTGTTTTTAGATAGATAGATAGATAGATAGATAGATAGATAGATAGATAGATAGATAGATAGATTCCTGTAATATCTAGGAATAAGTGATTCGAAATAATACGAATTAGAGCAATCGCTACTTTTGGATAACTATGAGTATGATTTTGATCCATATTATCCAGGCAGCGTAGTATAGTTTCAGGACACCAGAGACAAATGATTCCACACATTAGTCGGAGTAGACTTAGGCTGTTCTCTGTTCCTTACATTCTCTTATATCATCCTTTGTAACATCATAATTGACTGACCGGAGAACACCATTGAACGGTCAGCAACCTGAGGAGACAACCCCACAAGCCTTTGCAATCGATAGACATATTCTAGCGAGCAAAGAACTCGTCAGTCTAGTGTAGAATCTGGAGGAAACATCCTCCAGCTAAAAGCATGGGGATTTATTGTAGACAAAAGATTATGACAAATATTAAGAAAGAGGCTTTCAACCAAAATAGCGTTTGGTGGTTACAAGCTTAAAGTATGGAGCAATTCAAATACCTTAACTCGATTATCGGAGATGAGAGATCCAGAATAGAAATGCTGCCAAGAACAGTGGCAGCTGTCGTAAAACTAATAACCTTGTGGAAAGACAATAACATCTGCGTGAAATCAAAGATCAGACTATTGAACGCAATGTCCTTATCAAACCTTTGTGTAGACCTGAGATTCTTGGCTATTATCAGTAAAAATACAACAAAGAAACCAAGTACTGGAAATGAGGGGCTACAGAACCAACCCCAAGATATCCAATTGAGATTACATCACAAATGACCCAGTGAGAAACACGGTCTAGCAGGAAACCGGTCCATTGTAAAGACTTTATAGCCACCGTCAAGAAACGAAAGTTAAACAATTATGGGCACGCCCATAAGAGCCAACCTCCTTTCCACTACCATCCTATATGATGCTATCTTCCTAAAGATAATGTGATAGATATAAATGGGTTAAACATCCTTTCTAAACGGACTGAACGAACATTCACAGAGACTTAGCACGCATCAGTGGCAGATGGGGCGAGCTAGTGAGGTGTACAGCTCCACAGTGAACCTACGACCAAATCCAGTTATACACTGGTGCTTAGGAGGAGGCAGATGATAGCAACCTAATAATTATTTTTAGTTCTCCGAAGGTTAATTCTTAAGCATGACCTCTTATTGTTTTCCGTATCTCATAGAAGAAAGTTTACCTAAGTTTTCTTTAATAGAGAATACTGTTAAAATATTCTTAGTGTCTGTGTGTGTATTCAATAATAGTATTCGTCAAACATAAGAGATCGCCGAAATTCAAATATCCAGATGTATGGAAGCAATCAAAACCTACAGGCAAATAACATATGGATAGAGTAAAACGTGAAAACGCATTACATTTTTAAAAAATTTGTTCAACAATGCGTTCCAAAAATATGTTTCAACAATGCGTCCCTAAAATGTGTTCCAACAACGTGTCAAAAAAATATGTTCCAAAAATGTGTTTCAACAATGTCTTCCAAAGTTGTTCCAAAAATGTGTTCCAACAATGTGTTCAAACTATGTGTTCTAAAACGGTGTTCCTAAAATGTGTTCCAATAATGCGAATCTGAATTTCAAAATTTTTGTTCCAACCTAGATCTACTTCTTCATAAAATTGAAAGAGACATTGAGACGTAAATATTTTTTTATCTTTGTCGACATAAAGTTAGAGCGCACGTTGATAAAAAAAATAATCTAGAAATATTCGTAATTTCTGGAAGGGAAACGCGTATAGACAATGTAGAAAATATTGTAATGTGAAGAAAAAGAAAAATAATTTTTGAAACCAGTTTCATTATTCAATCAGGTCTAAAAAAACGAGTCTGTTCAAATCAATCAAACATCCCACTTTGAAATGAATGTACTTTTGATATTAGTTTAAGTATAATGCAACTTAAAGATAAAATAATAATATAATCAGGATGGAAACGTTCCACACTCCATCAAACAAAATGTTTAGAAGGAAATCCCCATCAGTACTGGAAAGAAGTATAACAGTTATTGCACTTGAGAAACCAATATTCTTGAAAAATTGTTTCAGGAGAAAGATTTTATATAATTCACGGCCAATACTAACATAACCATTACAGTCTGGTCTAAAAAAAACTGATTATTCGAATGAAAAAAAATACTTATTTCAAAATCCTTCCATTACTAGGAAGGAAATATTTTTCCTTAATTTAGTTTGGTCGATTGGTTGATTCGGTTTCTACGGTTTAGCAAAACTTTGCAGGTTATTTAAAGCCATGAAATATTTTTATATTGTAAGAACTTTTGGAGAGATAATAATAGTTTAATGATACATGTCTTACTAATTATAGCTGGAGTAGGGAAGAACTGGATTCATACCTTTCCCAAGTGTATTTGCGCATAAGGTAATACAGTGTAACCCGGATATAAGACAGTTGTCGGGACCGGAGAAGAAGTAACTTATATCCGGGTTTCTCTTATATCCGGGTTTGGTCTATTATATATTCATTAACACAGGCTCTAATTTGGGACCAGAGAAAATATATCTTATATCCGGTTTTCTCTTATATCGGGGTCTCTTATATCCGGGTTACACTGTATAACCAAGCCAACGGCAATTGAGATTCGGATCTCTGATTAACAACTGAGAGTCATTATATATTACACAACGCGCTCACCTAACCTTACATCACCTGATTTTTCCAAAGAGTCACCCATCTAGGTATTGACCAGCTTCAACGTTGCTTAAATTCGGAGATCATATGGTTATGATTGGTTGTCATTGTTACCATTATATCTGGTCAATGATTTGATTGCAAGTATTACTCATTAAATCTTCGGACGTTTGATGAGAAGGAAATTTACTTCATTTCCATACCTGTTTAATGATTCCATTTTTAAGTTTTTTGGTTCGAGCCGAAAGATTACTTTTCAGTCAATACTCATAATATTGGAGTGAACTTAATTTATATTGCTATCCGTTTCTCTGTTCTACTGCATGAAAAACATATATATCGAGTTTTATTTTTGTATTTGTTTTTTGTAGGATTACCAATTTTATTCGGCAACACTAAATTTGAATAAAAATTGACCCCGACAAATTCTAAAAGAAGCGAGAATAATATATAATTGTACTGTAAAAGTTTTGCACATCACAAATAAATATATTATAAGGAAATTCGCATTATTAGTAGAAAGAGCTATAACAGTTATTGGGCTTAAGTATTCTCATGTCCTGAGAAAATGTATAATTAATTATAATTTCAACCGATATTAACACTACCTGTTCGGTCAATTAATGCCTAAGTCTTCCCGTTTGGAAACTGTTAATTTTACCATTAACACTATCATATTTCCCTCTTAATCGTCTTGTAACGTTGTAAGATGAACTTAATGAGCCTAATATTATCCTTTTATTTATGGCTTACATGAAAGCATCAATAAAAGAAAATAAAAAGTATTCGGCGTATTATTGCTCTCATGTGTATAATTCCTTTTGAGTAGCGAAGAGGTGTGTCTAACACAGAACAAACTATCAACGGATATGTCAATTATGTTGTCTTTAGACATTTTTTATGGTCGGAAAGCAATATTATCACTTCGACAAATGGCTGCGTATGTGAATATGAGAAACTAAAGGATGAAACAATATATTTATATTTGACACTTTGATCCATTTGGTCGACTGGCTGTGATCCTTGAGATAAGGTGTAAATATCTGAAATAAAAAAAGTTAAACTTTATATTTATAAGCTTTATAGCATTATCAGTGTACCGGTGCCGTCTAAATCGACGGCAAAAAGGAATGTATTATAAGTAAGATGTTTTATATTGCAAGTAATTTTGGTTTAATCCACGTATAATTGTCTATTAAAAAAAAGTTGTTATTAATTGTACAGTGTATAATTTATAAACACCGAAGGAAATATATCCGTATATTACTCTCATAAATATTTACAACCAAAATTATGTTTACTACAATAATTCCCAAAGAGTAATATTTTTTGTAGACATTTTGACAGTGTCTTGATTCAATTTGTAATTTCAGAGTTTGCATATTTGTCGTCCTACCAAGAGCGACGGGTCATAAGTTATTTTTAAAATTATTTTCTCAAGCTATTACCAAATTCCACAAGATATGCTCCGAATCGTAGCATAAAAACTGCATTAAAACTATTTAATTATTTAATTGTGTAAGCTTTTAATTGCTATCATAAATAATATAAATGAAGGATGTAATGTGAATAAAACAAACTCGTTTGATGACTAATGAATTATTACAAGAATTGTTCCCCATCTTTTTTAATAAGAATTTTTAAAGCTTAAAATCAATTTCTAAAAACAGAGAAAGAATTCTTGAAGATAGATGTGGCGTATTATATATACGAACTCTTTTCGATAGCGATATCAGTACGCTTCAACGAGACGAAGTTTCCACGGCACCTGGTGGGCCATCGTTATTTTGCACACTGACCCGCAGATGGTACAAACAAAAAATACAAATATATATGTGGCGTATTATATATATATATATATATATATATATATATATATAGGTATCTGTTTTACGCATTTATTATACACACACACACACACACACACACACACACATACACGTGTTTGAACATAAATCTATTTATGCAAGTATATACACGTGAATGAAGTATTTCAAAGGTTTTATATATTTTAAGAATTCAGACACGAAGAGGAGATTGTATTCGTGAATTAACCTCTTGTCGGGGTCAATTTTTGTTATCGCCATTAATGGAATTGTCCAAGTGACGTGTGTTATTTTTATTTGGTAAAGCCCTTTGTGATTTAGTAGGGCCATTTTATATGGGCAAATGGTAAGATTATAGAATATAATATTTAATAATAGATTATATGTTTTACTATTTATAGTATTTATTTGTTTGACGCCATTTAAAAACTTTCAACTTAGACAAAGGAACACTATATTTCAAATTGAAAAATAAGTATAAATATGCCTAAAACGGAAAGAATATAACGAAAAGATAGGGGGCTCTGCACTGTTGTCTTGGCTGTCAGCCAGTCTAGGTTTATGAAACCTCTGAACTAAATTAAACTAAATTAGGTATCTGTTCTTCCCAAATGTTTTTCTGGTTTTACATAAATATGGTTAGTTCCAAAATCTAATAAAATCTTCAGTGTAGTTATTCTAGACGCCCCGTCGCACATTTTTACATCGACTTTTATGTGAAAATCTTATATATATGTATGTATGCATACACACATACACAGACGTGCAGACACGAATACGCATATATATATATTATTTACTGGCAATACATTTTTGTAAAAAAAATTACCAGCAATACATTTCTGTAAAAAAAAAAAATATTACCAGCTATACATTTTTGAAGAAAAAATATTTCAAGAAATAAATCATTTTGTCGTAATTAAATAACATGTTGAGGTTGATATGCCGTAAAACAAATCAAACCAAACATAGAGTCCTCAACACACACACACACACACACACACACACATACACACACACACACACACACACACACACACACACACACACACACATGTAGAAAATCACTGGACGGTCATTTGGGCCTTTTAGTGGCAAATCCTGTGGGTTATCTGCTAGGATGATTATCACAACCAGAAATAGGTTCATAAGTATATACACTAATCGCATTTAACAACCCTTAAACTTGATTAGCTCTGTGGTTTCGTACGTCGTGAATATGTAGTACAGTAGTACATTGCCAGTTGTAGTTATTATGTCAAAAAATAAGGTTTAATTGCTTCAAACCTTCACTATCCAACTCCATTATTTTGCTCCTGGTGTTCCTGTATAATTATATACAAAGAAATAAAACACTGAAATGTCGGAAAATCTCTCGCATATATAAAACCCATAAAATGGTTTAACGTTTTACTCAAAGACAGGGGTCACGTGGATCCGGGCCCACGATGCCTGTTCATCCGGTGCGCCGCCACATTGTGCCACAAATGAGCTAAAATTTATATGGTATTATCAATAGATTGTAGTTAAAATTAATATCTTTTTTTAAGCTTATCACCCCAAGCAAGGCTGGAAGCCACTAGCACGCAAGGGGTTACAGAAGGTTTGGAGGAAGAGCAGATAGGAGTGGTATAGGAGAGGGTGTGGAGAAAGATAGTGGATCGATCAAGGCAAGTAGGTTACAGAAGATTTGGAGCGAGAGCAGATAGGAATGAAAGGTGAAAGGATGTGGAGAAGGGAAGTGGATAGATCAAGGTAAATGGAGATGTCGATTGACGTTACACTTAAATAGTTGGAGATTGTATTTGTCAGGGAAACAGGAATAAGGAAGGGAGTTCCACAGGCGAGATGTGCGAGACATGAAGCTATTGGAGTAGAAGAGACGTCTACATCTAACAGTTTCAACGGTGAAGGGGTGGGAACGGGATGCCAGCCTCGTAGGACGTTTAAATTCATGAGACCTAGGAACCAGCGAAAGGAGCTCATCGGAGCAATTACCGTGAAAGTATTTGTAAAAAAAAGACAGAGCAAGGCAACGTCGCGTCTGTGAGAGAGGACTGCAGACGAGATGACAGATCAGGGCCAATTACATTGCATATCCGTCTCTGGATCTTATCAAGAACCCTGAGGCAAGCAGCAGGGGCTCCAGACGATATATGGCAGCAATACATGTAGAAAATGTAAAATAAATGTCATTAAAAATGCAAACTTTGACCAATCTGCATCGTTGACTATGTGCGCCTTTTGATATCCGTGCGCTGTTGTAATAACATTTCAAAGAAAAGCGCAATGACATTTCTAAGAAAAGTGATAAAATTTGAAGAAATCTGCCTCTATCAGTTTTTGGAACAATTTATGCATTTGATCCAACATTTTCAAAAACGAAGTATGTAAAGATAGCATATCGAATGAGGTTGAGTGACAAACACTTGAAAGCAATTCTCTTGGTTGGATGCAGTAATTTCAAAGCAAATATTGAAAGATAAACGCCAGTTTCACAAATTTCACTAACCTTTTGTGCTGCTTAGTTTGTGAGATTCCGATATAAGCGCACCGTGTGTGATATAACTATTTTATGATAATATTTTTGGTAAATAATTATTTGTTACTTTATTTTTTGTATTCAGTGTATTTTATCGGATAAATGGTTATCCAGCCAGCGCTCGTCATTCTCCCAGTTATCTGACCCTCTGTGAAAAAAAGGTTGGTGAGTCCACCTCAAAGACAACATAGAATAATGTTTTGCAGTTGCTTTTTTTTTTCATTGAGTATATTTTGCTCAATGTTGTGGAGATGATACATTTTGATTTGTTTTCCTTAGAAAAAAGGGTTTTGATGAAATGTATGTTCTTCATTTGAGCTTTTGGCTTCTTGATCGAGAGTGTATTAATGGCAAATTCAAACAAGGTGTTTTATTTTTTTAATCTAAGGTCCTAGTATTTTTTGTGATAGTTGCGTGTGCATAGATACTATGTTTATTTATTAAATAGTAATGGTTATCCGGTCAGCGCTTGACATTCTTCAAGTTATCTGGCCCTATGTGAAAAAGGTTTGGTAAGCCCACCTCAAAGACTACATAGAGGAATATTTTGCAGTTATTTTTTTCATTGATTATATCAGTATATTTTCCTAAATTTTACAGTAATGGCACATAATTGTATGTTCTCCTTAGATAAAAGGGTATGGCTGAAATGTATTCCTCATTGGACCTTTTGGCTTCTGGTGTCTGTCTTAATCGACAGGAGTTTATTAATGGCAAATTCAAACAAGGTGTTTTATTTTTTAATCTTAGCTTATGGCAATCTTTTGTGTTGTGTGTGTGTGTAGATGCTGTGTTTATTTATTAAACAGTACATATATTTATTTCGATAACGCATATTTTTCAAATATTTTATTTTTTAAAATACGCATATCATTTCATCCAAAACGCAAGAAGAAAGGCATACAAAATATACAACCGAAACAAATATGACATAATCCGCAATAATAAATTACACGAAAACAAATGCATAATACTACCGACCAACTTTGTCACGTCGACTATCCAGAACAAGCTATCCAATCTAAATCATCTTAAAATAGTCACAAACACTTCCAAAACCATTATGGATATACTCCCGTCCTCAAACACTAATAGCAATATTTCTTAAGCAGGCATTTATAAAATATATGGCCAATACTGTTCCTCCCAATATATTGGAGAAACAAGTAGAAATTTTAAAAAAAAACGCATTTATGAGAACAAAAGAGACCACACAAAAACAACTTAGCTAATGCACTAGTCATACATAGAAATAAATTCAACCACAATATTGATTTTAAAAATGCTACACACATAAAAAGAAAATAACTCACTCAGAAGTAAAATCCTCGAGAGTGCCGCCATTGAATATTACGCAAATATTAATCTACGCCCAGGCCTTTTGCCTATTTCTCCTTTCTTAACAGAATTATTACTCTCTCAAACAAACGTACAGAACAATATCAAGAAATCAAAAGAAAATGGTAGAATCCGTTAACATAGCAATAAAAACAATATCTCCACACGTGACAGTAATTGACGTAATTTCAATTAACAGTATGAGAATAGTGTTCTCTAAATTCTTCCAGATGCTAAGGACATTTTG